>JAODTK010003872.1:0-13647 GCA_026419785.1 Sclerodactyla briareus
TTGCCAGACCGAATAAATGCAAGAAGTTGTTACTAGGTAGGTCTGGCTTAGTGCTTGAAAACCGCGAGCATCAGAAAGATACCCACCGAGTCATCACGATCAATCGTTGGGGTGCATTTAGATTATCGGTACACAGACTAATTCATTAGAGTTTTGAGACAAGAAAACTATATAATTTTTGATCTCTCATACTCACTTATGTCTTGCTTACACTTCTCCACTCATTCGTCGAAACATTTGAGCTTCGACACACGTGAATGAATGTATAGGTCACATTTAGATTACACCAGGGCTGCGATCGTGACAATATGGGGGCATCCGAGGTGGGGCACTCCTGACGGAGCGCCACCCAGTGGGTTGGCGCGTAGCGTAGAGAAATTTTGTTTTTACGACCCTCAGATTGCGGGGAACGCACTCCCTGGGCCTTTACTTCAGTCAGTGGTAGTTCGAAATTGGAACTTCAAGAAAACGTTCTTGAAGGATTTTGAATATGTTTTTTTTATTCCCAATGATCCGGCCACCCTCGTTGACGCGTAGCGTACAAGGCAATTTTGGTTTTTACAGACCCCAGATTGCAAGGAAAAATGGCACTTGGCTTTTAGCAGCCCCCCTAAAATTTGACAATAATATATGAAGTTTTTTTATTTCAAGAACATTCTTGAAGGAACTATCTATGTTTATCACAGTTAGCGCCACCATTAGTGCACGCGTGTCTTCATAGAGGCGGCACTCTCAGGTCTTCATGGGCACTGAGCAACCTCACTAAATTGACAATACCTTTCGAAAACTCGGCAGTTATTCCTCACAATTCTTCATTGCGGCCCCATTCTCACCATACCCATTTGTTAGGGTCTTCCGCTGCTCCATAGGACCCTGGGGCCCCAATTCGTTAGAAGGTTTCCGCTTTTTAAAATTTTTGCTTGGCATCACTGACTGGATCATGTGGCATTTCTTGGGTATTTAATTGGAAAACTCGAGTTCAATCAGCATGAATTGTGGTATTTTTTTCATATAGTTCCTGTCAATTTTTTTGTGTCCGAATTGTCCTCAGACTTGTTCTACCCCGCATCTGCGCCTATATATCGCCATACGTCAATCACGTTAACCCCATCGTCGGATGTTCACGACCCCCTTCCCTTGTTGGTTTCCGTTGCATAGCTTTTCATTTTTTTCTTCAAAACGCAGGCAGGCAAGCCATGGTGTTTAAACAATAAGGATTAGAGTAGGCTAAAACCCTAGCCATTGTTTATGTGTAAGGGTTAGGAAAATAGCGTTGGGCTTCAATCATTGTGGTGGTTGGGGGGGGGGGGTGGTGGGTTGGGTGGGGGCATGAATCGTGTCCCAAACCAAATTCCCTCTTGGTCTTCCCATATGTTCCCTGCACTTGTAGATGACACGTAATTGAGGATATTTTTTTTATTTTATTATTCATACCTACAGATGAATCTTGGCTTGCATGTTTTCCCCATGTCTGAACTTCTGACTGTCCCAAACACACCCGTCGATGTTCAGCCCTACCCTTTACATTTCGCTCTCATGAACATGAAGTGTCATGACATAGTTTAAGCGATCCTGCCTGTCGCATATGCCCTCCAGATAGACATTTCAAAAGTCCTGGAGCTTCCGGTATTTCTGAGTATCCCGTTTGTTTGAGCGATCATAGAATGCATTGATGATGCCTTTCACGGCTTTTATAATATAATCGGCCGGTAATGAGTCTTCCACACTGTCGATGGGTGGATAGGCCGGAGTCGTTCTCCGTCCGGCGTCTTGGGATGTTTTTTTGCCCTGGGCGTTACTGAGTCTCCCAACCGAGTCTTAAAGGGTCTGCAGGGACCGCTGACCAATAGCTCGTGGAAGCCGTTCCGAATTCCTTCCAAACAAGTCATCTCCACCAACCGCTAAAAATCGGGTGAATTTTAGCCACAGGGCACGGCGGGGCCGATATTTTTTTCCCCCAAAAATGATTGGGAACAGATGCTCTTCCACGATTTTCACGAATTTCTTTTTCCAAAATCAAAATTGGGGTTCCAAAAAAGTTAGGACTGGGGCGTGTCTAGGTAAATAGAGCATGTCTTCTATGTTCCAAACGTCAACAGAAAGAAACAGAACCAGAAGTTTTCAATCCTCGGGCAAATGGATGTGACTGAATGTGGCAAATCTAGAACGGAATGCATGAGAGCCCTGCCCGCCCCACCGCCCCGCCCTTGCGAAGCTCCATGATGCCTTGTATACGTTTAGGTTAGGCTACTTCATGTAACTGGTTTCACTTTACTCGGGCCAATAAAACTCATCCTCTGAAAAATGTGAGTAATATAAACGCCCATGTTCCATGAAATAACTCGCTGTTATATGGAATTGTTTACCGTGCTAGGCAATCAGTTCTCGAAAAACGGACGAGAAAACTAACACGTTTGAGAACTTTTATCCTATACTGGACAAACACACAAAAACAACTCAATGAGGTAGAAATAACCCTGATCAACGCAAAAACAACAAGGATGTCAATAAGATTACTCGATATAGGCCCCCATACTATTGTTGGGTAACCCCTGTCTCGGGGAGAGGGGGGGGGGGGGGCGCGAAATAACTCTTAATAACAGTCTGGCGTGTTTGGCAAAATGTTATATAATTGATTGCTATTCATTTGTTTCCTTGAAAACTCAACATATGTAACCAGTCATGGCATTCTTGTTACACAACAATCCTGTTGAGCGTTTTATCATCTTAACTGATCGATCGCACCCGATCCCACCAACAGTGATGGACTAACTATGACATGTTCTTGTTAATTAAGATCCCCGCAACACATGTAAGTGTTCGGGGATATTATGGTTTTGACCCTGTGCCCGCCGTCTCCGCCGCCGCCCGCAGGCTCCTCCTCCGCCTCCGCCGCCGCCGAGAAACTTAGGCGTTAGCCGCTCTCATTCGTTAACACTTTATCCGTGTGACCCAAAACGTGGTACACATGTCCGTGGAGTAAAATCTCGGAATAAGTTCGAAAATGGGCTATATCGTGAATTTGTTGCCCTCTATTTTGCGGGTTTTTTCGCAAAATTTTCAAGTTCGTTCGATTCGTGCGATTTACACAAACGAAACGGTTGTGGTTGTTTGGTAAGTTGTTGGAGGCCGAAAAACATGGCGAACAATTTCCAGGTTCTCCGAGGTCAAGTTTGCATTTCTTTGGCCATACCTACTTATGCATAATGTATGTGAATATTTCAACTTCATTTGAGATTTTCACTAACTTGGTGAATAGGGCCCCCTATCAGTGGCCGTGAATTTTCCCAAGTGCCCCCCCCGGGAAAAAAGGGTCACTGGCGGTCTCTTGCATGACTAATTTGCATAATATTTGCCCAATTAGCAATTAAGGCAAAGTTATAAACTTTGTTTGGGATTCTCACGAAACTTGGTGATAATGACCTTCTAATAGTCCCGATGAATTTATTCAATTGGCGTGAAAGCACTGAAAGGTCATATGTGTTTCAATTTACATATTCGTTAGCATAATTAGCATAATTATGCAATCATTTTCCTCTCAACTTTTTAGTATTTTGGACGAAAACTTTGGTTGAATAGGACTTATACAAGTTCCTGATAATTTATTAATAGCATCCAGACACTACACTGATGGTGAATTGTGGGACTAATTTGCATATTAGTTTGTCCCATGATCAGTCAAAATGATGATTTCCTATAAAATACTTTTTTTCTTTTCGCAATACATTGGACAGGTTTCATTGGAATGCAATATGCGACTAGGAGTGGATGCATCACATGGAGTGTACAATTTTCAATAAAAACCCCGCCATGTCATTGAAGTCATTACAGGTCACTTAGTGGTCAAAACTGATTTTTATACTTTTTCCGGCAATATCACTGTGGTGTGTTCATCAGAATGCAAAATGCTCCTAGGCTAGGAGTGGATGTATCACATGGAGAGTAACAATTCTCATAAAAATCTGTCATATCATTACAGGTCATTCGGGGTCACTAGGGGTCAAAAACTGTTTTTTGTCTATCTAGCAGGAGAATTGGACCTATCTTCGAAGGCTGGATGGTTCACCCTTGTATGTAATTGTTGACGCTGTCATTTGTGTGACCTCTGACCTTAATTGACCTCTGTCGGGTGTTCCTGTGGTTAAAGGTCGAATCTTGAATAAATGTTGCTAGGTATTTTAGGAGTTACGACGGCGGAGACGACGGACGTGGCAAAAAAGTATGAAACTGGTTATTTTTTGGATATGTGATAGAGCTTTGTGTGCTTTATGGAGGGAAACCCTCCCAGTCTTCGGTCGGACACATACTTTGGTAGTTACAAGGGGTCAAAGTTCATATTTTATATATACCTTTTTTTCGCAATAACATTTGCCATTTCATTGGGATGCAATTGCTTCTAGGGAGTGGATGATCACTCACGTGGAGTGTCAAATTTTTATAAACCCCGCCATGTCATTGAAGTCATTTAAAGGTCACTTAGGGGTCAAAAACTGATTTTATACTTTTTCGCCAATAGCAACACTGGTGTGTTCATCGGAATGCTAAATGCTCCTAGGAGTGGATGTGTCACCTTGATCAGTAACAATTCGCCTAAAACCTGTCATAATCATTAAAGGTCCATTCGGGGTCACTATGTGGTCAAAACTGTTTTTTTTTTCTTTCGGCTATAAATCGGAGAATTGAATATCTGCGAAGGCTGGATGGTTCACCAATGAGATATAATTGTTTACCCTGCATGTGTGTGACCTTGACCTGAATTTGACCTCTGTCGGGGGGTCATGTGGTTAAAAAGGTCGAATCTTGAATAAATCTGCTTCTATTAAGAGTTACGGGCAAAAAAAGTAAGAAACTGGTTATTTTTTTGGATATGTATAGAGCTTGTGTGCTTTATGAGCAGGGAAAGCCACTCCCGCTTCGATCGGTTACTTTGGTAGTTACAAGGTGTCAAGTTCAATTTAAACTCTTTTCCGCAATAATCATTGGACATGTGCATTGGAATGCAATAATGCTTCTAGGAGTGGTGCATCACATGGAGGGTAACAATTTTCCTAAAAAACCGCCATTTCTTGAAGGTCATTTTAAAGGTCACTTAGGGTCAACACGATTTTAGTACTTTTTTAGTAGGACTTGTTTCCGCGGCAATTACACTGGGTGTGTTCATCAGAATACCAATGCTCCTGGGAGTGGATGTTCACAGGGAGATAACAATTCTCATAAAACGTCTATATCATTAAGGTCCTATCGAGGTCACTTAGGGGTCAACAACTGTTTTTTTGCTATAAAATCAGAGAAGTGAATATCTCGGCGAGGCTGGATGGCTCACCAGTGTGATAATAATTGTTGACCTGCATGTACGTGTGTACCTTGAACCTGAATTTGACCCTTTCGGGGGTCCATGTGGTTAAAGGTCGAATCTTGAATAAATGTGCTTTATTTAAGGGACGCACCTTGTGCCGGGGCTGTAGGGGTGCCTCATACAATTTACAAGTTCATTATGGAATGACCCAGTTACCTGAAACGTTTGTTCCGCTTCGCAGTCTATAAATATCTTTTTCCATGAATATTGTCCGTTCATTTCACCAAAATTTTCTTGAATAAGAGATGGGGGGGATATATACGTCTGGCGTATTTACCCGCACCGAACATTTTCTAGTTGCAGACGTCTTCAGGTGGACAGTTTGGCCCAGAACATTCCAGATTAGAATGCATCTAGTCCTCCTATTTGCACCAGACTTAAGTGGTTTCTGGCGTGTTTTTTCTGGTGATGTGTAAATTCTTCATCATCATGTTCAACTCTGACTCTTCAATAGGCTTGGTCCTGTTGTGCTGTCCTCTATGCAGTAATAACCACTATTTGGTGTTTATAGTACCAGACGAGAAAAGACAAAGCCTAACTGATGGACCATGTGTACATTAGGAATACATCGTTTTTGTTCTAACTATCTCGTGTAGCATACCTCATGTAACGTTTCAGTTACTGTACTGGAGCCAGAGTGAAAGTGTCAAAATTGTCAGATCACCGATCTGGTATCTGGTAATGCAGGGCCTCTTCCCCGGCTACCAGAAATGTTTGAATATGAATTCTTGTAGAAACCGTTATCGGGCTGAAGCCCATAGCCGACCCACCCACCCCCTTCTCGTTTTGTCATAAGTCAAATGAATTCGACGCCTCACAAAGGATTCGTTTAGTTGATTGGTTAGTTTAGTATTCAACTAATTAACATGTTGTAAAGCGATTACTTTTTTGATTGTTGGATCTTGGGTGAGGCCGAACATCTCCCTAGCGTGCTTGTAAACTGTGTTCGGGGTGAGGGAACGGCGATTTGTAGCTGGGGGATGTGCGTTCGCCAAAACGACTGACTGCAATGCACTGCTCGGAGGTTTATCGGAAATGTTCACCTATCAGAGACAGCGCCAAATTCGAGTTGTTGCAGTTCAGTTGGAATTCCTGCCAAGGGATTCTTTTGTTCCGATTAATTTGAAACTAATTTGGACTTCCATGGCACAATATGGAAACCATATTCTATGCCCACAGTAAATTATATCTAGTCTCACAGCGAAAATAAATCTGTAAAATCGAACCAATTATAATTTTACTACTATTTACTACTACTTTACTCTTTTCGTTATTTCCCAAGACATTTACACATTTCTTTCCAAAAAAAAAAAAAAAAAATCAAATAAGTTATGGTTCTTTTTTTTTATTCCTGCCGCGTCAAAAGGAATCGAGTTTCGTTCGAATCAAATCAGTCATGACCGGGTGCGTATATATAGATATATTGATTTATTCGTGTTTCTAAAGAACGCAATCATAATTAAATGAGGGCACGTGGGTTGCTCATGTTTAGGGAGGACAAACCGTATATTGTGTTTAGTGAAGTCATCCAAGTTCACGACAGGCAGTCCTAAAATGCTTATCAGCCCGATGCCCAATAACGCAAGTATCTATTACATTTATAGTGGGGTATGGTGAGTTGCACTATGGTGAAAATTAACCATACCTGTTTGGGTCAGCCTCAAATGGCATGTAGACAGTCCTCCCATATCTTGGCAAACGGAAACTTTCAGAGTGATGTCGTAATGGTAAGTTCCGTTCGTCTGGGGAACTACATATGTTTACCTACTTTGACCCACCCCTTGACCTTTGGACCTCCTTCGTCCTGTTTTGCCGTCATTTGACCATGACCATGTGACCCTTCGGGTCAATTTTTTTTGTGGAACAGACCCGATTTAATTGTCAACCGACCAATAAGCAATTTGCAATTACTACTAAAACTTGTTTAGAATAAGCTAGCTCTAGTTAGTCCTCTATGGAGGGTGAAACCGCTTCTATGATGAGGCCACTGTGAATTTGAATATTACATATCTTCGCAAGAAACACATTGTGTAATGGAGAGTTTTGTTCGTCTGTGCATACTGGTTACCTACTTTGACTTCTATTTTTTTTTTTTTTTTTTAATTTTTGACCTGGTGCCCTTGGTGGAAAATCTTCGTGACGACCAGACTGTCTTGTTGCAACAAACCAATGGTCCGATTGCACTGGAAATTTACGTCATTGCTTTCTGTCACTATGTTTTCTATACCAAAGAACAAACCTTTTGAATAATACATACAATATCCAACAGTGTTTTGTGATGTCGTTCCCCCCAGCAAAGCAGTGGAATCCCTACTATTTCGAGAAAGTTGGTATTAGAGTGCACAAGACATTACTTGCAGTGGTTAATGACCAAAGGAGAGGACGTGTTTACGTGAAACTAACTTGACAGCACTGTAGCGGGACTATTCATTCCTTGCCCGCTGCTTAGAATAAACTTCCAGATTTCAGGCGCTCTTTAAAGTCTGCCTTCTATTACCGACTTGGGCTATTACTAAAGTGGGGGAAGGCAAGGGATCACTACACATACGTCGCGTTCTTATTATGCCAAATTTGACATTTGGACCGATGATGAAATCCAATGGCATTGATTTGTTCACACCAAAACCCGGCGCCATCTGATTTCAAGGCAAGAGTAAAGGGCAGGAAGGCAATTCATAGTGGGAAAAATCGTCCCTACACTTGAGACCCATTCTCATATGCATTCTGGTTATGAGAGGAAGTTTATAAATATATTTAGAAATATGATCATGTAAACCTTTTCTATGCTGATTAACTAGCCGTAGATAACCCTTCAGTTTTTTTTTTTTTTTTTTTTTTTTTTTTTTTTTTTGAGGGGTGAACCCCCACACACAACACTCTCTATTCAGCCGAAAGTGGTAATGTCAATAATAAATAATTTGTAGAGTGGCTCTGTTATCCGGAATGAGAACGGAGGTTATCATTTCTTTCGGGGTGGGTGTGCTTTCTCCGGGGAGTTGTGGAGGTCGTGGGTGTCTGACGCGGGTGTATTGTGGTGGGTTTGTGTGGGTGTACACGAACTAGCGTATTCTCACGCATAACGTTAGGTGGGGAGGGGTGCTGTCGGGTTGGGGTAATTTCTGCAGGTTGATCTACCACCCAATTTTGTCCACGGTTCGGTTTCATCAATGTAGTAGGTGTGGTGTCGCTGTGCTAGCTGGGTGAGCGCTCGGCTGTCATCCCTGCGGCTACGGTTGTCAGCTGAGTTTGAAGTTAGGACTCCCAGCGTACGAGGGAGGGGTCCTTGGTATCCCATGGAACTGGTAAATTTGTCGTTCGTTTGTGGGCAGTTGGGCGGTCTGCTTGTCGTAATCGTCGATCCTGTGAACGTCGAACACTTAGGACAGTGTCGTTTTTCCCCCTCTCGCCTAATAATCCTGTTCAACAGATCACTTTTATGAACTTTCAAAATGTCTCTTCCTCGTCCTACGAAAATTCAACTCATTCCCGGCCTCTACAACAAAATCACGCACTGTGAGAATTCCGCGTTGTCAATTGGACACAGTGACGGAGAGCCTTTGATGTATGTTCTGGCAGATGAAATGATAACCATAGGAAGAATACTCTGTCTCCGTGCATGAAGCCGGTTACATTTACAACAACGAACGATGCACATTTTATTCAGTAGCATTTTCCAAGAAAGAAGACTGAGCGACTTTAAATAAATACATTCCATTTCGCTACAGTACTGTGGGCCAGTTTGAATCCACTTTCCTGTGATAATTCATATTTCTCATTTCAAATAATATTTCTCAATGTGATTGACTCGAAAATACGCAAACTAAATATCTTAATTCAGTAACACCTACAGACACAGAAGCGTGGGTGTCACTCAAATACATTTTCTCCAGATCGCCAGCGGGAACAGTTAATTGATCGGTATAGGAAACCCACAGCGGCAGCTCTATCACAGGTTTTCGAATTTATCACACATATAAGGTTATAACTATTCGGAATTCCATCACTGTATTTCAGACCTTGTTATGTGGAGTGTACATTTGATATTCAGATTTCTAGTAAATTTGACCGCATCACGGTTGTCATCCCACTTGTGCGACACTGCTCTCGATCCTGCACGTAAGTTGATGAATGCCACGTGATACAGTTTATGTCAATCTAAGAGTTTTAATTATTTTTAATACCTGGTTCATGACTCACATGACTACATGCTGTTATATTCCCCATGTGTATAAAAGCTGGTGGAGACTACAAAGTTTCGGAATAAACCTATAAACAATATATTAGAATCCTAAGTAGGCAATCCTAAAGCGTAGGAATAAAAATTGCCATTGCGGTAAACGACACAACTGCTATCGAACACTTGTGCTAATACTTCGTTCGATCGAGGTTGGATTAAAAGCCGTGGAATAGTGAGAATATTTATGTTCATGATTTACTACATGCACTGCAAGATGTCTGGCATGGCATGGTACGGAAGGTAAAACACGCAAAATTAACACAGTCTACAAATCGCGTATAGATACAGATAACGAAATAGTGGTCAAATCCGAGAATAAACTTTCCTTCTAAATCTACTAGTGGGACCAGTTTGTCGACGGGTGGAAACCCACGCGGCCCACCTGTATGACAGTAGTTACTATTTACCACATACAGATATAGTAAACAACGATTCTGGAAAATTCTAGGTTTAAGATAACACTCTTCTCTTATATTTAACACACACAACAGAACACACCGATTTCTTTGTAAACCTTAGCTCGGTTTTCAACTGGTGACTTTGTTCCACCTCTTGACTGAACTCTAAAACCCTCAGTCAAATTGATCAAAGTTGAATCAAACGGAAGCTGGCAAAAATAACTGGTCCCCATTCATGTGGAATCTTGTTTGTTTTTGAACAACAATATTATCTTTATTCGCTATCTGGTCGTATATTTGATCCATTTTTGTTAAGGGGTGCCCATTTGATGTCTATGACGGTTCATTCAATCACTCCATCAGTGTAGCCAACATGTGCGGCAACTGCTCTTGGTTCTGCACCTCCTTATCATGAATTATAAACGAGTAACTAATATCTAAATAGACAACACCAAAGCAGTAAGAAAAAAACCGGAACCGGTCTCATGCAGCTGCTGTTAGCGGGGGCACAAAACTGTGCAGAAGAAGATTTTCCCAAGACTGGACGCTACCAGCAGTAAAAATTCAGAAGAAATGTTGAGGGTGTTATTAGGGAATTGTGCTCATTGGACAACGTTAGGTTGTTTGACAGTAAGCTCAACATCCCAAGAGGTTCAAACGACATATTGGTGTAACGTGAGATTGTATTCCTCCTGTTTAACCATTGGCATCTTCTCCATCACATGAAACGCGAAGACTGAACGTACTGACTGAGTTCGTTTTGCCCATTTTCATTTCTGTGTAAAGTAAGAGATTGCGTATGGTAGGACTGCAACCAGTATCCTACCATTTTTGTTCATCGATACTGATTGAGGGGCAATGGAATCACAATTACGCGAGAGCCATGTGTTCCCCTTTTTCAATCGTAGGCCCGTTTGCCGATTCAGCTCAGCCAGGACCAGAATGCTATAAAAGAGGGTTTCGAAAATTATATCCTTCATTTTGTGTTATTATTGGGGACGATGGTAGATAGATAATCCGGGGGATTCAACAACCATTTGACCTCGATATTGCATTGAATTGTTGTCTTTTTCAACCAGCTAGCTGTTCGATTTCAGGTTGTTTGTCTGCAAGTTTAGTTTTCTTTTAGTGAAAAATTGTCAGGACATTTCTTGAAGATCAATCAAGAGTGGCCATGAACGCATTCACACTCTTAGACAGCACAAACCTCTTCAGCAACGCCCTTCCACGTATTTTACTCTCTGGGATAAAAAACATCGACAATGGCCATCTTCAGCGTTTGCACCCTAATTTTGAGCATGCCCCCCATTGGTGGTACATTGGAAACCTAAAAAAACACTGTAAACGAAACGGCCCTCGGAACCATGCACGATTTGAAAACCCTGAGATCAATCACCTCGAATTCGTCTCAAGCCACCATGTGGAAGTTAGACCGAGACGCTCAATATTCCTTGTCAGGTCATCCGAGACAATGGATTATCTAGTAGCCGACGCTGAACTTTTTCAATTATTACTTGCCATATTTTGGAGTAGGGTTCCATATTTCGGACCGAATTCTGCATGTGAGGGTCCGACCACAAGCTCAAGTCTCACAGTCTGACCACAATATCTCATCAAAGACACGAAGTGACGTCTGAATCAAGCCAATAATCCATTTACCTCTTCTATCAGCTCCGGCACACTGCTTAGAATGTTTCAAGGAAGAATAAAACGAGCTCCGAATCACCTGAGGAATTTTTGGCCATCACTGAAGGAAGCGTTGCGATTGTTGAGACCAACATGCATAACTTTCTTCAAGATCGTCAATATAAGCCAGAGAAATGTAATGCACCCCGATACTCGATCCTTGGAACACCACCATTGGCCGTGAGCCAGGGGACAACTCCCATTTAATGACAACTGATGGCCCCTATTAAAAAGCTACTGACGAATTACACATGAATGACGACATTCCTCTTTATTGTGAACCGATTTATTTGAGTTACAGACGCTCATGTAGGCAACCTTGCAAGCTTCTGGAAGTCTAGGGAAAGGTATAATGAAAAGCACTGCCGTTTTCACTGCAACATAATCGCCCATACATTATTAGAGATTAATTCAAACACGAATTGGACTATCTCATTGTAAAAATCGACCATGTGAATTCCAGAATTAGGCTTCACAATACCTTGCAGACGCAACTATAAAGACTCACTGTCCTACACAAGGTCAGAATGATTTGATTGCTCTTTCTTGAATAGCAAGCGTTTGCTCTCCTCCAATTCTTCGAACTGAAGATAATAGGTTAATGGAAAAGACAAATGGTCGGTAAAAAATTCAACATAAGGGTAAAGTCCGACTGGACCAGGATATTTCCCATTTTTTCGAGTTTTGGGAGTTTCTTCCGTTTACCACATCAGGCGAACATACTATATGTCAATACTCAATACGAGTTCGCCTGAAATAAGTTCTGCTGAGTGAATACCGACGAAAAATACTCATTAGGTGCGCTGGCATCTCATGACTATCTCTGGCTGTATCACTCTATCGGAACTAACAATGGACCTATGCTGTCTTTCTGCTCCCCCTTGACATTAGAGGAAAAACGCAGGAGATGTCCCTTCATATTAGAGGCAATCTGCCTCCCGAAATCGAGCTTAGCGCGAACTAAACGTGGACTACTTTTGCTGTCACGATGAACTGATCATAACCATTCATCAGAAACGATAAAGTCGCCAAAAGATGTCTCATACTTTTAGTGGGCCAGAACAGGCCTTTCTGTTCTTAGTTCGCCCCTTTATTCACTGACGTAACTTTAATTTCCTCGTTAACTTTTTTCAATGCGAATTTTTTCCATGAGTCGACACCATTCAAACCACAAATATGCTAATCCTACATTACTAAAAAGACAATATGCCAACCAAATCAGTTTTCTATAAACAGGGAAACGGCTCAACGCTCTGTGAAGGCTCATCAACAGTTATAATACCGTGATCACTCGCACCAAACTCACCTAAACTCTTTACACAATAATCCCCGGAACCTGGATCACTACTACTCAGAGCTAATTCTAATATTAGCTCTTTCTTTGGGGGGAAATGAACATGCCGCCGAAAGAAAACATATTGAGTGACATATGAAAAGTCAGATCCTTGGATACCCTACTACCATCCGCGACCAAGAAATCTAAGGATATTTGAAATCGTCCACACTAAGTGTTACTCCTACTGGCACCGTGAATAGCACATGTCGAAAAGAAGCGGGTTTTGCTTTCTGAGCTGTTGGTAGAACGCGAATAAAACCACCAATACTTAGACCTGGACCAACCTGTTACCTTGATATTTATAAAGGTGCAACAACTTCACTCCATTTCCATATACTCCAAGTTTACCAACCAACACGTTTGATTATAAAACCAACTTGTTTAAGTTTTCCACCGCAAAAGCGAACTCAATTGGTTACCGTCAGTTACTCATTTTGGGTGTTATCTTATCCTTTATTGTGTTTGCAAGAATTCTGCGTGCACACTACACAATTCTGTTAGTTTTTCATTCAGTTGGTTGTGTCCACACTGATATATGAAATCAACACACACAATTTAAATAACTATTGGGAGCAATCGGGTTCCCTTTATTTCGTTTTGATTAGTCTGAAAACGATTTCCCTAATTTTTAATC
>JAODTK010003876.1:0-433444 GCA_026419785.1 Sclerodactyla briareus
AACCAACAGGACTGTCTTCTTTCAGAGTATGCAAGAGTCCTGGAGAGGAACTGACCGCTTGAAGCGAGAAGAGAGAAAACTTGACGAACAACTAGAGAATATGAGAAATGTCAAGGACTCAGGCTGGGGGCCTGTACCAGAATGCCCTCAGTGCCAACAGAGGGCAGCAGACCATCAGACCAGAACACATAGCACCTGAAAGTGCTGCTCTGAAGCAACCAAATACTAACTTAGAAAGACGGCTGGAATCTGGGAAGTTGGACGTGAATAGGAATGGTGTTGGGCAGGTGAGTGCTTTCTTATCAATGTCGCCATGTATGAGAACTCAGCCTCAATGAGGAGTAGCAAAGTGACTAATGCAGTTAGTAAGGGTTCAAGTTTGTCCTCTCTGTAAGTCTCCATATTAAAAACTGGTCATTCTCTACAAGATTTGGTTATCCTAACTGGAAACTGTTGTTGTTTGGCTGAGTGAGCTGTTGTGAATGTGCATGTCTATCTCTTTATCTATCTGTAACCGATTTGCTACACCTACATTCTTTGATGGATTATATGACATAATGATTAAAAACGTTTTGTGTCAAAGGTTCACCTGGTTCACTGATAGTCTAATACAGACACCACACTACATGAACAGTGTGTAGATGATGTGATTGATAGAGCTCAGCGGGACAAAAAAAAAATCAATATCCTTACGAGCACCAAACCTAAATTGGCCCAATCAGCAATAAGACAAAACACTTGAAGACATTGCAAATCCTGATAGTGGCAGTGTATGTGAGGCTGATTAATTCCCTACTTGGTTTATAGGGCTTCCCCTGATTAGTCATGATCCCTATGTTTTAGGTTTAGGTGGAAGGTTTATCTGGGTCAATGCAGGTCAAGTATGAAAAAAACCTTATGAACACAATGCGTCTGAAATGCTTGGTCGATTCAAGGTGAAATGAAATGTGGTATGCAGATATTTTTTCATAGGGGAAATACTAAAAACCCTATGTGTTTTTTGCCATTGTGGACTGGAGGTCAGTTTGGTAGAATAAGAAAGTGAAGGTGATTTTTAGCCGACTTAGTCAGGTCTGCCACAATTTTTCCTACTTGAACCCCCCAACCTTCAATTGAAGAATGTTATGTAGGGTCCCACATAATGACTACATGGTTCCTGAAGATATTGTTATCTTGATCATCCCAGAATGCTAGGTCCATCAGGTTTCATTTGCTTTTAACAGAGGGGTTTCCCAAATTCATTCATCATTTGGCTGAGTGTTCCATGTATTCTACGGAGTGTTGAAATCATTTACTGACAAAACCAAACATTCATGTGCCAGGCATATCACAGAAGTGGTTGGCACAGTTGGTGAGAGCTGTCAGCCTCCACATTAACCAGGATGGGATTCCTGGTCGTGTCATACCAAATACTTAAAAATGGACATGTTGCCTTCCGCTGGACGATCAGACACAATTTTTGATTTTGCAGGTCGTCATTCTGCGTGTGTTTACCCCCAACCCCCACATTAAGGTACAGACAAAGAGGAATTGCCTTATCCATGTGAGGTAGGGATGTGCATGAAAAATAGTCAGTATCCAGGTCTGCATCCGTGCTGGGCCTTGAAGTTGGCTCCTCGGACTCGGCAAGAATACCCCCCCAAAATAAGTTGCTAATTGAGAAATTTCAAAGTGTCAATCAATTTTAAACCAATACAATAAAAATCAGTAGAAGACCCTTCATAAAAATGAGAAATAAGAATAAGGGACATCTTTTGGTCTCTGTCCATCAGCTGCGGCAAAACTGAAGAATGCATCCACCACAGCGGCAGAATAAACTGTCAAGGAACGCCAGCAGCTGAATCGAGCTGGACCAACCAGGACTGAGGTCAGAGTCGCCAGGTCCAAGATGGCTGCTCAGCGAGGGGACGCCACCAAAGGGTCACAGAGATCCCAACACTGGGTCCCTAGGCGATGTGGCAGCAGTGGAACCAGCAGCTATGCAGTGGAGAGACTGCAGTACTCTCTGACCACCAAGGTATTTTATTTGTGGTGAGTGGTTATTCGAGAGAGATGATCGTTCAGTCAGTGGAGCTCCCGACCAGATATCAATAGATTGTGGGTTTGATCCTTTGGAAATCGAATTCTTGTGCACTTAATCTACATTTTCTAACCTACCAATGGTGATTAATTGAGGACCTTGTCTTCAGTGAACTTTCTTTCAAATGGCAGGATATACTATTTGAAGGAAGGGCAGTTTTTTTACCTGATTCCCATGGTCAGGCGGGATAGCTAGTTGGTGGGAAGGACAAAATTTGTCATATTAATATTTACCATAGAATAGCTTGATTGTTGGTTCCTATCAACAACCTGTGTGGCACTGGAAATTGCTGGTTGGCCATGACAAGTTCTCTCTATTCAGGAATGATGTTCAGTTAGTAAGGTCAAAGGTTAATGGTTAAAAAACAACATCTGAAATACCACCACAATTTAAAGTAGATGATCAGAATGAAATATTTAGTTACGTCAGAAGCTACCCTACCTTCTGGCGGAACATACTGAGTTTTGGCTCAATTGCCCCAAAATACTAAACACAATACCACCAAAAAGAATTATGGCCGTGCGGGCGCGCGATAATACCTATGACCATCCACACAGCACTATAACGTAGCGCTCAAAGCTTTGTGAATGGTGCAGGGCACTACACCATTCCTTTCTTCTGCCCTTCTTCCGCCTCCTTCCATACTTCACGCGCTTTGCATATCTTGTCTTTGGTATCTGGTAATATATCAGGTAACTTTGTAGGTTTGGCCCCCCAAACTTTTGCATTTTGGGGGTCCCCTGGAACCTGTTTCGTGGAGTTTATTTAATAGTTTGCTCAGGGCAATGGCGCTCGAACGGCCTCGAGTCCTGTCCCTCCTACCGGAATGGGACCATTGGGTTCTTGACTTACTGTCGGGCCCGCCCTTCGAGCCAGTAACTGCTGTTCCCTCATTAGACTTGCAGTCAACCGATAGCCTTTTCTGTGGCTGGCAGCCGGCGTCTGCCCGGCGAATGGAACGTGCCCTCAACCGCCTTGGCAGTGGGCCCTAGGGCACGATGAGGTTTCCGAGAAATTTAAAGTGAAGTCGGGGTCACTGGAGGTCAATTAAGGTGTGTAATTTGCATAATTCTGCAATTTTGGGAAGTTTGTTGGATTTCCATAAAAACTTGGTAGATGTGATCCACCCTTGATCTGATCATTTGAAGGTACAGCTGGCGTCTGTAGAAGAGGGTTGTATGGCCTAATTTGCAATTAATATATTCAATTCCAACTTGGTAAAATTTCGCCCACACTCAGTAGGTAGGTCCGTTAACATTTCTGGATCTGATGGTTGAGTTCCAGGATTTGATTGAATTCCATCATAAATAGCTTCGTAGAATAAGCACTGGAAGAGTAAAGCCATAGCTCCTGTGAAAGTGTGTCTTATAAGATGACCACAAGCAAAACCCTCTCTTACCCAAACCATTGGAGTAGACCTCAAAAATACTGTAAACAGGTTTCTTTCCTCTCTTCTGCCGTGGGGGGGGGGGGGGGGGGGGGGGGGGGTGGACTGGGGACCAATGTGGAAGTTACCTAAAGATATATTTTGGGACATATTTGATGTTGCAGTGGGGGAAAAAGATTTTAAAAGGAAAGAAGCCGGGACTGCAAAGGGATTTGGAACATTCGGTTGGATTTTGGGTCAAAGAGTGAGTTGACGAGTGTAACATTATTCAAATTTTGGTATAAGGGGCGGGTGGGGGGGGGGGGAGAATAAGAAAAAAAACAAGTAAGGTACTCTTGTAATAAGAGTCAACTATTGGTCAGTATTTTAGGAATTTATGTGTTTACATGTGGAAATGTGAGCTCGTTGACATGGCGATGGTATGCATGAACTAGGGTTGTAGAGTGTGTTGTGTGTAGTGAATGATAGAAACCACCGATCGCGCAACCAGGCGCGATATACTTTTGGCAAACGCCTTGTGAGTATTAGTGAGGACAAATGAGGTCACGTTATATGTTTCATCAGGCTGTAAGCAGGCTAGTGTATGTGACACCTGGCTTGTGGTCATTGAAAACTTGACCGGTCGGGATTTGCTTTTTTTTTCAAAGTCCGGGCTCCAGTCATTGCTGACTTTGCCAGCAGCATAATTTATAATGGGGGTCGTAACCCATTGACTGATAGTTCCTGTTGAAAATTTAATGCCACGGAGAGAGCTTTAGAATGTGGGAACTACCGGGGACTGAAGTTGTGAAGTTTCGGAGGTGGTCGGAAGGATTCTTGAGATGTTGATTGGCGAGTGTGGCCAATAATTTTCTTACTTATCTAACCTATACGCATATTGTTATGCTTCACCCGAAATGCTTCAGCTAAGAAAATCCATAGGCTCCAGGTTTTGGGTGTGGTAGGAAGGACGCCGGCGAAATTTCCCTACTCTTTTCGAAGGAGTGACTGAGTAACGGAGGCAGGGGGGTGAACCCCCCACCCAAATTCCTGCTCCCGGGATAGCATGCAAAACTCCCAATCTGACGAGAGTGTAGCTTCACTGTTGCAGCCACTTTCCTACACGAGAAAGAAGGAGCGGGGTGGGTGGGTACCAGGGGACCTAAGGCATTGTAGGCGACACACTACCATTGCCTGCCCCTCACTGACCTCTAAACATTACATACAGCATGCAGCTTGGATCAAGTTGCAAGGAGTAGGTCACTAGAACAAACTTGGTGCCCCCTCCCACCTCAATGTTGGTATCTATGATTGTTCAGTAATTACACTACCGCACTCCTGTTCATCATTTCTTGGGCCCCTCATTGGAGTTCCAGAACAGGATGTCCTTGGGAGCTGCTTTTTTCGTGAGGAATGGCTGCTTATTTATCTGAAAGGTCAAGATGGACTGGGGATGAAATCAAGCTCTGGAAGCAGAAGGATTGAGGTGATATGTGACGAAACAACTCATAGTGATGGATCTTTTGGGTCAAATCTCAATTCCCTGATAGAATCAGTTAATTCCTTTGTGGAGGGGTTGTTTCAATCTACTGTCCTGCATGTTTCATTGATCCGCCCGGAAAGATCCCAAATCACCGGTTTAGAATCCTTCAAGACCCTAACATCATCTGCGCGATGCCGAGGGGAAGCTAGGGATGTGGTAGGCTCCTTTAGCTACCTCAACGACACCGTAGGCAGTAGATGCAACAGCACTGGGGGCATCTATTTTGAGATTGAGATTGACTAAGATTGTTTTGATGGAATACTCCACACTGATTGTCTAATCCCAGTCACATGGATACCATATCTGCAAACAAACGTCAGTAATATGAATAAACAGCCCAGTATGCCACGTAACACTAGCATTAGAGAAGAATATGTAAATGTGATCATGAGTAAATCACCTTATATCAAATAGGTTCCATGTAATATTATATAGGGCCTTTGAGGCGAAAATGTAACAAACTTAACAGCCATTCTGAATTTAAAGGAAATATCACATGTAAATCTATGCGACGCATGAATGAGGTAGGCAGGACCACAAACGTTCATTCAAAGGGGCAAAATTGAACTGGATCAGTATAGCACTCGCTAGGCGAATAGGCATGTTTGCTAATCACATCACCAGTTCAATATTAGCAGTTTTCTGTGAAGAACAACACACAAAGATATACGGAGTAGTGTGTAAATAGAATAGTATTGCCTAGATTTCTGCCCTGACATCAAGGAAAGTCAAAGAAAATATCGGCCAAACTAACAGTTTTCCAAACTGAACAGACATTCTTGTGGCATCAAGTAAAATTTTACATGGATAGCTGACACCTGTCAACACACAGTACCCACTGTGCAGCTTTAATTCACCGGACAGATATAGGAACAATATTATGATAATTTTCCAGTGAACGACTCATAGGGACACCTATTATGATTAATAGGAAGATACACGATACAACATCATAGTACCTGTTGGTTCCTCACTATATTTATTCCAATACGATTCTGACCAACTATTGATATCTCTGAATTGCTCTAAAAACACCACCACTCATATTATTCAGACCATTCCAAAAAACATCAGGGGTAATCTATTTACTAAGGATTTCACCACCGCAAGTATATGTTTGGGTTTCCACGTTCATGTTAGCAGGTCTCTCTGAATGGGTAGCCTGATTTTAATAACCCAAACATCTATTAGATTTTGGCAGTAAAAGTCACTAAATTGAGTAGGGTATTAGCCCATTTTATGTAATTTCTTGTTTGAGCTTGTTATTCAAGATTACTGACAATCCATGGGTGCTATGGCAATTTCGTTTGCACATAGGTACAGATATGAGGTAGATCATCATAAAATAGCCTCAGGGCTCCATTAAGTCGCTAATTTGCGTGATTTATATGCAAATTTAAAGTTCATCGGACTTTCACAACCTTGCATGAATTATGGTCCACATTCAGTCCCAGAACTTTTTTAAAGGAAGCTGCATGGTCACTGGCAGTCATTCAAAGTGTCTATTTTCATAATTTAGGCAAATCTTTCAGTTGTTAAATTTTCATGAACTAGGTGGATCTGGTTCACCTCAGTTCCGAAAATTAGCATGAATGTCAGGGTCACTAGAGCTCATTCACTGTGTCTATTTGCATAATTCTGCGTAATTTCAAAGTTTGTTCCATTTTTGTCTCGCCTGAACTTTGTTCAAGGAGAGACAATAGTGGTCACTTTGTTGTGTGTCTGTCTGTCTGTCTGTCTGTCTGTTCTTGTCGTCTGTCCGTCGTCTGTCCGGTAATGTGCGGTTACATATCTCCTGAACCGTGAGCCATCATGCTGGGACCTGTTTTGTGGAGGTGCGCGGGGGGGGTGGTAAGACGTTGCCGATGTGCATCCACTTTTTCGTCCCAAAAGACCATACTCATTTGCATAAATTTGCATATTTAATGAACCTTTGCCCTGAATTCTTGTGTACAAATATCTCTTGATCGGTGATGCATTGGTGATGCCTGTTCGGTGGGTATAAACACTATGAGTGTCCAAACCATTAGATTCCTGGCATTACATATATTCTAATTAAGTAGTCTAATTTGCATAATTTCTTCTGCGATTTTTTGAAGTTCGCTGGATTTCGACTAAACTGGTGGAGATGGTTTATCAATAGTCCAATAATTTTACAGTAGGGACAGTGTCACCAAAAGGTCCTTTAATATGTCACTAATTGCTTTACCTAGTTATTTGATAATTTATGCAGATTTTAAAGTTGGTTAATCCTCATGAAACTTGGTGGAATGGTACGCCTTTGATCCGATAAATATAACACAGTGCAAGGTCACTTAAGGTCCATTAATGTGAATAATTTGCATAAATATGCAATTTCGAAGTTTTTGTTAATGGCAGTAACAAGTGGAAAGAAGAGTAAGGGTGCTCGTAGAGATTTGGTCATGGTATTTTTGGGTTCAGTGATCAAACAACTCTAAAGACATGTCAAAAGGTCAAAGGTTAAGTTTAAGACAATATGTTATTTTTAGGAGTTACAGGCCAAAGAAATAAAAACTGTCAAATTTGGGGTATGTAATAGAGCTTGGTGTGCTTCCTAACTAAACTAACTCCCGCTTTCGCTCTGACCCCCTGGTCTTCAGTTACAGGGGCCAAAGGTCGATTTGAATACCTTTTGTCGATAGCATAGGCGTGTGTATCTGATTACATAATGCTTTTGGGGCTTGGTGCATCACATTGAGTGCCAGCATTTTGGATTCTGGACGGTAGTCCCAAAGGAATCTATGCAGTCACCTTGGGGCGTGTGTGTGTGTGTGTGGGTGTATGTATGTGTGTATGTGTTTATGTAACTCCTACCTTGTAATCAGTCTAAGTCCAGCATGCCTGTGGGATAATTTCAAACTTGTGGGTGTGCTTCCCATGATGAGGACATAACGCTATTTATTGTTGTATGAGTAGGGGGTCAACTTTGGCAAAGTGTAAACTTGTGAAATTCTGGTATTTTGGGCACTTTTACCTTGTAATCAGGCAAAGTCAACATGCCTGGTGGGATCAAGTTCAAACTTTTTGGGCGTGCTTCCATGATGAGTACATGAACGCTATTTATTGTTGTAATGAGTAGGGGGTCAATTTTGGGCAAAAAGTGGAACTTGTAAAATTTTTGGTTTTTGGGTGGGCAATTTTAACCTTGTAATCAGCAAGTCCACATTGCCTGGGGGGATCAAGTTCAAACTTGGTGGGTGTGCTTCCCATGATGAGTCCATGAACGCTATTAATTGTTGTATGAGTAGGGAGTCAATTTTGAGCAACATGGAACTTGTAAAATTCTGGTATTTTGGGGACTTTTAACCTTGTGATCAGGCAAGTCCAACATGCCTGGTGGGTCAAGTTCAAACTTGTGGGTGGGCTTCCCATGAGAGTACATGAACGCTATGTTTGTTGTATGAGTAGGGGGTCAATTTTGGGCAAAAGTGAAACTTGTAAATTCTGGTATTTTGGGCACTTTTACCTTGTAATCAGGCAAAGTCCCACATACCTATGGGATCAAGTTCAAACTTGGTGGTTGTGCTTCCCATGATGAGTACATGAATGGCTATTTATTGTTGAAAGGGGTAGGTGTCAATGTTTGGGCCGAAAGTGAACTTAAAATTCTGGTATTTTGGGCACTTTTACTTGTAAATCGCATTCAAATCCAACATGCCTGATGGGATTAAGTTCAAACTTCGTGGGTGTGATTCCCATGATGAGTACATAACTCTATTTTATTGTTTATGAGCGGGTGGTCACTTTGGGCAAACAAGTGGAAATCTTGTAAAATTATGGTATTTTGGCATTTAACCTTGTATCGGCAAAAAAGTCCAACATGCCTGTGGGATCAAGTTCAAACTTGGTGGGTGTGGCTTCCCATGATGAGTACATGACGCTTTCATTGTTTATGAGTAGGGGGTCAATTTTGGGCAAAAGGTGGAAACTTGTGAAATTCCTGGTATTTTGGGCAGCTTTTGTATTACCTTGTAATCAGGCAAAGTCCAAAACATGCCTTTTGGATCAGTTTTTCAAACGTGGTGGGTGTGCTTCCCATGATGAGTACGATGCACGCTATTTATTGTTGTATGAGTTAGGGGGTCAATTTTGGTTCAAAGTGGAACTTGTAAATTCGGTATTTTAGGCACTTTTCCCTTGTAATCAGGCAAAGTCCACGATGCGGTGGGATCAAGTTCAAACTGGATGGGTGTGCTCCCATGATGAGTACATGAAGCTATGCTTGTTGTACAACAGTCAAGCGATCAATCATAAAAGGCTTTGTAATTCTGTTATTTTGTGCAGCCTACTTTACCTTGTAATCAGGCTATGTTTTCAACCTGCCGGGCTGGTCATGAAGCATGCCTAGTACATTATGGCTATTGATCTCATTTAAGCATGGGCTGGTGTTAGGGCAAATTAAGAACTTTGAACACAACCAACCGTTGTGGTCCAAGGAATCACTAAGCCTTTCGGCTTTCTGGTTCATAAAACCGTCATTTCATCAAGGTCGTTAAGGGTCACTCATTGACAAGACCTGCCCATAATAACATTTTCCTGCACATCGGCTAATGACTGTGTGTTGATATGGATGGAATTTGGGGACATGCCAGCATCTATCAAATGTACATTTTTCATAAAACTGTACTGTCATTAAAGGTCATTCACGGTCCTTATGACCAAATAAAATGCCAAATAATTAACATCCCCCTGCAATAGCCGCAAAGACTGTATGTGCTATGGGCTGATTTTTTCGAGACAAGGTGTCTCCATTATGATGGAATATCCATAAAACTGTTTATGTATCAAGGCCATTCTTATCGCGAATCTCTTATTGTTGAGAGTTGAAATTAGTAAAATAGCTCCCCAACAAACCTCCATAATGTTTCGATTATTATTTTCCCCTCTCGGCGACCCATTTAAGAAAGGGTATATTCTAGCTCAGCCATCCTATCAATATAGCATACTATCTATGTGAATTTTTACTCCTCAACTTTCAACTTTCATCACCTCTCAGTATGGTAAATTTCCATTCATCTGAACTAGAATTCCTATCTGTAACAGCCAGAGATTTCATTATTGTCTATTTCAACTTCATGGGCATACTGTTGACAAAATGTAGAGTACCATGGCTGCACAATTGATTGAGATCGCTAGTTACAGTGGAAGCCCCCTACTGTAATATCAACCTATATATACCATAGTCCAACAATACAGTAGGGCCCTGTCACCAGCCAACAGCCTGAGGGTGTCAGGTTCACCACATGGAATGCTGCAAGTATCTGTGAGAGGGGTGGGTGTGACTTCCCTCGGGAGTTTACTGGAATATAGACGTATAAAAGTGTCATACTCTTTGATGCTAGATGCTATTGCTATAGTTCATTTTTTTTCATTCCATCACCACTTTTTTCTATAATTATTCGCTATAAAAATTGCATTATTATGAATATTATTACATTCTTATTTACATAGCTGAGTCATTCAGTGTGTCTACTGTGCATGGCTCATTTTCGCAAATTTCAAGTTTTGTTTGATTTTCCATTAACCTTTCGAAGAGTATTTGAGAATAATTGAAGTCAGAAACTTGGTCAATGGAATTTTCCGTTGCTATGGTTGTCTAATTTAACCTTGTAATTGTTTGCATGTGGACTAAAAGAAAAAGCCCCGATCGCGGCAAAACCAGCGAGACACTGGGGGGAAACCGCTCGCTTGTGTCTAGCTGAATGAAATTCAGGAGGAGACTTAGTGGTCACTATTGGCATATGTGTGTGTTTTTGTGGTGTGGTCGTGTGTGGTGTGGGGGGGGGGGGGGGGTGTGCGGTGCGTTTGTGGCTCCAGTAAAACGGGGACACACAAGGGATCTTTTCCACATAACTGGGGAAACGCCGCGAACTGGGGATATCCCCGTTTGTCCCCGTTTCCATTGGAAAACGCCCCACAAAAAACGGAATGGGGGATATCCCCGGTTCCTCCTGTGTTTTCCTAAAACTGCTTCAAAATGTCTTGTAGTGTCGGGGTACCCTATGTAGGTTTTGCACACTGATCTCCCCATTTCCATAGGTGGAAGATCAATGTCCCGTTTGTGCGTCCCCGTTTGCGCCCTAACACATGATGCGTTGCGTTGTAACAGGTGTGAAACGAGGACGTTCGTCTGATTTTCACCGTGTAACCGGGACACCCCTGTAATGGGGGACAGTCTTCGTTTCAATATATGCTAGGTGATGGCAATCAACGTAAAATGCATATAAACGATATCCCCCTCAGTTGGGGGTCTATAGTCAGAGGCCTTGTGTGTCCCCGTTTTATATTAAAATACATGTTAATTGTTTCACGGTTGCAGTTGTGTCCACGTTCATAGTGTACATCATACACACTTTGTCCTCGCTTGATCGTTGAACACATACCGTCCGCGTTTGCCAGTCGTTACATGTATGTGTGTGTGGTGTCACACTTTCTCGTTAGCAGGATATCTTGCAATTGTGAGAGCCATTGCGACAAAATTTTCAGGTAGCATCGGGGTTGGTGAACACAATTTTATTAGATTTTGGGCACAAAAGTTACTATTAAGTAAATATTGCCTATTTTTATTGTAAATTTCTTGTTTAGCTCGTTAGCAGATTACGGATGAACCTAGGTGCTATGGTGACTGGTTTTGTCACATAGATGTGGGTTAAGTAGATGAACTGAATAGATGTTCAGCATAAAATGGTAATTAAGTATTCTACTTTTGCATCATTTATGGAAATTCACAGATTGTCTGGTTGTCACAAACTTGGTGAAAGGGTCTACCTTGCAGTCCCAAAACTTTTTCAAGTTCAGGTCAGGGAGGTCAATCACGTACCATTTGCATATTTATACAAAATCTTTCAAGTTGCTGATTTCATGAAACCTGTGGGTCTGGGTTTACCTTGAGTTTCGAATTTTTTTATCATGGGATCATGGTCCACTGGAAATCATTCAACATGTCTAATTTGCATAATTATGCGTAATTTTAAAGTTTGCCCGATTTTCGTGAAACTTGGTAACTGCCTAAATTTTGCATAATTTAGGCAATTTTTAGTCACCTTAACCACAAAACTTTTACTCCTTTAGTTTATATCAGTCCTTTCGATTGCAATTGGTCACTGATTGTAGGCTGTGTTCTGTTAATACTAATACCAATCTAAGCGACCACATGGAATGCCTGTAATTGTTTCCATGGTGCTAATAGAAGTAAACACTGATCGCGCAACCAGCGAGACACTGGGCGAAACGCCTTGTTCTTAAGCTTGATGGGTATGTCTACCTCTAGTCCCCCAATTTCTAAACATTGTTTGGTCACTGGGGTTTATTCACAATGTGCATACAGGTAAATGCTTCATTCATCGCAATTTTTAGGTTTGTTGGATTTCTGTGAACATAAGTGCGGTTCACCATTGGGCCTTGATAACTCGAAGTAAGAAATGGGGTCACTGGAAGTCTAGTATTGCGTCTAATTTGCATAATTTAAACGCAATTTAGACACTTTCCACAAACTTAGTACTCTCCTTTTCGGTAGATAGACATGATCAACCTGATCATCTTATTCGATTGGTCACTGATCGTAACGGGTTTCTGTAATGCAATACCAAATCTGAAAGCCACCAAGGAATGCATTTTGATGTTTATGGTAAATGATAGAAGAAACCACTTGATTGGGCAACCAGGCCGAGGCCCTGGTAGCGATCGCCTTGTCAATTTTCTGATTGAAACTAAGCTTTGTCTGAGCTTTCTGTTTCTTCACAGATCCTATGGCAAGACACCATACCCTCTGTGCGTTCAGAGGCATCCCCTCTGACGCAGAGTAGCTCGGGTGAATCAGCCAATCGGGGGAGGACTCCACTTGTGATGTCATCAGTAGGGGAGGAGTCAATGAGGGATAATCTGGAGGCTGTTTAGATATCCGCCCAGCCCTTCACCAGTGACCTTCTAGTACTTGTACAATTTTTAATGTGGGTAAAGGTCGTCATGGATGAATCTAACGTAACGCAGGGTACCGATAACGTGAACTTAGTTGACCCCTGTAAGGTAGAGTCCAGAGGTCATATAGGATCACACTAGCCACAACTGGATGCTATAATTACTGATACCAGAACGGTTATGATTTCTCTTCCCAATACGAACTTTGAAAATTTGTGCATCGAACAGTTTTCTTCTTTTGGAACTAAGGTCAAAATCCCCACTCCTACCAGAAAATCATTTTACTGATATGTGCTAAAGCTAATTAGTGAACTGGAATTTTAGGCTTGTGTTACTCAAACCTGCAGCTGTGCTGCTAATTCTGTAGAGTTCAGCTCACCATTCTTGGAAATTATACCTTCGGTACTTTATCAGTTGTTAGGTGCCCTGGAAGATTTTAAGAACACTACAAGGAACTTACAAGAAGGGATCTCTCCCCATATTATTGGATAAAATCACCAAATACATCCAGAAAATTTGGGACCATATTGGAATATCTTCCCTATTCAGTTGCTCTCCAAGTACACTAATACCACCTTCCAGAGTCAGCTGATCGAAAACAGTAATACCAAATTTTGTGCAGATATTGAACCATGACAGCCTTTAAGATGTAGACTGATTGAT
This sequence comes from Sclerodactyla briareus, assembly GCA_026419785.1. Classification (NCBI taxonomy): domain Eukaryota; kingdom Metazoa; phylum Echinodermata; class Holothuroidea; order Dendrochirotida; family Sclerodactylidae; genus Sclerodactyla; species Sclerodactyla briareus. The sequence goes on from JAODTK010003876.1 coordinate 13,591, forward strand.
CTAGAACCTGAAGATACTGTAACATATGTGTTGTGAGTAGATATTACATTCAGTGAACTGTTCTGTGAGCTTTCATTTTTGATGCTAGTAGACAGACAGGCATGAAGGCGGAAATTTGGAAGTAGTGGAAAACCTTGGCTCTACCAGGATTACAACTGCAGACCTCTCCTCTTAATACGTGCTAGTGCCTCACTAATTGAGCTATGAAAGCAAAAGTGTCATGTGTTGAGATGCTTCCATGAATATTGAGGTTGTAACTGGTAGAACCTCCAGTGGTCTCCAGAGATTAACTTACATTTCCTCCTGTATTCACAGTGTAATGTGGCTTTGATAAACTCTCTTTGGCACCAGCACGTAAAACAGCACAGCCAATCAGTACTTGCACAATTTAACTACAGACAGTCAAGTTTATTTAAATCTGTCGGTTCATTGACCTTGCCTAGTCACGCAGTGGTGCCTTCAATTAACCCTCATATACATGAAGATTATGCATATTGATAAAAAATAGTGCTACAAGAAGTTCTGATCGACACAGATCACGGTACTCAATGGGTGTAGCACAGTGGAGAAGCGAACCATTGAGCCAAATAAACGGGGGCGGAGAGAGACAACAATCAGTCTTTTCCTTCTCTTTTTTTTCTTTCTTCGACATTCTCATCATTAATGGATGTGCTGGCAATGCCGACCATACAGCTAGGCATATCACCTATACACATACTGCACTACACCAGATGCATGACACTAGCCCTGGCAAAACCACATGATTACAAGAATTTTTCCATAACATGGACTTCAACTCCACACTGCCACACGCTATGGCCACATCCTTTTAAAGTATATTTGCTTATGTCTTTATTATGCTGTTTTAGGGTTTTTATATTGTCCCAGATTCTTCACTGTATGTTTTATACCAGATGTTGTACTGACGGCAGAAATCAATTTTCTGCTTTCTTTTGAAATGGACATTAAATAGTGGGTGGTGTAGGTTTATCCGGGTCTCGGGTAGCTTTGCACCAGGAGGTGTGCGGTCCGGATACATGTCACTGGGTGGATTGGCAGCATTATGTGCACGCGCTAGGTTGATGCTACCCACCCAAACACCGATGATAACCATACTAGCACACACGCACCAATGTGATCACATAGACTCCGCTATAAATGAGCACATAACACATGGTGTAAGGTGTCCAGTCCATCATTAAGCGCAGTCCTTTTGGGTAATCAGCTAACGTTTTTGCCTCTGTTTTTTGTCTCAGGTCCAACATTTGAAGTGCGAGAGGTTGACCCACCTGACTCTGACCATGGGGGGCACCATGGATCCCACGACAGGATGGGTGCAATCCAAGTCTCGGGGAGCAGAACTGAAATAACCGCCAAGCCAAAGCAGTCACGGAGGCCGCTATCCTCCAAGGCACAGGGGCGGGTCAGACAGGTTCCAACAAAACAGAAAAGACCGCAGATAAGGAACTACAACCTGAGAGATGAGGTCACGTGAAGAGGGCATGCATCGCGATTGAATTCTAAGAAATAGAATCTTCCTGAAAAATGCAACAACAAAATTCATGGGCTGCTGCATTTTTATGGTCTTTCCGCGAAAAGTTATAGTGTGTCATCTCCTGAAACAAACGTTCGCTTCCAACATATGTGATTTTCAAATCCATCCCGAAAACGCATACCCAACAATGGAATCCCAGCCTGGTGTGTCCTTGGGCAAGGCAATTTATCTCCATACTCAAGGCATCGAGATATATATATATGTAAATTCATTTATATTTGTACATTCAGACTTGAGTTTTCAGCAGGGGAACAGTAACCCAGTTCACCCTTTAAGCATGGAAAGACTCAGGTTATTGCATCTAGATGGCAGGGAATTTTCTTTTCCTCTATGCAATTGCTGCATGATGCATACTTGGATGCTACTTAAATTTGGGTAAGGCACACATAATGGTTGTTGTGTATAACACATGACTGACGCATGGAATTGGAGCTCTAGGACTGGGAACGATAGAAAAACATACACCATTGTGCAGAAGATATAATAGACTCTAGTCACTTCTTCATGCCAATTTGCTAACTTCTCTGTTTCTCCTATCGAGCTACAGAATGACACCATTTATTGTGGTTTCTTGCTGAAGCAACAGTGATTGTGTGGTTGGCACAGTTGGCAGAGCATCAGAATGGGGAAAAACCCTGGTCGGGTGATTCGAAGACTGCATTAAACAGAGACGAATGAGGCATAGGCGATAGGTATGTCAGCCTTATCCCTTGTACCTGGTGGAGAAAGTATCCAGGTCTACCCTCTTGCAAGGCTCTGGCATTATTGTTATGTGATACATTAGATCAAGCCGTTAATCCTCACAGAATTTGAGCAATAAAAACCTATTCTCTCTGTAGATTAAACCTTCAATTCTAATGGTCAAAGGCACCAATCCATGTGAGACCTGGGCCATACTCAACCAAGGTAATAAGGTGTTGTATACAGAGTATGGTGCAATGCAATTCAGTTGTAACCTAACTCAGGCTACTATCCCTGCCAAAAGTAGTAGGAACAAAACTGCTCATATTGTAAAACCTCTGCACCCCCGATTCAATGTTGAGTTTTATTAGTGTCACTCCATCCTGAGATCTCTTCTACAATGTTGAAACGTGGAGGGGGGTGCTTTGTTGCAAAACCAAATTGGCTGTCCCATCTCCGAATATGGCAATATTCACATATTTGTTCCAACCCTTTCGGCAGGGATTGTAGCACTCGTTTTGGGGTATGTTGTGCTTTTTGTGATCACACACTATGACAACTATCTCGATTTAAAGGCTGGACTGATGTACTTCTGTACGTTCATTATCAAAATCCATATACAGGGTCACCTTCAGTCACCTCACATGAATATGACGTCATTGTTTCGTTAAAGGACAACTGCAGGATGATTTATACAGGGGCTAATTCAATAGCTGGGTAAAAACTGAAGCGTGCAGCCCAAACCCGGAGTTCATAGGACTTTCCGTGATGGAGTTATAGTCATTTGAAGTTTGTGTATTGTGAATCAATGGGGTACTGCGCAAGATTGAAATGCATCCCATCATGCAATAAAAATGATATCGTACTTGCACAACCTGGCAAACATTCTTTGTTTTCTATTGAAATTCAAACATTAATTTCACTTCGAAAAGCATTTAGTCTATGGGGAGAGGATTGCTGTAGTGGGTGGGTAGGTTGTTGGATGTTACTTCGGGGGGAGAAAGACACAGCACTTCTGTAAATGTTGACTCATTCACAAAATTAAACAATCAAATACCTAACATAATTCCGGGTTGTTGTTCAGTATGAAGTCCATGCGTTTAGTGTGCAGTGGGAATTCCCTCCAATCTTCTGTATCCAAGCCTGCAGTTGTCCTGAAAATGAAAATCATATAAAGCACCCTCTACAGCGAAAGTGGGAGAGAGATGATATACAGGCAACCAAACTGGAGCCTCAGGGTGGGGAGCGTGGTGAATTCGGCAATCCCAGGAACATGATACTTTACATTTTGATTTATAACCATAATCAGCCCAGCATTTGGTCCCATTAAGGTCATGTGATTTTTGTCACTAACCATAGGACATTGTGAGCATCAGCGGAGTAGCTGAAGGGACCCTACACCAGTCTAGTGAACATTGATGGTAAAGATGATAAACCATTATACAAGTTCTGACATAGATTACCCTTCTTTTTAGTTATGACCCCATAGGTAAGGTACATGGTGAAGCCAAGGTAATGGTGAAACATCTGTTTTCCATTGAATCATTAACTGATACAGGAGAGGTCTATACTATATACAGAGGAGGTGAATTAAACAGTCAATGTTATTTCAGCCACTTCCCAGGTATGCCACATAGTCGGGGACTGCAGAGGCATTATAAAAGTGATCATTGTTTCAGCCACTATCTAATCCGAGCGCCACCATCGATTGTCCAATTTTTTTCCCTCCTCCCAATCACAAGAAAAGCCATTTTCCTGGTATTTTTTTTTTTGTGTTCTGAGGCAGTAACAACACTCCTAAATTGAGAGTTACGTTCCGGAAATAATCACCGAAAAAAATTGATTCACATTCCCCAGGGGAACTATCAAGAACTATTCGAAACAGGAATTTTGAAGTGGGATATGAGATTTGCTCACAGACTTATGGCCCTTAAAGTAAGAATACATACATAATGGGGAATCTGCAAAAAAAAAAACGGTAATGGAAAATGAAGGCTGCGAGGCGACAGTGCAAAGAAAGAATAGAGGTGAACGGGTTCCTGTCTAATACCATGTATCACATCTGTACAATATTTTCCCAGGCCTTTTTAAACGTGTAGGAAAGTTGCTGAACGTGGACTTGAAAATGCCCTGGATGGGCGTTAAATATTGCTCCATGTCTAATGAATCGTTACCTCACTAGTTACAACATTCCATCCGACAAAGCATGGATTCGCCGGTTTTCTTTCTAACCCGTGTTAGCGCTGGTGGTGTCCCCTCTCCAATTGGTTCTTGAAATTCCTCTGCCTGGACTGCGCGGCCATGTGGTGTGCTGACAGCCTCTAAGACTTTCCATTCAATACCCATCAGGACCGGACGTATCCGATACGTGGTTATCTAGTGCCCGCCAGGTCGTACGTGCGGTCACACAGCGTCCGTTATGCTGCATTTCGCGGTTACCGTATGTTAAGTGAAAATGACTGTAATGTTTTCCTCCTCCGTTTTAATAATTCAGTCGCAACACAACCCGTGGGTCTGTATTCACTCTACCTGGTAACCTATTTCACAAGTTAAAAGAATTCGGCACGAGTTTCTTGATCGCAACCGCATATATCGCACTGCTCTTATAACGGATGAATCTTGGGCACACAACAAGGCGGTGGAACTTCCAAAAATGGGTAGGCTTGTTCATATATTTTCTTCAGGTGGCGGCTCACTTCCTTAATTCAGATTCAGGCGGCCCAAAATGCCTATGGCAAAAGAGTGTGGGGCATAAAGCCTTGGCGCTCATTCATCTCCAATTTTGGGGGGGACTGCATTTTTCACGAAAAATAGCGTGTGGAAAACACCAAGTCAATGTGAGCAGTCTCGAATATTGGTGGGGACATGCCCCCCCCCCCCCCCCCCGGTTGCGGCGCCCATGGATAATCCCTGCGGCCCCATCCCCAGTCCCGCGGTTGCCGAGTGTCATGAAATTAGTGAACATTAACAAATCCCTTGCAAGTCGGCCTGCTGTCTGAAACAACGCACTTTTGGTGTAATATACATATAAAGCAAGAGTGCCAATGGCCATGTAGCTCACCTCCAGAAATGAACAACACATTGAAACATCTCTAGAGGACTTGACTTCAAATTTATGAACACTTGAAACCATCAAATGATTTATACTGAGCACTCCAACCAATCTGTTCCTATCCGGAGAGGAACATCTTGAACTGCTGAATTGATCCCCAACGACTTTTGGCAACTGGTCAATCATTTACTATCCACTTTCTCATTATTGAGCATTTTCCGCGCCACCCTGTATATCATTCACTGACAACAATTGTTTTACAATTATTATTTCCATCTGCCTCACGCATGAGTCATATCTGGACGTTGAACGGCACGTTATAGAGGCAACAGGGGTGGTCACGGACCATGAGTACAGATGCGATACTTGCCTATCCCTTTCATGCCGCTCCTACATGTGGTTATCACTCTTCAAAACAATAATCATGTAAATATGACTGACTATTTATTACTTTTTGTGAGCCAAGCCCCAAGACCAAATTTCAGCCGATCCGAGTGTACCAATAAAGCACAATTGGCTAATATCTATTTTTGTTATCTAGGCAAAATTGCAGCATACACATGTAGAGCTATAGGCATCTCTTCTGCATCATTCCCCCTGTGTCAACTCAAAGTTCATTGGAAAACCTCAATTTTAATAGTTTGGTGTGATTGTTATTGTTTTGGTTCCTCTCCCTTCACTCTTGTGAAGGCAATGTAACTGTTTGTCCGCTCTGCTTTCACAAATCCCGTTTTGGTGATATCTGCACACTCAGTTCTGCTATTGGCATTACTGCAGGAGAAGCCACATATCGATTTTAAATACTTACGAACACATACCTATTTCAGTAACTATGTAGAACCCTGTGAAATGAACAGTTTTTAATATTAAATGGACAATGCAATAGAGTTTGAATAAATCTTACTAAATTATATTTTGTTACTCAATTTCGATAAAATTGGGCCGAACAAGAATGGTTGTCCTCTCTTTTCTTTATTACCTATGACCCATTGTGCCGGTAACCACTATAAATTGTTTTGAAAGTGTGATCACCCTTTTAGGGAGAAGTCTTGAAATTATTATTGGATACAGTAGTAATTAATTTTTTTCCATGTTCAGTGTCTAGAACTTTTTTATACAGCTAGAAATGGCAAGGGTTTGTTAATGGGTTTGTCAGGAAAGTGGATTAATGGAAAGTTATGGGGAGCCCTTATGTTTATATTCCTCTGCTGGACGAATGTGAGACATTTACTATGCAACAGACCTGTGCCGACCGACTTCTGGAATTTAGTGCCTTGAGGTCCTGAACCAAAGTGTCCAAAGGACCGCAGGAACCCAGTTGGTGCTGTCGTCCACCAATTGTGTCTCAGGAATGAAAATAGCATTCCATCAGTTTTCGATGTTGACATGAACATACCCTTTTTCAGGACCCTACAGGCTCCTAGGTAAAGGTCCTTCCAATGGGAAATGAGGGTGGATGAGGGGGAATGTTGTGCCGCTTAAACCCTGAAGTATGCTTCACAAATCTGGATCCCTTATAAATATCTTATTAAATAAAATCGAAAGAATTAAGAATCAGCTGCTCGTGTGGTCACTGACTTCCGTTAGACAGACAAGTGTGACGATTTATGAGGTCCTTAAACCTGGGAACCACTGTCCTGAAGGAGGAATGGACCCCCCAGGCTTTGGTACTCTCCTATCAGTTATCATGCAACGGGTGGCAGTTTCCAATGAAATTAACTTGAAGGTGTGACCGCTTCATCCAATCCCCATAAATAATCGCGCTTTCAGTCTCGTTTTCTCTATCTAACCCTCAAACTATGAGAGACTGGAATGAATAACAAACCACCCCCTTAAGGAGAGCCGCCAGTTCTTAAGGCCAGCCTGCCCACACCCAACAGAGTTACAGTGCTTGCCTGATGATCACTGAACACCAGTATCCCTGTTTGTGATACACCGGTGTGCGATCAGGTGTGGTTTTATCGATTTTGCATAGCAGAGAGAATATTTATAATTCCACAACAGATCTCCTTTTCATTCACTGAAGTGCTTCACTAATGATTACACTGATCATGTACACCAGGCAGAAGCCCCCCAGAAAGCATGTTCCACCCACAATTTCTGTGCTCGTGAAGATTGTCGAGCCATAGACAAAAGGTAACCTACTACCTATCACCTCCCATTAATAAAATAAGCCTTAGCTTGATCCCAATGTGCAACTGTTCGAGGTATTATCTGAAATGCACTATTTAAACACACAACGTTGGTATTATGGAGGACGTGACTACTCTCCTTACACCTCACATCCCGTTTGTGGTTTAAGAACTGATGACGTACTGGACAGATCTAATGACATGGAGGATGCAGAGGTGATTACATCTCATCACAGCCCATATGGAGACCACTGCATGTGCTGGCAAGCATTTGATCAAGGAACCATACGGATGTGACACCACCATGATCAAGGTCTCACTGCAGAAAAGAATTAAACATGATAGGGTGAAGAAGATGCAGCCTGGACAACAAACAAATATATGACATTGTCCTCTGACCCCTTTAAAGTGTGACATAAGAGTTTCATTAGAAGTAATTAAACACTCATTCCACTGGAACATTACTAAGTAACCATCAACATCCCTTCATTTTCCAACTTGAATTTATGTGTAACTCCTCATAAAATAAAAAATATTAGCAATATTGCGATGATGGGATGCTGTGCAATCTTGCACAACACAGACGCACAAATTTCTATCTCTCTAACCAAAGTTCTCAGGAGTTCCGGGTTTGGACCGACACATTTAATTTGCTCAGTATTATATAGCCCCTCTACATAATTCTCTCGATTCTACCATTGTCCCTCCAACATGACGGGGTCAATTACAACAAACATTTAGTATTTATAGTGATCTATGCTGGGAGTTTTCAGGCTTGGTTCTTGAAAATAGGCTTATTGCCCATTTTGCACAAAATTGTAATGTCCTGTCCCTTTGACTGATCAGCTTCCTTACGATGTCCAGTACGAGGGGGGGGGGGCATCAAGATGCAGCGACCTGCTGTAAGGGCTCTTGGAGGTATTCTGAGAGGGCCTTAATCTGCACAAAGAGAAGAAGAACATAGGAAGTGACTCTTATATATACATTTGTCCAAATGTGTTTGCTTCCATTGAAACTAGCCCTTACCCACTTTATACTTGCCCTCATTGGGGTCCCCCACATAATTTGCGCATTTCGTTCGTACCAGTTTGTGCCGATGCAGGAACTGTTTGTGGCAGCGGGTGGGGAAGGCGGGTCATGCGTGACAAAATTGTCGAAATGTTCGAAATTCTGCTACAACAGAAATTTAGAGAATTTGTCATGAACAATTTCACTTTACGACAGTCGCGCAATCTTCCCGCATCGATGGGCATTGTTCCCACACAGGTTTTGATGGCAAAAGTTTAAAACTACTCCTGCGCAATGATGGTTGAGAGCGGTGGTGGACAAGAACAAAATGGCTACCGTTGGGCCTATCATGTCGTGCGTGCGTGAACATGGCCTGGATCATTTTTGTACAGTGCGAGTCCTGTTGGTTACGCAGCCTGAGTGCAAGTTATTGCAGGACCCAGATTCGTGCGAGTGTAGAGGGGGATGCAGTGAGAGGCATTGCATGACTGTGCCATTGTGTCACATGCAAACACCAGAATCAGCAAATTGTAATCTCATTCACTCCTCTAAACATAATGAGTTTGTAATAAGACCTACCCTACACTATATCCTATCATCAATCAAACGAAAGCAATATTCAGGGAAAAGGAGTTTAGGGGAATGATACAAAATTGCTTTCCCAAGAAACCCGACTGAATCTCACAAATTGGTGGGAAGGGCGGATACCAAATCACCGGACGAATGGGAATCAAAATTGGCAAAAGTACTCCATCTAAGAATGAGGTCATAAATATCTACGCACCTTCTTTTCAGCATTCCAATCCCCACGAGGTATCAGCGTAGACACACAGTAGGAGATTAGCCACCTTAGTGATGCCCACTCGCCCTCTCTGAAAAAGTAAAATGCCTTACGAGCAGTAATAAAAAAGGATACCAGTGTTCCTCCAGAGATATCCAGATAGCCTTTATAAACCGTGCCAGAGAATGGCAGTCAGTGTTGTAGTCGATGCCACTGCATCCGAGGCCCAGGCCGAGGCCGCAGCCTTTGAGGCCGAGGCCGGCAATAATATTATAGCACTAAAAGGTCAAGGTCACATGCATAAACAATTTTGTTTTGTCTCCATGGCTACAGCTAGTATTATGAATAATATATGAGACAAAAAGGTTTACAGTCCCCAAAATGAGATTGAACAGCACTAATTGGTAGGCGACAAGTTTAATTCTTGAAGTCATTACTCAGAATGAAGAAATTGATTGCCAGTCGTAAAATGTTAATGCTTGTGAGCTTTGCTATAAAAAGGTTACTTCTCATCAAATTTACAACCACCTCAATGCAGATGAACCCCATTTACCTAGGCTTTTTGCCACCACAGGGTTTACAGTAGGTGTTGTTTTTAACCAAATAAGTAGGGAAAACATGCACAGTACTAATGTTTTCTCATGGTCCCTATCAGTTACCTGCACCATTTACCCAGATATTAGGCAGTGCTAGAACAAGGTTACAGTAAGCAATACATTACAGTAGCCAAACCTAACGACAAAACACAACCAAAAAGCCAAGAGGCTTAATGATCCCATTGACCTCAAGATGACTTTGGATCTGTACCCCAAAACCATAGGGATCATGTACTCATATGATGAACCCACTACCAAGTATAACTTGACCACCAAGGTGGTGTCGAGTTATTGTTTTTAACAAGCCAGGCGTACACACACACACACCCTCTCTCTCTCACATCACACACACACGCACACTCTGTCATGACTTCATAGATTCCTTTGACGAAATCAAGGAATGAAAAATAATTTTGGTGTGAATTTTTTATGTACGACTACAGTGCCTGTTGGACTATTTACAGATACTACTAACTAGTGGTTTAAATGATCTTTTAAATATGAAATTGCACGGCAATTCCAGCATTGCTGACGCAGTAACTTTTAAGCCTAGGACGTCCAAATTCCCCTGCAAATAAAATGTATATATAAAAACTACATTCCCAATCTGCAGCACAGACACATTCTTTGTTATTTATTAGTCGCAGGCTAGGCACAGTTTTATGGGCACTGAGACTATAGAATTTCACCTCGCAACTTCCGACTACGACATACGAGGCACGAGCATCTCTCATCATCTTGCATCCCTACAAAACCTACAATCCCTGCCAAAATTGTTGGCACAAATCCTTCCCGAATAACCGTCCCGGAGCCTGGGACGTCAATTTGGCCGGAGGCCAGCCAACCGACCCCCCACCCCCGGGCCCCCCCGTTTCAATGTTGGGGATTTTTCTTAGGATGGAATGCCTAATAACATTCAAGATTGCATCTGGGCACGGTCTTGCAGTACGTGCATTTTTTTTTTTCCGACTCTACTTTTGGCGGGAATTGCAGGCCTAGTCCTCCAGGCATGTGCCCCCATGATGAGTGTAATGCATGTGGCCCCGCGCCGTGCAGGATTCCTGATTTGTAAAAGCTGCACATATGCGTAAGTCGCACTGTGCAATGCAAGTACATTCAGCACTGTAAGTGTCTTTGCCAGCTATCTCGCTAGGCAGCCGGCACTCTAGCACTGCACTGGGAATTGCATGGCGAACGGCTGGCCGGGGCCGGGCCGAGTGCAGCATCAGTGCATTCTAAATCGGCAGTCCTTTGGGTATTGATACCGAGTTGCTATGTTACTTCCAAGTTATCGCGGTAATTCAAATCAACGTATCATTCTGTGACATAGATTGTTTTATTTATTTCAATAGCCAAAAAAAATATGTTGGGCCTAGGCCCAAACCAAGGCCGGAAGTACGAGGCCGAGGCCGCAGCCTCCGAGGCCGGCAAAAACTGGCCTTGGTCTCCAACACTGATAGCAGTGTGGTATTAGAGTCGCTTCACGAACCAAAATTCGGGGTTAAATATCCAACGTCAATGGACATTTTTCCCTAGGTGGGCCGTACTTGCACAGTTGCAATAGGTGAGGTCCTGGTCTTTACTTAATGGCTCCCTCATCCATGATCAATACGGCCAGATTCTTTGATGAGCCTCATTTGGCTTCATAAAAACAACATAGAATTCAAAATCAAGTAATCATTGATCCATATTTCCACTCATTTTCATCTCACATCAATTATGCAAAATGTGATTCCCAAAAAAATTACAGCTAAATATTGAAAATATATTAGGAACATGACTGGACACACCAAGGATTCCAGGGCTGGAGGTGACAACCTTTGAATGATGGTTAGGAATAGCCTCGATCTGTGCCTGCCTGATGATATACAAACGCATTCTGGAAACCAGAGAGTTGCATCAATTCCTATTTCCAAACCTTCCAACTCTAACTTATCTGTAAAAATTGCCACTATTCCCAAATATACAGATCTATATTGAAATTCAACAACCTCTATTTAAGTACATCTCTGATATCAATATTTATTACCGCTTGTTATGGTGCTATGAACTCTCTGACCTCTCTATTACCTGCAACTTGAATGTGTGAAATTGGATAGTCAATAGGAGGACATCTCAAAATTGGCAGAGGGAGCCAGTCCTTCTAAATGGCCCCCTGGTTTGATGCCCATGCCCAATTCAAACTGGTTTCCACAAGGTCATTACTTAATTCTCAACAAGCTCAAGAAGCCTCTGCCAATGTACTGAATAACCTTTGCCAATATATCGATATCATATACCATATAGCAGCAACTGAGAACTGGATTGTCTATAGATGCAAAATTAACGATGTGTTCATATGTACATATGTAGCTCCCCGAACGCCTATCAGCAATCGGTTATGCCTCGGATCATTTGACCAATCAGAGTGAGCTATTCACCTCACAGTCCATGAGCACCATGAGCCCATATGAGATCATCCTCTTCTAGTGCAGTTTGCCCATTCTTCTCGTAAGGCACTCAGATGTTGCTAGCAATTGCTGCCGTTACTCTTTACTACTCTGGCATCTTTATCTCACCGTACCCAGAGTAAGCGAGAAGAGAGCCCTCCCTATTGAGAAGCCTGAAATGGTGGAGAAAAAATATGAATAGCCAACATTAAATAATTTTTATTAATCTTTCTATTAATTTATTATCTACCAATGTGTGTCTTCTGGGTTTAAATACTACTTGCAATTGCGGGCCATAATACAGTGTCCTTGTATCCAATCACTATATCCCAAAACAATACTGGTAGACTCCCTCCCCCGAATACAGAAGCCCAGAAGGTAAAGAAATCAGAAAGCCAAAAGGCTTAGTGATTCCTTGACTCATTGCTGTTAACATATCAATCTAAATATCATTCTACCTCTCCCACAACCCAAGACCCTTTTTTCATTTCTCAACTAATTATATCGTTATTACATTCATTAGGCTTAATGCTGTTCCCCGCATTCTATGTCAAGTTTCAAGTCGGCATGAAATTTCTCTTCTCAACTGCATGCAGAATTATATGCAATGTTGCTCTTTTGAGAGCATGTGATATGGTTGGCATGAAGCTCATTGCCAGGAAGTTCTGTTGAGGCTCTGCTAATGAGTGAAGTTCAAAAAAAGGGATATGGACGAGAAAAGACGAAGGATGACTACAGATGTTGAAACAGAGATGAGGGATTGCTCAGACGGATGAAAATGTCACACTAGCGATATCCCCAAACACTTGTAAACCTGGTTTTCATATAGCGTTATATAGCGATTTTACCCGCCCGCATGCCCGTGTGGTATTTCGCAAGCGATTTCCGGGGATTTCCCTGCAATCTCCTTGGCTTGTACTGGGTAGTGCAGGGTGGAGAACAATGTTATGTTCAATCTCTCTATTTTTAATGTCAGACACCATTTGATCACATATTTGCATGTTTAAACCATTGACGTGTCAAGTATATGCTAATTGAATCTAAACTGTCAATTATGAAGTTTAATAGTTTTTGGGCACTATCGTTGACATTCAGAAACAATGGTTCCTAAAAATTGAACAACTGTGTTAGGTTTTCGAACACTAGTATGCATACGGGGTTTGCGAAATAATAATAATAATAATAATGATAATAACAATAATAATAATAATAATAATGATAATAACAATAATAATAATAATACCAATACATAATTCTTATATAGCACTATATACACACTAAAAGTGGGAAGAGGTGCATGATTGTGTCACAACGCGCACCTGGCCCGCTCGGCGCGTTTGCAGAACGTGAGTCCTGTTGCCCACCTGCGTGCATGGAAACACAGCTTTAGTTAGAAAAGGTTCAGGTATACAGACAAGGTGATTGCTGGAACACATCATACATGGTAGTTCAAGAAAGACCTGGTCTACTGTAGTATGCTTTAATCCAATGAATCTGGACTTGTGTAATCAGGAACGCAGTAAATAAACTGAGAAACAGATTCTGGACGCACATCATTGAATAAGTGAAATCCCAGAACAAGCCAAATTGAAATAAAAGCATAAAAATAATTATCGTAGGAGAAATTCAGCCGAACCAGCGCAGATGATGGCCGAAAACCCTTTCCTTTACTGAATAATTGTACGTTTGTCCCATGGTGTGGGTGCACTTCACTGTGTTCCATTTTCGCAGCTGGACCACAGCTAGGCGAAGGCGTTGGGAGTCACCCAATGCCGTAGTAGGCTAGTAGCCAAGACTAACGCGACTTTTAGTACTTTCAATTTATCACATTATGGCAGCCAAACCTCCTGACCAGAATCCAGCAGAAGAGATGCCGATCGAGGCCACAATAAGGCTATCGCAAAATTTGCTCTGTGACATCACAGAGGGAACTGCTGGATCTGCTGCAATACATACATGTACAAAGTCAATGTAAAACATGTACCATCAGGAACCATGCAAGTTGTAACAGATTATAGATGGGATCAGATGAAAACTCAACAAAATTGTGAATAACTTCCTTTCAATTCTGAAGTCAATAGAATTTGGTTCTCCTAATTAAAATGGTGCGGAAATCTGGCATGTGTTTCCCCCGTGATATGAAAAAAAATCTTCAAAGCAATTTGAAATAACTAAACAAGCCAACAGCCCGGAACCTTAAATTTGGGTGTGGGGTTTTTGACATTCTCATCCACCTGTGCTAGTTCAGAGGGAATATGTTAGTATTGTTATATTACACTATTGGTCTTTGTTCGATTTCAGACTAGGCCCTAGGTAGGCTAGGCCTAATCATTCAATCTTACAATGAGCTTTGTACACCACCAGTGTTCGCTTGACTCAAGACTTGTGTGAGCGCCTTCGGTTTCAGCATCTTGTGTGGCTGTTGTCTTATTATACTACAGAAGGAACAAGTAACGTGTGGATTAATAAGTCTGCTGGAATGAAAACAATATTCAATCAATCAAGTTTATATTTCGAAAATCACGTCGGCAACAGGTCCGCAGTATACATCCCTGGGCTGTTTGATCTTGTGATGTTTTGTCACAATTGATAATTACAACAGACTGAGCGTTCTCAATGCCGTTTCCTGTTCTCACACAAGTGTGTGATGGTTATGAATATGCATATTATATTCAGCTGCACTAGCTTGAATCTATTTTCCAATCAATTTCGCGGAAACTGTTAGAGTGGGACCAAATAAAAAATTGATTAACAATGCAAATGTTATTGGGAATATAGCGCTAAATTCACATCGGACTATAGGATATAGTCGCATTATACCTCATTTGTCGTTATTAGAATTATAAATGTGTCAATGATCTTATCAAAAATGGAGCAAAGAGTGAAGAAGAATACTGAGAATAGAGACAAATCGGCTCGACTCGCATTCTCCAGTTGGCTGATATTTCAATCCTGGATGTTGGGGCCAGAAATAAGTTTCAGAATAACGGTTATGTGTTAAAATTCAAGGTTAGGGTTTGGAATTGGTCTTCGAATTCCCATATATAATAAGAAATGCAATTTTAGGATTCTATAGTTCTCAGGAATTGTGATGAATAATTTCTTGAAAGTGACTTTTTGAAATTTAAACAAACATGTCGAATGTGCTCATCAGCCTCTCAATATGAGGAAAAAAATCGCAGTGCAGTAGGCTTCCCAGTAGGCCAAACTGGTTCTTCGTTCGCGTAAAATATAAATCGTCCCTAAAAAGTAAAAAAGAAATGTCTCGCCCGACCCAGGCTACTAGAGCTGCTGCTGTTGCAAGAGTTCTCCAGCCAATCATGTCGAAAAATGCAGAGGAAGCTCGAAAGAGAGTGATTCAGCTGTACAAAGCATGGTGGAGGGAGGTGCCAATCGCAAGTAAGTTTTGCCCACAGCGGTTAGGCATAGGCCTAGGCTCGTAAAGTATTATGGAGTAACCAACTTCGCGATGCTAAGCATATTTCACTTCCTACCGTCGAAAGGTTTTGGTATGATAGCATAATGTATACCCCATTTGTACCTGAATGTATAAAACTAGTGTTTAGGGGTGGGGTTAGGTTTAGTGAGGTTGGGGGTCCCACTTGGTTTAGTGTTGGTAACGATAAGATTTGGGATCGCATCTGTAACTAGAATCTAACCCCACCCCCAGGCCTAATCCATATTCACAAACCCAGCAACCAGTTACACACAGGTATACATTGTGCAGTTATGCCAGGTTTTGTACTTATTCCAAAATTCATTTGCAAATTGTGAAACTTTAGTCTGTTATCTACATAATCAGTCTGAAACCTTACATGATTCTTGCCTCCATGTGTGAGAGAGGAACGATCAATTTTGTCAATCCATATGACGGAGATCTCGTGATAACTTTCTTAACATTGCGTGCGTTGTCACGGCGTACTCTATGGACAGAAGAAAGTACGTACTGCACGGATGTGCGATGTACACGCAACGCTATTCATGACTGCATGCAAATAATCCATTGGGTCCACGAGAACAAGGAGTGTGTGTAGGCATCCGTACATTTCTTGTGGACAGTGTCTGTGGGCTTGCGTGATGACTAGATTTGCCTATCTTGCTAACGGTGAATTGCATTGACTTTGTACACAAATTATCAGCATTTCGTATTTTGCCGAAAATTTCCAGACACGGTGTTTCCAACGTTTGATAAAATCATAGTAAGGTGCTCAATATTGTGAATCACTGTGATGGTTAGTGAAGCTTGTGACTATTCTTCTATGAAGTTGTGGCTATTCGATGATCTGGAGATGGAACAATTTGAATAGTTGTGTGACCCCGTGGAGTCAGGTTACACATGAAGTTAGGTTGTTTTATATACCATACAGTATGACTATGACTGAGCCCGAGGTCTACCCATGATACTTGATGATAGCAGTTAGGACTATGTCAAATGTCGTGTAGATTTAATTGTTAATTTTTTTTTCATGAAGTGTTCTATATTATAGACCTATATGTGGTGAGAAAATGTCCTTATTTGGATGTATCGCCGGAGGCTGTGTTGTGCGTGCGACACCTTCGCGGATAGACTTACCGCAAATACATTGAGGGCGTTTTAGAGCAACTCCATTGGAAAGTTAAGCGCGCACTACTGTTTATCACACAAGATGACATGTTCACGCAACTAAGGTTGGTGTTACTCAAGCAACGGAGTGGCCTTATGAAGTCAAACAGCCCATTGACTTACTGTGAGGCACTTCCAATTTATCAAATATTTTGTGCTGGAATCATATGGTAAGTTGGAAGTTCACACAGAGCAAGATCCCTATAAAGTCTTCAACATATGTCAATTTCACTGCGATAGTGATGTTCAGTTCTGAGGCAGTCATGAAAAAATGTTTTTTCCCCGTACAAATTTTACATTGAACTTTTTTCGCGGCAATAACACATCCTTCCCCTAATGGCACTGCACGACACTATTCGCGATAGGGTCTGTGGCTGTTTCAACAGGCACAGCTCAGTCATACTATTGGCTATTAGCCAATAACTTTTGAAACTTTGAAAATAAAATTGGTATGAGCGAATTGGGACATTGACAAAGAAGACAGCATAGTAGATCATCCTGTTTTTGATTTCCAATATTAGTTTGCATCATTCTGCTCATATATAATCATTGAATCCCAAGATCGAGACTGAGACTGGACTCGAGTACCACTAGACCACTAGTCCAGTCACTCAAGCCTTCGCATTCCAGGATGTCAGTTTCAAATGCAATATCTTGATTGATCAGCCGTCTATGTGCACACAAAATATTCCCTGTGAAGAGCAAATGGATGGAAGTTTTAGTATATACTGTATTTTCCGCAAAGTTCGGGCTTTTTAATTTACAATCTCACAAACTTCGTTGCCTGTTTTCATTTTCTTCAATTGACATGAATAATGAGAAAATCTGATTTTTCCAACTAAAATGATAATAATGGTTACAGTATGTACCATTTTCTAGTGCTTTATGCTGTACCTAGTACTGTTTCAAAGCACTGAAAAGCCATTACCCCCTGGTCAATGCCTCAATGGAACTTGTTAGCCCTTGCCACCATAGTTGCCAAACCTCAAAGCAATGGCACTACTGGCAACCGATTATGGTTGCCCTCCACAACATGTCCCTGGGGACAATTCATCACATGCTGCCATAATCAGCAGACTTGATAACAAGTTACTCTCAGAGAGGTTCACAACACGAACGCCTGGTAGGAGAGGCAAACAAGATAAAGTCCTTGCCAAAGGATGGCATCTTTAAAAGGCTAACTTTTCGATCCCTGGTCCTATTTAGCTCCACCGCCTGAGCTAATCCAATCTCCGAAATAAAGCATTCAATTTTGCTATTGCTCAAATGGCGTTCCCTAAATCTGCTGTCCAGCGACAGCGATTTGGACTTTTTCTTTTCCTTGTCCCAAGATTTGCCACATTTCTTTTTTTTAGCAATAATTTCACTTTGTCAGGAATTTGGGGAAGAAGGGGGGGGGAATCCAGAGAGTAATTTTTCAGCTTCAAGGTCGTAAATAGCAGGTGGGGGGAGGGGTACAAGGCTCTTCCCCAATAAGGGGGGGTAGTTGTGGTTAGTAGGAGAAAAAAAATGATCCTCTGCTCCAATTTTGGATATGATTGAATATCTCAGTTCAATATTTTTCACGGATTTGAAGACGTTCTGGTTAGTACTTTTGTTACATTCAGTGAGAGATTCACTCATGGTCCCTTCTAACATTTGAAGGACAACTGCAGGATGATTTTTAAGAGGCTATATGTTAGCTGAAGAAAAACTGAATGCTTCAGTCCAAACAGGAAGTGTTCATAGGACTTTCCGTATGGAGTTACAGTCCTTTGAAGTTTGTGTATGTGTATTGTGCAAGATCGAAAAGCATCCCATTCATGCAATACACATGATGTCCCTACTTGCACAACCCTGCAAACAATCTTTACTTTCTATTGAACTGCACACATTATTTTCACTTCGAAAAGCAGTTAGTCAATGCAGGTATTGCTGTAGTGGGTTGGTACTGTAGGTGTTGATTGTTTACTTTGGTGAGAGAAAGACAACAGAATTCTACTTAATGTTTATTGACTCATTCAACAAAATGAAACAATGAATCATGGAACATTACTTCCCAGTTGTCCAGTGTGACACATTTAATTATTGCACAAATGGCATTCGCCCCAATTTCAAGGTGGGCAGGCCTGAGGCGGCCTTGGCCTCGAGACCAGTTTTTGCCGGCTCCGATCGGAGGGCTGTGGCTTCCGGCCGCATGGCTTCCGGCCCGAGGCCGGACAATATTTCTCATGGGCCTTGAAAGAATGAAAATAAAAAAATCTATGTCACAAAATGATACTTTTGTTTTAAATTACGCGACAACTTACGTAGCATACTCGGTATCACCCAAGACACATTTCACAAGACTGCGATAGAAAGTACTGACGCTGCACTCGGTCCCCCGTTCGCCATGCAAGTCCCTAGGGCAGTGCTAGAGTGCCGGCTGCTTAGCAAGCTAGCTGGCCATAGACAACTTACATTGCTGAATGCCCTTGCACTGCACAGTGCAGATCGACATACGCATATGTACTAGCTGTGTGTACATTGCAGTGAATCCTGCAATGGCGCGGCTACATGTGTGCACTACTCAGAGGGGCCATGCCTTGAAGGCAAGGTGAAATTCTAGTCTCCGTGCATAAAACTGTGCCTAAGCCGGGACTATAAAAAACAAAGAATGTTTAGTCTGTGCTGCAGATTGTGGAATGTATTTTATTATTAATATACATTTATGCTTTGCAGGACATTGGCACAGTCCTAGGCTTAAAAGTTACTGCGTCAGCAGTTTGCTTGAATTGCAATTTTATATTTAAAAAGATTATTTAAACACTTTTCGTATTAGCTGTCAAATTACCTAACGACACTGTAAGTCTTACATAAGAAAATCAAAACAACTTGTTTTTTTAATTCCTTGACTTCAGTCAAAGGAATTATGCAGTCATGACTGTATATGTGTTGTGTGTGGTGTGTGTGTGTGCGCCTGGATTGTTAACACGATAACTCGACCCCATCTTAGTGGATCAAGCTCATACTTGGTATGTGGGTCCCTATAATGAGTACATGATCCTATTGTTTTGGTTTCAGTCAAAGGTCATCTGAGGTCAACAAACTTCAAGGTAGTCAAGAAATCACTAAGCCTCTTGGCTTTTGGTTTGGTTTTGTCGTTAGGTTTGAGATACTGGTAAGTATGGCTATTAAAACCTTGTCTAGCAATACTAAATATCTGAGGTGAATGGTGCAGGTAACTGATAGGGCCATGAGAAAGCATTAATACTGTGCACCATTTCCCTACTCTTTGTCAAACACACCCTCAATGGGATAAAAAACCCTGTGGTGAGCCAAGCCTATGTCGGTAATGGTGTTTATTCTGCTTGGGGTGTGGTAAATTTGGATGCAGGATTATAACCTTTATACAAATCTCACAGCATTAACATTTTTACAACTGCAATTATTCCAATCAGTACTGACTTCAAGAATAAAAAGTTGTTGCATAACAATTTGTGTTTGTTCAATTCTCATTTTTGGGACTTTAAACCTTTTTGTCTCCATATACTAATAATAATGACCAGCTGTAGCCATGGGACACAACAAAGTTATTAATGTTTTTAAACCGGGTAATTTAACATTTCATGCTATAATATTATCGCCCGGCCTCAGCCTCGGAAAAAGTGGGCTCGGCCTGGAGGGTGCGGCCTCGCCGCCTCGGCCTCGAGGGGTGCGGCCTCGGCCTTGGCCTCGGATGCAGCGGCCTCGACTACAACACTGGACCAAACTTCCAAGGCCAATAACTCCACATAGGAATGTGGGGTTTGGACCATAGTAATGGCATGGATACAGTTTTCATTCTCTGTTGTATCCAAGCCTGCAGTTGTCCTTTGAGTAATTTTCCCTCACAAAGAGTTTTGCGGTTTGGAAAATCTTCCAGCGATTGTGGTAACTTGCTGGCCACAGGATACATTCTAATTATCTATTTATTGGTCATCTACTATAAACAAATCCCATCAATCCCTATTCACCCATCCATCATCATCATCTTTCCATCTCCATTATCTATATAGATCCATCCATCATTCCATTCATCCATCCATTCATCTATCCATCGCTTCTTCCATCCATTTGTCCATCTCTCCATCCATCCATGTCCATCCATCTATTCATCTGTACGTAAGCTACATACATTCATCTAACCATCGCTCTATCCTCCATCCATCTTCAGATGTTGACTAACTCAGACACAATATTTATCAACCTGCTCTGACCACTCAAAATCCAGTGGCCTCTTTCAATCTAGCACATGACCCATGCCTCAAATTTGGAGGTCCTAGCATGGTGTCTTGTTGAGTCATTTCAATTTGCTTTTGATGAATTCATGGAATTCATGATGTCATGGGTGTGTTAACTTTATAACAAATATGATCTTATATTCTGTGCACTTATTCTGAGAATCGCCTCATTCCCCCCACAGTCCAAGACTATCAGCTGGACATAACTGTGAGGCAGGGAAGGCAGAAGCTCAAGGAGCTCTTTATAGAGAACTCACATGTAACGGACAATCAACTGATTGACATGATCGTCATCAAGGTTTGTCACCAGTTTTCTGTTTGTGTCATCCTGGAGGGTAGAATTATTGGAATAGACTTGGAAGTATTCCCTGCGGGCCATTCATTGCAAACTTGCAACCCACATTTTACCAAAAAAAAAAATTACTGCGATCAAACATTTTGACAGGGCAATTTCAATTCAATAAAAAATAAAATCAGCTAAAGCAATCGGCCAGATTTAGACAAAGCTAAGAAAAAAAGAGAAAATTTCTCACTGAGTGCCAAAATTGTCTGATTGAATTAAAAATGCATGTGAGAACTATATTTGGACAATATTTAACTGTGAATGTACCTAACTAGCCTGACCACCCTCTATACCCCACCCTCTATATATAGGGTGAGTCATGGTCAGAGGGGGTCTTGCAACTCTTGTCCATTGACACACCTCTCAGACACTTAGGTACTCAAGATGTGACCCACCCATACTTGGGCAGACTGTATTATTTCCACATAATCTAAATGTAATGACACACCCCAATCAGCTTGTGACTGACAACTTAGGGTCAGTGCTGCACATGACAATTTGACAATGCCTCACATATGACCGACTGACCTACCAGCGGCTTTTCTGGTGTGTCATGTAATTGACAAGCGCGTTATCATTGTTCTATCATTTATAATATTTTAGAGTGTGAACCTGTCAACAAGTTAGTGAATGTTACAAACGAGTGGTGTAAAAGTGGACTGGTAAATGTTGTGCAAAAATCCTCCCCATATTTATGGAAGCGCTTGAAGTTCTTTTTTTGTGAACAATATGACTAGAATGTATGCACTAGATTTGCTAATACGGTAACTACCTGTGTGTTCGAATAATGAAGCACTGACTCAGGATTGGAGAGGCATCAGTTATTCCTTATGATATTATTGTAAAATGGGAGAACTACCTTGTTTTTCACTTTCGGCTGGGAGGAAGTTAATTTTTTTATATTGATTGCTATTCACATTTGAATACAAATAAACCCAAGTTTGTGTTTTTTGTTTTCATCTGCAATCAGTTTTAATTCAAACTTAATAATCCATTGTTTTTTTTTTCTTTTCAATTGGTGTGATTTTGTTTGTTCAATACTGAAGTGCCTTGAGCTTGACACAGGAATGTTCAAAATGAGTGCATATGGGCAAACAGTTATGTTTCAATTCAATGAGGTGCATGTTGGCCAAACAGGTAGGTTTCATTATTTGCATGTGGGCCGAACAGGTATGTTCATTATTGAGTGCCAGTGGCGAGCAGGTTATGTTCAATAAGGAGTTCATGTGGGCTGAACAGGTATTTCTTAAGAGTGCATATGGGCCAAACAGTTATTTTCATTACATATGCATGGGGTCGAACAGGGTTATGTTCATTACTAAAGTGCATGTGGGCTGAGCAGGTATGTTCAATGAGGACTGCATGTGGGCTGAACGTATTCATTAGTATTGCATGGGGGCCAAATAGGTTGGTTTCAATAATGTTTGCATGTGGGCCAACCAGTTTCATTCTTGAGATGCATGTGGGCAACCAGGTTTTTTTAATGCTCATTAAAGAGTCTTGTGGGCCAACCAGGTGGCTCAGAGTTCATGTGGGCAAAACAGGTTGTTCATTTAATGATGCAATATGGGCCAAACAGTTATGGTTCATTGATGAGCTGCATGTGGCCAAACAGAATGTTTCATTATGGTGCATTTGGTCCACAGGTTGGTTCATTATGAGTGCATGTGGGGGGGCCAACTAGGTATGCTCATTAATGAGTGCATGAGCACAACAGTATGTTCAATAATGAGTGCATGTGGGCCAACTAGGTATGCTCATTAATGAGTGCATGCAGGCACAACAGGTATGTTCAATAATGAGTGCATGTGGGCCCCAGAAAAAGTTTGTTAGGTGTTATAATGAGGGTGCATAGTGGCTGACAGGTATGTTTTGGGAGCCAAAACTGCCACAGTCGCGGAGGTTTGACAGTTAGCAGTTTACTCATATGGAAGTTTTAGTTAATATGCTGAGAGTAGTTCATTACCTCTTATTTGAAACACTAGTGAGTCAATTTCATGGATAGAGTAAAGTGTAAAAAAAGCTATTTTGTAGGACTGTCTTGAAGGGGAAACTGCAGGAGGAGTGGATATATACAAAGTTTGGCCTATATTATGAGGAATGGGAAAACTATATTACAGGTCCAATCAAATTACAATGGTGTTCTTTTGACATTCACAGTCGGACCCATTATCTGGAGAATTTGAGGGAGAGTCTCTATTGCCCACAATTATGCATGATTATCACAGGTGAACAACAGAAGAAATATGTTATGTGTTCATTTGTTTCATTGTGTTATTTAAACGATTGCAAAAATTTTTGCACAAATTTCTATGGCTTCCTACCACAAAAGTTACAAGAACTGCCCATTCACTATAGCAATACCCTGTAATAGGCCTAGATTAATTTCCCAAAGTTAACTAAATGTGTAAATGTCAATAGCAAAAAAAGATTATTCCCTGCAAACAAAGATATTTGCAGGGTTGTGTTGCAAGTATGACTTCATGCATCATTGTGTGATTGTGATAGGGGCTTTTGATCTTGTGCAATACACATTTACAAGACTTGAAAGGCCTCCAACTCCATAACGAGGATCAAATCACTCAATGGATGAAACATCAGGCTTGGACTGACACGTTCAGTTTGTCCGTAGCTGTTATTATACTAGCTTCTTGATCTTGCAGTGTCACTCTGAGGCCATCAGAGGATTACGCCTCTGGTTATTTGCTTAGATTGGCTACCTTGGGGCTCTCATGATTCCTCCACTTTCACAGGGCAAGAAGACCTCGAGGAAACTATCCATATATTGAAGCAAGAAGAAGCATTTGATGCGCTACTTTACGAGCCACCCAAACAGCCACCAACATACTTCAGTCAAAGTTCTAAGTGGGAAATTAAAAAACTGATCGAGAATTGGCGGAAAGGGGGAACAAGCAGTTGTTTGCAGCAGTCTGAACCAATGGATTATAGCTAATCTTTACTTTTGTGTTACAACCCTAAGTCAAGGGAAGGCTGTTTCGGAAGGTGTCACTATAATAGCAGCCTAAAAACATTCATCAATGGACAAAAATTCATTGTATCATATCAAATAAAGAGTTTCAAAGAGAAGAAACCCTGTGACGCCTATGAATTTGCAAGTGTTTTTGCCAGCAGTTTGAACAAGTACAAACATGGGTTATGGTAATTACTTCACCCTTCATGATTTCTTAGAGGAGGCCATTTCCGAAGGGACCTTTGCATACCACTGTGCGTCAGTGATTCGGGGTAAGGCGATGTCACCCCCGATTGCGAATTTGTCTTCGTCAGTAATAAAAATTTATTAATGACACATGGATCCATTGTACCATATATATTGGAAATGTTTTGAGAGAGGAAGAGAAAAAGGAGCCTTAAAGGGCTTTATGAATTTCGGCAGCGTCTTTTCTTACTATCTCTGCAAAACGGTATCAATCATACCCTTATTAGGCTATGGCGAAACTGAAAATATTTTGGGTACTTCTTTTGGAGTTTATTGAAAGATTTGGAGAATGGAATCTGATTCTGCAACTCAACCAACTGAAATTTACATCCAAGGTATCAATGCTGAACAGCTGCAGTAGTGATCTAGTGTATCATATGCAAGTACCTGTTCACTGGCCACCAAGAATTGTCATTTCATTTCATTATTGTATCCGAGGAACCACACAGCCATCAGCATCACTTAGGGAATAGGGAACAGATGAAGGGCCCTTCGTTGCAGAAATAAAACCGGGATAATGTAAACTGGTTTTAATTCGGCAACAAAGGTTCTCGTATCTACATTCTCTCTGAGAAAGAAATTCTTCTGATGTTATTGTCAAGGCCTGGTACTGTCCATAAATCTTGTGGATGACTGTGGGCAGTGTTGTAGTCGAGACCAGCACATCCGAGACCAAGACCAGAGGGTGTCGAGACTGAGACCAGGAGCACAACTTCGAGACTGAGACAGCAGGTCCGGAGACCAGTGATCGAGACCGAGACCGAGACGAAATGTATATAGGGTATAGGGCCAAACAATCAAAAGTCCGAACTGTACTGTAGGCCTATTCACACCCACTGTTTATTATTGATATGATAGACAACCTCTGACTCATTGAATCTTTCTTTTTCTACGATCTGCAACAAAACAAGTCAACACTTCCCTTCCGCTCATTCTCCACATCGACAAGGGAAT
The DNA here is from genome assembly GCA_026419785.1 of Sclerodactyla briareus. Lineage (NCBI taxonomy): Eukaryota > Metazoa > Echinodermata > Holothuroidea > Dendrochirotida > Sclerodactylidae > Sclerodactyla > Sclerodactyla briareus. The sequence continues at coordinate 39,183 of JAODTK010003876.1, forward strand.
AAGGTCTAACCAATGAGCATAAATCAGGAGTGGCGCCATTTGAGCATGGCACGCCCACACCCAGTTCGCCAGATTTGTCGGGTGAAGCCATGAACCAAAATATTACGCCCTCATCAACATTTAAAATAAAATGTCTAAATAAGATTGAGAATACCCTGCTAGGATTGCAGACTGACCGGTACAGATACACAGGTAAAAATTGCCACTATAAAACTGCCAGGGTTGATTCCCCCCCCCTTCACCCCCACCCCCTTCACCCCCCCCCCCCCCCCTTCACTGGGTCTACCTCTTCTCTTGGCCTGCCGACCGAATTCTTTCTCGCATCCTTCATGCAACATGAGAGACTTACGACTCCCAAACCAGGACATTAATTGAAATCTCTTCTGTTTAATTTAAATTAAGCTTATTGGGTTGTTAAACCACCACCACCACTCCAGGGACAGCCGCTTCCCCTATGTGGCCAAGTGGGGGGACACTATTGTGTCTCCATCCATGGCCCCATCCTAGATTCCAAAATTCATACAAATAACTTGACCCCTTTGAATGCATTACCATTAGCTTTTGTCTAGGTTTGATGACCCCCAATTTCATATAGCATGTACTGGTAACGTTAGGCCTCACTGTAGGTCAAGGTGAAGTCCACTGTGATCAAGCAATGCACAAAATGCAATTCAGTGTCCCTCGGCCTGGATTCTACCTCTTCGCAAATACCAATACAGTTCTCATCTATTGAGCTTTATGGACATGGAAAACTGCATTCTGATTGTCATATCCAACTAATCAACATGTAGCAAAATACCCCCTGGCCAGAAAAAAATGCCCCACGGGGCTTGTACTTACATAAGTGTGGTATCCCCCGGCCTGAATCGCGATTAACTTCTTTTGAAAAATACTTTAGTGATTGACATAACTACATAACTGGCCTAACTACTTCATGACAAAGTAGCCAATGGAGCATCCAAGATAGGCCTACATGTAAATAAGTGTATTGAGAAAAATTCCTCATTCAGGGACTGGCATCAAGCACATAGACTTCCGCGAAACTGGGACCAAAGTCTAAGGGTCCATCGCATCTGTAAATCGAAAAAATTCATGTTCATGGATCATAATGATATTTGTTAAGCTGTCGTTTCCCATGCACGCGGGCGGGGGCGGGCTGACGGGCGGCCGGGCGTTTTTGGAAGACTCTTTCCATGCACGCGGGGGCGGGCGGTTTGTCGAGTCACGCACCTCTTCCCACTTAGTGTGTATATGCGCTATATTAAAACCGATGTAGCCTACGATTTTCATATGTTATTATTATTGTTGTTATTATTGTTTTATTATTATTGTTGTCGTTGTTTGTTTGTTGTTGTTGTCGTCGTGTCGTTATGTTGTTGTTGTCGTTTGTCGTTGCGTTTCCAAACACCGGACGCATACTATTTTTTAACCTAAACACCGGTGTTTTTTCTGAAAACCATTGTTCGGAAGTCCGATTACGCCCACCATTAAAACTTCACAATTGACGGTTTTGGAGATTTAATTAGCAAATACTTGACAATCATCGTTTAAACATGTAAATATCTGTTCAAATAGGTGTCTTGCGTTGCATATAGACCTGCCTGTTAAAATCTCCATCCCTAGTGTTGAAACAGTTTGAATGTTTGTTTGGAACATTTTTTTGGAACCTAACATTGTCCTCTACTCTCCCATTATCCTGTTCAAGCCGGTAAGATTGGAGGAAAATCCCCGGGAATTGATTGCGAATACCACGCGGACACGCGGGCGTGCGGAAAAAATCGCACATGACGATCGAGAAAACGCCGCCCGCCCTCCCGTCCGCGTGCATGGAAACGGCTCTGTTGAAAATAACGATGAGCGATTTTTAGACGCCCGCGTTGCATGGAAACGCGGCTTTAGTCGTTTATGCTGTACATGCACTATCTAACATATTTAACCTTAAAAATTCCTCCCCTCCTCCCCACAAATTAGTAATTGAAATCATTAATATCCCTCTCCTTCTCTCTACTATCACAGTAATCAGCACCTGGTGGTTGTGGTGGAGTGTTTTTTATTGGGTAGCATACGCTAACCGTATTCCCATGCTTAAGCCCGGGTTATTTTTATTCAATTCATATTTTTATCAAGTTCCGGTTCAAAATATCGTTAGGGTTGGATAAAAATTAGGCAGAATAGGCTACCAATTCAGCTTGAAAATCGTGGAAGCCACAGTATACTATTCAGGTTTACCGACACGTACAATCCTTTGCAGCAATTCGATTGGGTAATTCATAGTATCTCTCACTGTCAATACAGGCAGTCCTTGAATGAAGCAACACGAATGAACTAGTCTTACCAGGCTTCTTCTGACTCCCAAGACCTAATGTGCTGACTCCTTGCCTAATGTACTGTGGCTACTGTTAGTGACTGCAACAAGGAAGCTATCACAACCTGGCCCTGGGCCAAGTTGTCACAACTGTCCCAAGTTAAAGGCCCACTCCACTTGCTATTACATATTAAAGCTCACACATAATTGCGGGAATGTTTTTTTTTCTTCTCTGAACTAAAAATTATTCCGAATAAAAAAGCGACACCAATTTTTGCTGTCTCGACGCGAGACCGGAAGAATTCCGAGACCAAAGTTCGGACCGGACACAGGTGTCGAATCAAGACCGATACCAGCAAAAATCTGGTCTCGAGAGCACTACAACACTGACCCTGGGTTACACTGCCACTCCTGATAAAAGACCCCTTGAATCAACTTTTTCAAGCCATTCATAATTTTTAAACCCTGTATCACGTCACCCTGAAGGCGCCTTAAATTAATTGAAGTGTATGAGATTCAACTTTTCTAGTCTCCTTTGGTATGGGAGGTGACGCAGACCTGGAACCATCTTTGTAAAACTTCTTTGAGCATTTCCAAGTGAAAATATATCCTGTGAATATGGTGACCAGGCCTGAATGCAATATTCTAGATGTAGATGAGCAAGAGATTTTAAGAGCTCAGAAGAATGTTCGTCTCCTTGAAAATTATGGTCGTTTTATCACTCCAACACTAGCTGTGATGGTGGCTTAGTGAGCATTGCTGGGTATAGCTATTTGTTGTCAATTAAAATACCTAAATCATTCTCTTCCTCGTAGTGCAAATTCCATTATCTCTCATGGAGTAATCATGCTGTAAATTTAAAAGACCTGCATCGGGGCACACACTTGTCGCGTATTAAATATGTCCCATTCGAAAGCCCAGTCAGATAACTTGTGTAAATCCTCCTGTACACTATTGCGTCCACAGTTGGTGAGATATCCACATACCTTTGTCGTCATGAAACCTACAAACATTACAATCACTAAAATCATTCAGTCATTAAATACGCCCCAAATAAGAGCTCATCCCCGCAACAGAGCTGGTGGCACACCCTTAGCAACCACCGTTGTTGTCGGTTTAAATATCAGCCATTCGTTAATTCAACCAGAAAGTGAAGTAAAGCCAGTTTCAGTATTTGAGTTAATTCTAACCATTTTCTCAACTTCAACTATTACGGACCTCCTACCAGTCATCAATCCCCTCGCTTCTGAAATTCATTGGTATTATTTCCCCGGGGTGATGAAAAGCGAGAGATTGTCTTTGCTAGTGAGCTCTTGTCTGGCCTGACGTTCGATGAATCTTAAGCGATCAATTTAGCCACCTTCCAAATAAGCAATTCTACATGTCGGGGACCTCAATTCAAAGCCAGGGCCAATCCCAAACGAGCCGGAACGTGGCACTAGACCACATATGGGAGGTATCAACTTCGTCCATACAACACCTCTGTTATGTTCGGTCTTCTGCTCCTAAAGGTTCACATAAACTCACTTGCCATAGGACTCGTCCCTTTGCCATGGGCGTCAATCCATTTCGAACGTGGGGGGGGGGGACGAGGCGGACGGCGATACAACTGTCCTAAATGGAGCGCCATCATGGTTGGCGTGTACGTACCGAGAAATTTTTGCTTGTTTATAAACCTCCTAGGTCGCCGGAAGTGGCACTTGCCGTGCCTAATTGCAAACATCTAAGTGTGCACTTTTGTGCAAGAAAATGTTGAAGAATTTGGCACGCATTCTACGACCTCTTAATATGCTTGTAAAAGAAAATTTCCGCAAAGGACTACAAACCAAATAATACCATAAACCCACTGCAGGTTTACAAATTGGGTACCTTTGAACAGATCATTAGGGAATTTTGAAGGAATTGTCACTTCAGATTGCAGGAACCGGTACTTTGGTACCGGAAGTTTAATCCATCCCAGGCGTAGCTAGGATTCTTCTTCAGTGTGCGGCGCGGAGGGGGAGGGGGGGGGGGGGTCTGGAATAGTTTATAGGGTCCCTTTCTTGACCTATTTCACGGAGCGATCAGGTTGGCACGGCCATGGTTTTCGTAGAGGCTCTGTGTATTGGAATGGTGGGGCTTGTCATAACTTATTCAATAAAATTAGATTCAATAAATCTCAAAAAGTTGCCTACTTTATGAAGTTCATGAGGTCAATATGAGGGTGAACATTTCAGTATCGCTTCACCCTGCTCGTATTTCACCATTTCCCGCCCGATTTGTTCACGGGCTTGCACTACTCGAGTTCTCGAGTCGATCTCAACTTGATTGGGCCTATGCACTGACTCGGATGCCTGTGATGATGGGTTTACCCTACCGTTGTTTCCTATGCCAACTGACTGTAAAACCGTCTGATATATTGGGGCAGGGGACATTGACCCGAAATCAGGGAAATATTTACTTTTTGGATAAGATACTCCAAGGTTGTGTTAAAAGTTTACAAAATAGCGAGATAGTATATACGGTGTACCAGCTAGGGCGAAAATGCAAAGTCTGTGTTAATGCCACAACTAGACAAGAAACTCGTTGGGGTCAAGCACAATCGTCACACGATTTATAAAGTCTACATACAATCATGGCGTCAGCGCACGTGTAACAGGAAAAATGGACCTCAAATAGAGCAAAGCGTGTTAAATGTTACTTCCGACGCTTTCGGCCGATATGGCAGGCGATTTGGTGAAGGATCAGAAGGAATTTGTTTGAGAGAGGGTAGTGAACTTAGTGGCGTAGGAACAGAAGTTTGGGTGGCGGAGAATTCTCCGGTGGCCCATAGATGCAATGTGGTGTGCAATAAGCACTCCAAAACACTCACTTCATTCCAGAAATAATTTCGCATCTCCACATGTCCTTATAGATTCGACTTGCTGCTCTGAATCTTATGCCTTTTCTTCGTGCTAAATTCGAATCGAGAGCAGGTAAGATTCCAGTAAGGCCAATCTCACTTTTTGAGGAACCGCCGAATCCCCCTCCCCCACTTTAGGAAAATGTTTGCATATGGTGCCTAGATGCAGCCTGATGGGCCAACTTTATTGTTTGACACTCCTAAACACTCACTTTTTTCCCCAGAAAGAATTTTGTATTTGCAACGTCCTAGATCGACGACCTGCTTACTCAGGATGATCTCTTGATTTTTTTTTTGTTGCCAAATTGTACTGAGCTCCTGCGCAGTTAATAGGCTCGTCTTTGGGAGTTGTGTGATTCTTGCCTAACAGCGGACCGTCAACATAGGCATCCGGACCATTCCCTATTTAGCGGGACCGACAGAGTTTGCCCGGAAGACTGGTACCCGCGCGGAATTTTTTGCATGTTTTTCGGGCATTTTAATCATAATTTGGCCACCACAGAGGATTCGAAGATTCGGCCCTGGTTGTTTTTTAATGCCTTTTTTTTCCCTGCCCAAATTTTCACGAATGTTTGTCATTTTTGCCCCGAATTCTCATCTCAGAAAATAGTGTACGGCAGTCTGCTCCCAACCCCCCCCCCCCCCCCATACTAGATGGCCCAGGTCATATATTTTTTGCCACGTTCCCGTTCCTTCCTACGTAAATCTTTGAAAAAGATCGCCCGAAAATTATAAAGTTTTCCATTGAGTTCACAGATGACGGGAACCGATACGTAAAATACACCTAAGGCTATTGCGTGCGAAGCGCGCTGAAACTCTTGCACAATTTTGTTACATTTAATTAAAAAATACCTTCGTCTCATGCTTTTCCTGAATTTAGCATTGTCGGTTTGAAATGTTGATCAATTCCTGTCTAGATATTCTCTCTCTCTCATTTTTTTTTTTTTTTTTTATCACCATTCTGGTGTTTCTTTTTGGACCATGGTAAACGTCTTTTGTCCGATTGAATGCTTATGTGGAAGGCGAGAGCTTCCCTCCTCCTCTAATGTCGCACGCCTTTAGCTGACTAACCACGGAGGTTGTTTGGGACGCGAATTTGTATATTTTAGTCTCAATACAGAATTATAAATTGCACTGCCTCTTGTAAAAAAAAAAAATGCTGAGGTCATTTGCAGATTTTTACACACGCTATTTCCGGCATTGGTTGTAAGTGAATCTATTTCCTTCCTACCCTAATTCCTAAGCATACAATAGACACAATCGTTGCTCTACAATACCGACAGCCAATCACGGCGGTCGTTTGTAAATATTGTGGTTAATTGCGAAAAAACTATTAATATTGCGAAATTTGTGAACATAAAAGGGTTTCACAGTTGAAAGGGGGGGGGGGGGCGTTGAATGGTACGAATCCGCCCCACCTTTAATCACTGGGGGGGGGGGGCAGCACCCAATCCTACGCCCTTGGTCGAACCGCGTCTTGGTGAATTGGGTTTTTCATGCAAGAACACGGACCGGTACGTAAATTTGGTGAAGTATAAAGAAACTATATTCTTTAGATTCGCTGACTTTGATTGGCCAAACTTTAGAGCAGTTTAATACGTCAAGCAATAAACGATTGAATGTACACACACTAATCTGTAGGCTCTGCATTTGCACGGACGGCTGGAAAGACGCTCCTATTTGATTCGGCATTGCAAATTGTTATGTTGGGGTAAAACTCTATTTCTTCAATTCGAAAATGTCCGTAAATTTTATTAGTTAATCAAGTTTGGAACGTTAGTGAAAGGCTTTTCAGATGGAGTAGGCAGGGATGTAGTCGAGACTGGTCTCGGTCTCGAATTATTCTCGAATAACTGTCTCGGTCTCGACTTCTCGAGACCGCCATACCTAACAGTGTATACGCAAAATGTAATGCTTGTCTCGGGCTAGCCGGTCTCCTACTACAACAATCCCTGGGAGTAGGCTAATAACTAAAGGTAACTCGTTCGAAGATAATGCCATCAAGCTAAAATCATATGTTGTTTTGATTGTGTCGGTTATTGATCAGGTTTGATTCAAGTTTAAAACTTTTTGAGAATACATATATTCTTCAAAAAAACGGGTGACAAAACTCATGCTCCATACTTGGTCATTGCCAACGAGAAAAACACACCGCACGCGGACCCGCGCAATAAAGGCGACCATAGCGACATTCTAAGCGGTCAAAGGTCACAGTGAATGGGCACAGCAGCTCATCGAAGGAAGTCGATTTAGCGTGGAAGTCTGATTCATTGGCCGTTAATTGTGGCGAATCCTATGCAATTTCAGCTACTTTAAAATGTGTGAACGTGATTCAGGGCCTTGTAAATAGTTGACCTGCGATGGCCTATGCCTAGTTCTATATCTCCGGAAATGAATGAAGGATTGATTTAGAAGTTTGACAAACGTGCTAGGCATCGGGGCAGAAACATTTTGCGTAAAAATTCTCGAAATTCGAACCTTATTGCACACCCGGCAATGCGCGCGGAGCGCGCGAATTTTTTTTTGCACTAAACTCGGGCATTTCGATGGCAAATTAAGCTTTTTAGGACCTCTTACTTGGCCTATCATCTTGCTGTTTACCTCAATGCTTCAATTCCCCGCGCCTAAATGGAGATATGACAAAACCCAGAGGCAATGTCAACTGCGCCTTCATGTCCCTCATACGCCAAACGTTGGGGGGGGGGGCATTTGTATATTGTGTCCCCCATCCATCGAAATGTGGGTGGGGGGACATGCCCTTTGGCTAACCACTAAATCCTCCGCACAATCAACCTCCAGTAGTCCTGCACCGTCTGCATGCTCAGAGAGGCTAGGGGTGGTTCGCTGCAAAATAAAACTATATGATTGACCATTGGACACTGGAATGCTCGATCGATTCGAAATAAGTTGTGCATGTCTGACTGTGACCTTTTTTAACAAGCAGAAACTGGAATGCCTGAATTCTTTGAGATTGGCTAGTGGTGATGGAATTGGCGATTCGCTCCTAATTAACAAAGTATTGACATACTTGACAGTTTTCTTGGAGTGCTGAGTGCCTCTATTTGCGGCGACTTGAGCGTAAAATGTTCAAGAAATTGACCAACACTATTTACGAGCTGGACTGTAGGGTATACAAGGCTGAACTCGAAGGTAATATTACCATGACCAAGTTACTAACTGCGAGATGAAGATTTTTCGCATTGTTACTAAACTCTGTTGCAGGAACACTAACCCTACACTCCCGAACATGTTCACGCGAAGGTACTTGTAACGGGTTTGGTTAAATTTTGTTCTCAGCAAAATTGATGCAATTTGCGAGATTCTCACACATGTCCATCACCCCCGTCGATACTAGCCCTACTTTCATCACTAAAAAATGTCGAAGCGACTTCAACGAATTCGCAATATGTGACCGAGGAACTGTTTGCGAAGTCAGCACTTCACGATGCGTCCATATCTTGTGAATTCGACAACCTGCCTACCTGGCTGTTGAAAGACTCTCTTCAACTGTTTCTCCTTGCTCAATATAACGAAGTTGATGAATCTTCAGTTTTCCAACCGCAACCTTTCCCTCTGTGCACAAGCTGTCGTAATATACGGCCATTGGCTGAGAGCGCTTCTTAATACTGAGGTTCTGGAAAGACTAGCAAGTCAGCTAAAGGTCCTCTTCGCACGATATCAATTTAAAGTTGCTTTCTCTCAATTCGCCGCACTCGTCGGTCTTGACTTTTTGAGCCTAATCTATCTGTCATGTCAACCAATGACTTCTTTTGATCCAAACAGTATTTTTTTTCTTTGATAGATGTCGACTAAAACTTGGGTCACCAAGTTTATCGACCCATTGGACATGTTTGAATCTTGTTGAGATCATATCAAAGTCATTAGAGGGGTAATAGGCCAGCCACCGTGTGTAACATTTCAAATGCATCTCTTACATTAAAGTACATTAGATTTCCGTGTATATGTGTCATAATGTTCCTTGGGTCGTGGCTCCTCCAGCATGTTCACCGATTTTGAATGCGACATCAAATAGTAGCATTTAAGAGTTAAAACAGTAACATCTGTGGAAAAAAAGCAATTAGGGACCCAAACAGTAATTCTATATGAGGGACTTTGACGAGCTGGGACCCTATGCTCAATTAACCTTCGAGACTGGCCCTGAAGACAAGTCAAGTGTATTAGGGTCACAAATCACGATATGCTGTTGTTTCGCACTGTCTTTTTAGCCTGATGATCTTGAACAAACTTAACATATAATTGGTACATCGTCTTGGGGGGGGGGTACATTGTGCGGTTTGAGCTGCAGCACTGCCGCGATTGGTTCTCTAGTTTCCTACTGAAACCACCTTGTTAGGAGTAATCAGATGACTTCTGCTGCTTGGACAAAGATCGATGCAATCCTCCAATATCATTGGACTGTTTCAGCTGCATCATATACGATGAAACCAATCGGATAACTGGATTGATCGTTTTCATAATAATGTGCACATGGTACTGGTGGATCAGCCTTCCCTAAGGTTGTCGGAGTCGATCATTTCTGTCATGTCCCCCGTGTTTATTGGGAGTGCTGCCACCGCGCAAGGATCCGTACGGGCCACTCGGCATTTGTATCGTATACAGCCCTCTGTGTGACATAAAATTAGCCTTCCCTGTGTTGTTCGTCATATGATCGTTTTTTCGTTTCATTTTGTTTTTCCACAATGAAGTTTAACAATAACAGAGATAACTCTGAAGAATAAAAATGTGGAAGGAAGTGCAATAGAAATTACCCTGGTGGGCTTATGCAAGAAGCAGTGCCGACCCGAAAACAAAGTTACCAAAATCACATTCCTTTGCAAAACATGCACAATCACTATTCTACCCTCTCCCCCAACCATCAACCCCCTACCCACGTAACCTTATGGATCTAGTAGCAAACGCTTCAGAAATTCATGATATTATTTGGGAAGATCTGTGCATTCGTACAGAGCTTGAGATTTTAAGGCAATTTACTCCATATACAGGTAACTTGTACTTGGGATTGAGTTGACAGATGACGTTGATCGTATAATGATGGATGCAAATCCGTTGCTTTTCCAGTCTTGCTCAAGACTTCGATGATCACTTTGCAAACAGCCACATCGAAGGTTTTATAGGCTTAGCTACTACTAGTAACTATACTCACCACTGCCGGACTGACCCGACATCGCCTGTGCGAGCTACACCACTGATGCGTATATAAACCTAGAGGGGTATACGCGAAAGCCAGGGTGATTGAAAGACACAGTCGTCTATACATTAAGACTATTGCCTGTCTAGTGCTGTAGAATGGAAGCGATTTGTTTTGCTTTTAGAATGACCTGAACCTTTTAGGAAGGAGTCCATTCAAGCAGCGATAGGTGAAGTGATAATATCATTCAGAGTACGTGGCAAGTAATAATATGTTGACGACAAGCAGCTGACCCTATATGACTCCAGCAATCACCATAAGGCTATAGACAAGCTTGAGCATGTATCTCCGATGTTGAATCCTGGGCAACCACCACTAAAACTTGTTAAAACTTGGAAAAATTTCACATGTTTTTCATGTTTCCATGTTCGCTTCATTGTTCAGCCCAACCTCTGTTTTGTGTTTTTGCTAGCTATTAGGGGGTGCTAGCATCAGCCACTAGCAATTACTGCTGAAGATTTGACAGTTACTTATCCGGCGGTGATACGATGTGAATTTAAAATCAATTCATCACCGCACTTGTTTCTTGCCTCTTGGCAATTTACAAAATGTACCGATGCCCCTCTTTGGCAATTCACAAAATAGCTCAATACTCAATATACAGATCAGAAATCACGATCCATTTCGTTTGCCCACCCTAGTTTTTGTACGCACAACGCACTATTATATGTTTATTATATGACAGGGATGAGTCCAAAACTCGACAGCATCACCTGTAAGATATTTTGGCGAGCCGAAAAAGAATCTATGCAGGGGTCACTTCTGTGTGTGTGTGTGTTGTGTGTATGTGACGCTTGAACTGGATTGGTTTCCACGCGATATCTAAAGCACGCCAGCATGGATGCCAAGTTCAGGTTGTAGGTGTCCCATGCCTCGGAAGACCTCTATTGCTTTTGGTATCATATTTGACGGTCGTACAAGGTCAGGGGGTTCAGTCTTTACGAAGCGTTTCCGCACGATAACCGTGAACGAAAGCATGAATAACATTGTAATCCTGTGTGTGGGTTGCATATCAGAAGAAGAAGAATGGGCGCATTCATTCAGCCCGGATCTTTTATTTATCTTATAATTTTTATTCGATTGCGGGAGGGGGACATAGTAACTCCCGAGTACCCCCAATGTTACCCACCTTAGGTCCCCACTCAGTGACTATTTAGGCTTGCAAAGATCGATTTTTGAACCATTCCCCTAAATGACAGAAATGAATGGGAATGACAGCCTCTGATAGTCTGATACTTCCTTCCATACCGGTCGGTGGTTGGCCTCGTGAACGTCAGTCGTACGTGCGGGCAGGCAATTCGCGGTGACCAGGTAGCGTGACTGATAACCGTACGGGGTTTCCCTCCTGTGAACAGTTAAGTCCGTTAAATCTGCGCGGTTTTGGTACTTCACTCTACCTGGTAAATCCCATTTTCAACGACAGTTGAGAAAAAGCGGCATAAGTTTTTCATGGAACGCACAGGCATATCGCAACTGTGCGTTATTAACGGATGAATTTTGGGCACCCTTTGCCACAATTTTTGTTTGTGAAACTAGAAGGGGTAGGTTTTATAATGATTTTCTTTCGCAATTTTAAGAATAGAATATCTACATTATGCCGGTACCGATAAACGTTGAACTTTAGTTGACCCCTGTAATCCAAGAGTCCAGATAGGGGAACACACTAATCAACACACTGAATTATATATTTACCTTGAATATCACGAACTTAATGATTTCTCTGCTATATACGAACCAGTGTTGGAGTCGAGTCCTCAGCCAGCCGATCCGAGTCCAAGACCGAGTCCTCAGCATCCGAGTCCGGTCCAAGACCGAGTCCTCAGCATCCGAGTCGAGTCCGATCCTTGTTGTCCCGAGTCCCGAGTCGAGTCCCAGAGTCCCCATTGAAACTCGGCCTTTCACGAAATCGATCTAGAAAAGATGGTATTGTTTTCACAAAACAGCAAATTTATATTGATGAAATAAATGTTGCAGCATCACCTCCCCTAAAGCATAATTGTAATAAAACGTAATGTTCATCATCTTCCCAACTGATCTCGAAAGAATTTATTGGCGACAACTTCCGAAAGTTAGTGCCCAAAACACTCACTGCAGCCTGCATGCGGTTGAATAAAAATTTTTGGAAAAACGTTTTGCTGGTAAATAAAAATGATCGCCATGTTTTCCGAAACGCACGAATCACAGAAAAATTCAGTCGTCAACAATCAAGTTGCCCGCCGTCGAGCTATGAGGCAACCCTACTTTCGACCAATCCTGAAGATCACTTCATCTGATGCATATCTGTATAGGTTTCAAATCAATCAGACAACTTGCTTGAGGAGTTTTGCGCCTGACAAATAAAGAAATTTTTAAAAAAAAAATCTAGGATGGCCGCCGTCAGAGCGGCGGTGGCACCGACCACTTTCAAACCCATCAAGATTTTCACTCATGCGGACATGTGTGTTTGATTTTTGCCTCGCTCGACAATGTGTTGACAAGTATGGCGCACAAAAAAACAACACAAAGTCTTCTGTCGTGGCGGGGGCGGCGAATCCAAAACCTAATATCAACGAAGTGGGGTATAATTACTCTTCCCGCAACTCTTGCCGCTCTCATCTCTATCCGTCCTACAGTGCGCATTTTATCCTATTGTTTTTATTTCCCACACCATCTACAAAAAAATATTCAAGCTTAATAGCTTAATAGCTTAATGGCTCTCCCTGGTGGCACATTCCCTAAAACAAAACAGCCATACTTTGTTGGCTGGTTCAAGTAAAAGTGAATTTATTCCTGTTTCCTATTGTCAGTAACGTTCCTATGTCCTACTTATGTCAATTAGCATTTTTGCAAGTAACTATTAATTAAGAATTTCTGGTAACGATCTTGAATTTGAGGGGCTCAGAATTTGTGTTTCCTAACACAAGCTGTAGCGTCTGGAAAATTACATTAGACTTTCAATGCTTCATGTATCGATCCTACGAAACTGGGACTCATAATTCATTTGAATTTGGGTCTTTTCAGCTGGGTTTTGACACATACACATTGAATATAATATTGTGGCTTTTTTGTGGGAATTACATTATTGTGCATGTTTCGGCACTTTTACATCATTTTCATTTTTGCTAAAACTTTCCACTGAATCTGACAAAAGAAAATGATTCTATTTTCGTTGACCACCGCCACATAATGCGAGAATCGCGAGCGAAGAGCAGGCTTTGGGCAATTTTCTTGAGACATGCAATCGATACATCGATGGTGTTATAAACGCGTGGTCGACGATACTTAGCGGCGATGGGCGTGTCTAATGAAAGACGATTTCTCGGCAGTTAATACAAAATGAATATCGACATGCAATTTGAAATATTGTTTAAACACATAATTTCTGTAGAGTGCAGATTACAATCAGCTAACTTCATGTACGGGCGCGAGCAGCTCTGCACGGCTTGTTAGATATGCAATCAACTGAGTGCATATAGCTAGGGCGAGCTGCATGCTGTACCGATTAAACGAACGTAGCCGCCAACTGTGCGGCCTGGTGTTCCATGTGTATTTCACACGTGTACACACTTGGCTTGTTGTATCGAACGGCTGTGTGTGCGTGAAAAGCAATCTCCAAAACAATCGTTAATTCAAAAAACATTTCTAATCAGCTTGTCAAAAATCTAAATTCCTCCTTTCCTAGTTGGTAACCAAGGAATTCCAGGGGCGATTCCCGAAAATTTGGGGTTCATTTTTTCGTCCGTCATAATTATTCTGAATGCTCTTTTACTACTAATAACGCCTGCCAATTGCGAAATCGCGCTCCGCGCTGTGTTTGTCCGACGCTGGTATGACTATGAACAAGCAGCCCTGTACTGTGCACTGTGTCTTGACAAATTTCCTGATTTTCACGATGTCAGTTTTGAATAACGTAACATATTTAAATGCTCTTTCCAATGAATATTATGACAAAAAAAAATATTATTAGTGCGGGCGAGGGATGTCACGTATAACGCTCAAACATTGCGCCAAACAAGAGAATAGCCGGGCGAATTGTAGCCCCGTCAACTACTTTTTGCTCTCGATCCTGGCGATAAGCGGGCATGGGCGATCGCCCGCTTATTATAACACAGTCAACATTGCACTACTATATCGATTATCCGATGTCGAGATTTCTACGGTATTATTTATTTTGTCTATTTTTTATCTCTCACAATGTAGAAATTTGTGTTATCTTTTTTTCGGGTCGGGTTTTTGGTGTCGGGTCTCGACCCGGTCTCGGGCCGAGTCCCCGAGTCCGGGCAGCCGAGTCCGCGTCCAAGACCGAGTCATTGAAAAAAAAGAGCCCGAGTCCGCGTCCGAGACCGAGTCCTTCAGATGGGGGGTCTCGAGACCGTTCTCGAGACCAAGAACGGACTCGAGTCCTCCACACTGATACGACCGTAATAATATTCGCAATCGAGCAGTCATACTCTTTTCGGGATTAAGGGCCATTCTTGACGCCTACCAGAAAATCAATTTACAGATATGTTCTAAAGCTATTAGTGAATGGCGAGCCAAACATGCACTAAATTGGAATTTTGAGCCATCAATTTTTTTCGAACGTAAATGTGGTACCCGTCCTCAGTGGCATTTAGGGGGGGGGGGGGACGCCTACCAACTTTTGATGAATTGAATGTGTTGTTTCATATCTAAGCGGAGCGCCACCATTGGTTTGCGCGGATCGCGCACGAAAATTTTGGTTTTTTAACAAAGCCTCCCAGGATGGCGGAAACGACACTCCTGGCGTTGTGAGCTTATGTAACCTTTATAAAACTGGGGGTCATATCTGCAAAATGGTAGTTCTTAATAAAATGGATGTATGAAGACTGATGATGCATATCAGATGGTTTGGAGACAGCAATATACCCCGGCTGCTGGAGAGCCCCGGAAAAGGGATGTCACACCCACTTCTTCTTCGATCCTTATAACGGTGAATTTCCCAGTTGCCATGATCGAGACTGAGTATTAAGAAATGCCTCACCACACCAGGGTAGCCCCTTTCCCCGCTCCAGTTGCCATCCCACTGTGGTCACGGTGGTTATCGGCATCGGACTTGCATCCTGTTAGGGGTTTCGGTCGACTCCCGATAGGTGGGACTAACCAAACCTTTGGAAAGATAACTTGTTTTTAACACTTTGGTTTCCTCCTCTCTCGCATTTTACAATAGTTTGACCAACTAAGTGAAAAAATATTCGTTACGTTTAGAAGACACGCAATGTGTGTCTTTGAAACGTACGTAAGACCTTTCTCCTCTGGTGATGAAGTGTGTTGTAAACAACAAGGGAATCAAGGTTTCAAATATGTTTCGTTGTAGTATCGCACATACTCTGTAAGCAAATTTTTAGCAATTTCACAGTATACAGTTCGATACATAAAATTCATGCCGGTTTTGGTGCCTTTTTTATTTAAAACGTACTTAACACCTAAAGCCATACTGCAAGATAGTAAATGATAAATTCTTCACAGACTGTCATTTGGGGTCTTTCTTCATGTTCCTCATGAAGCTGAACAAAAATGCAGCATCACTGCGCTCTATGTTTAATTACGTACTATTTTTTTCAAATTCCGCATTTTTTGTGTTGCCGCATTATGTGCCTGTACGTGATACATCGGTGATTATTGCCCATCTTGGAATAATCCTAGAGGCCTATCAGAAGACTAGTCATTACAGTCAGTTGGTCATCACTTGTATTATGCAAAATGCTGACACTCGGTGTTCCTTCTTGTTCTAGTTTTTTTTTTCACATTTCTCTAACGTACGCGGAGGTAACAATTTCCCATGCGATTACCAGATTCGCTAAAGCGGCTAATATCGCGACAGGCGGCAACGGGTTCGGTACGGGCAACATTTGTTGAACTTCGAAAGGATACTAGGTTCACAATTATTTTAGAGGCCTTGTTTATAATGATATTCTAATTGTCTATATTCCATCGTGTTCCGCTATCGATAATTATAGTTTATTGTTTGCTGTTGGTGTCAATTTTGAAATTTCATTTAGGGCAACATTTTAGGGGGACGAACCCCCCCACTCTGAATTTGGGGGAAGGGGGGACGCGTTATCCCACCCATCCTGCTCAACCTGCAATCTGGGTGCTAATTCTTTAACGCTTCACTCACTCTTCTATGAAAAATAAACTTTTCTGTATTTTATCGAATTGTTATGTGCCCTGAAGTTTTTATAGAACAATTAAAGAAAGTTTTTCGTTTGACTGACCCCCTAATTTGCCATGAAACAACACTTTTCGTGCCTATGGACAGTAGCAAGCATTCCTAAAAATGGTAACAAATTTTAATTTTCGGACAATGTTCTTCCAAAACTTATTGTCTTTGGGAGAATTTTTTAAGGTTTTGCGTTGGTTCTGTGACATTTTAAAATACGATTCAATGAGGTTACGGTCATGAAGGAGCAATGTAAATGGGCCGTGCACAGACTACTACGTTTGCGCGAACGCGAGATTTTGCAGGTTTTTTGACCAATGCCATGCACTGCCTCTACCTGAGGTTTTTAACTCCAAGATTCCGGCCCCCCATTTTTATCGTCTTTGTGGACCACAGCGCATGGGAAGGACACTCTCAATTGGGGCCAGCTGGGGGCCAAAGGAGTAAACACAATTACACAGAAGTAAAACTGCAACTGCGCTCGAGCGCTCGCGAAAAAGTTGACTTCGAATGAAAAATTTCCTTTTGAGAATTTGGAAATAAAACGCTCTAACTTCTCGAGCATCCCCGCTCTACGGTACATGTGAATTTGGGTCTGGTACAATTCATCTGAGGTCAACAGAGGTTAAGAGTTGGAAACTCTGTAACATGATAGCTGATGAACGTGCAGAGTGCATACTTGGCATGTAGATTGGCCTACAAGAACATGGCCCTGGGTCTGGTCAAGTTCATCTGAAAATTTTTGTGATGCGTTTCTCGTTATTTTTTATTATACATCAACATCATTCTCTACTACAAGTCTCATTCAGTTGGAGACTTCCTCCATCTTTCTGCCTTGACCTCGGCAATCCTACCTACCCGTTTCTGGGAGATCAGTAACCCTCCCTTATGTGTGCGGGGCTTCCGCGAATCCTTGCTTGATTATAATTGGTGTCTATGATGCATGGTATCTTCTCAAGGTGCTTTTCCCGGTTCGTGCTGAACGCCCCAAGTGCCCCGATCCCAGCAGGGACACCTCCGCTCTGGTGTTCCACAATCACAAATGATCAAATCAAAAACGATTACTGCCTTGTAGGCGGATTAGGGAGCCGGAAAAAAAAGCAGATAGGGGCCACATCTCAGGTTCATCTATTGATCAGAAATACAACTTTTGCAGGGGAAGGTAGATGGAAGAAGGTCAAGAGGAAGACCAAGAAGCACATGGTGGGGTGTGAACATCAAGTCTGGAGCAAGAAGAGCCTATGCGAACTGGCAAGATCAGTTGAGGACAGGGACAAGTGGCGCACCATGACAACCAGAGCTCGATAGGACAAGGAACTTTTATAAGTATAAGTAGCGGTATAGGATATGAGTAGATGACCTGATTAGATTTTCAAGCGTTTCTGGTTGGCATTTTCATGAAACCAGGTGGGTAATGGTTACTGTCAGTTCTTTTTTTTAACATGGATTCAGGATCGCTGGAGTCATTCAACATGAATCTAATTGACATAATTCATGCATATTTGGAGTTCCTGGATTTCATGAAACTTCAATGAAACTTTCATGAAAATTACTTATGGTTTAACCGTTAGTCCCCAAACATTTTGAACAAGACTGAGGTCATTCGGTGTGTCTCATTTGCATATTAAGCGTCTGTGTATCTGTCTGCCTGCCTGTCTACCACACGCACCCACCTACCACCTACCCACCCCCCCCACCCTCCACCCATTAGTCAATATTATTATTACTGGTACATACCGCGTGTTCAGGAATTTGAGGTCACAGGTCATCTACGGGTCATTTCTGCCATTTTGTTCAAACATCCCACGGCGTTTCTCCTCCTACAGATAAAATCGGATGTTCATGAAACTTGTTTTCGTATCATCAGTGAGGAATGTACTTACGGGTGTTTGGATTTGGGGTCAAAGAATAATCTAGGGGTCATTTTTGCCAACAAAGTCAGCTTTGGGCAAATAAACGAAATCTTCCTCTCCCAGAACTTTTTTTTGGTATATATACTGCTGGAGGCCGAACAGAGGATTGAATTCCTATTCAAAGCCCCGCAAAGGTGCACCTATTGTCAGCTGCGATCCCTCATACACGGAATGGCAGTGCCTTAACTTTGGGGTAATCATACACGCAGACTGGCATTTTGCAATTGCTTACCCGCGTTGTTCTCGCTCCGATTCCTTGTGCTGACGTCCAGCGAGGAAGGTCATTTTCAAGGCTCTGGTATGATCCTACCAGGAATCGAACCCAGGGTGGAAGGCCGGCGCCCCACAACTGTGCCACCACTACCACTCCGGTTATTCTGGGCTGCTGTGCTCGTCTGTCTTAGTCGTTGTTATTTGTGGTGGTGCTCGCTGTGTGTGACTGTACTGTGTGTCACAATTTCCAAAGCTGTGAGACCGTTCTTGACTCAATTTTTCCTGAGGGTTTCGGGATTGGGTGACCATGACTTGACTTGTGGACAGAGCGTCCACGGATAGGTGAGGTTTTGTCTATTTTGATGTCTCGTCGTCGTCTGGCACGCTATTTTCCGCCGTTTTGTTTTCGGCAACTGCGCATTACCAACCACCACTTGTGATTGCTCTCCATCCACAGATTTCTGTCATTTGTGAATGTTTTTGGAGGTCTTGGTTAACTCTGCTGCACCTGCAGGTTGTTATTGTTTTCCTCTTGGTCTCCCGAAGGACGAGCGCCTCTTCTCACTTGTCTGGCGGTTATTCGGCTGGCAGCCTCATGGTCACCACCATCGTAATAGTAATCTAAATAGTCTATATAAGAAACCTTATTCTTTTGTTCAACTCTTCACGTTTTTATTAACTAATTTGGAATCTTTGTCCCAGTTATTTCAGTGGGACACTGTTCTGCTTGCACGTAAAGAGAATCACCTGATAATGGAGCCAGTTCTTCGAGAGTATACCCCTACCGCAAAGGTGGAATCCAAGAGAGGGGCGCTTAGAATGAGCCCCACCCCAATCCCAATTTTTTTGTCTCGCCTGTATGAAATTCAGGTGGAGACTTATTGGTCACTTTGGCGCGCGCGCGCGCGCGTGTGTGTGTGTGTGTTTTGTCCACTTTCTCGTAGCCAGGATTTCTCAACCCGCGGGAGGCCGATTATGACGAATTCCTGTGTGTAGCCCCCGGGTTGGGTGTACACGATCGGTTTAGATTTGAGCCCCAATCTCATTAATTAAGTTGGGTAATTAGCTCATTTTATTTTAATTTAGTGTTTAAACTCGTTAGCAAGATTACGCAAGACCGTATTTGCTACAGTGATGTGGTTTTGGCCCTGTTGGACTTGGATGACAGGTAGCTGACCTGATTAGATTTTCAGCCTGAAATACGCTATAGTGGCCTAATTTGCAATGTTTTTATGCGATTTTTTCCACAAGTTTCGTCGGATTTCACGAACTTGGTGGATATGGTCTACCATAGTTCCCAAGAAATTTTAAGTGAAGTCGGGGTCACAAAGGGCATTTAATGTGTGACTAATTTGCATTAATTCCATGCTAATTTTTTGAGATTTGTGGATTTCCCAAACGTGGTATATGTGGATCCACCTTTGAGCCTGAAGGTACCAGCTGGGTCAGTAGAGGTCATTGTATGTGACTAATTTTTATAATTTATTCCCATTTTCCAACTTGTTAAGAATTCCGCGCAACCTCAGTAGGTATGTATGGTCCGTTAACATTTTCTTTCTGGATCTGATGTGTTGATGTTCATGAATTTGATTGAATTCCATCATATAATAGCTTCTGTAGAATAAAGCACTGAGGAACGAGTAAACCATAGTCCTGTGACAATTTTTTATGTATCCGAGGTGTTGCTTTGGAGTGGTTTCAGGCAGTTATCTTTCGAATAGGAAACAATATACCATTGAATAATTCATTAGTATTCTAATGGATTAGTGACAATCATTGTGGCGTCCCACAGAGCTCAACTCTCGATCCACTTATCTTCATCATTTATTGAAGGACATCTGTTACTTATCCGAACAGCTATATATACTTTTTTGCAGACGATACCCACATTTTTCTTCCAAGATAAGAATATAGAAATCTTTGCAATATTACTGTGCCTCAATGAGCTAACCAATTCTGTGATTGGATTTAGGCAAACAATTTATCCTCAATGGAAACAAAACTAATTATATTATATTTTAATAAGAAAAGAACATAATAAATGGGATAAGGTAAAGATGAACGGCTCCGCCCTAAGCCGGGTGTCACATCACTAATTTTGGGAGTTTACATTGACGATAGGCTTTCCTGGCAAAAGCACTTTCTGAGACATCCAGAAAATTTCCATTAACTGTGGGCAATGATTATCCAGCTTAAGCACCTTCTTCCAAGTAACATCCTCCGTACACTTTACCAAGACAGACTCTAATGTTACCGTCGTTAACCTATTGTTCTACCATTTGTAGTGGAACGTGCGTGTTAATCTGTACAGTTGAGGTGCTTCAGAAACGAGCATTGCGTCATATTGCCATGCAGAACCACGTGGAGCATACCAGCCAGCTATTTGGGAAGTTTTTAATTTTATTAAGTTGACTGATATTATAAAATTTACATTTGTGCTTGTTTCAGTTACAAAGCCTGGAATACACTGCTACATTATGTATGTAAAACGATTTGTTCTTAAGCAAATACCATATTCAATCATATAGAACCAGGCGTATTAATCCAGGCATATCAACTCAACTTTCGCAGTAATTTTGGAGGCATTTAGCTTTACGACGTAAACGTGCGACTAAAATGTGGAATTCCCACCAGAATCCCGAAGGTTTCTCCTTCCTCTGCCGTCTTTAAAGATGAAATTAAAAAGATTACTTCAGCGCCTACTAGATTGAAATATATATTGAGTTACTCACATGTTATTTTCTTTTTCTGTGTTGTAAATACTCATGCTAGTTTTTACGTAATTATTCCTGTTATATCTATGGGGATGTACACGACCTTGTA
Source organism: Sclerodactyla briareus (assembly GCA_026419785.1). NCBI lineage: Eukaryota > Metazoa > Echinodermata > Holothuroidea > Dendrochirotida > Sclerodactylidae > Sclerodactyla > Sclerodactyla briareus. Next base: position 60,687 of record JAODTK010003876.1, read on the forward strand.
AGCCTTATTTGGCTTTTTAAGTGGTACTCCCCCATCGCATTTGTTCATATATGCAATTCCTTGGTATCCCTTGGACTATTTCAGTAATTAACAATTCATATGTGTTAATTATATATGTTCATTTTGCGATAAAACAAATGAATAAATGAAATGAAATGAATTTTACTGCTGTTAAGCCTCATGTATGCTGCACTAATTTGCATCTTCAATCCAATTCCACACTTGGTAAGAATTTCGACCAACTCAGTAGGTATGGTCCGTTACCATTCGTCCTGAATCTGATGTGTTTGATGTTCGGATTCGATTGAATTTCAATGATAATAGCTTCTGTTAGAATAAGCACGGAGGAACGATAAACCAAGCTCCTCTGAAATGTTACTGCTGTTATAAGCTGGCCGACCAAGCAAACCCCCTCTTACTCCAACCAATTTTGATTAGGTTGCTTTTTTTCCTCGCTCCTTACCTGAAGATGCGGATGTGTGCCTGGATTGCACATTTTCACTTCTGGTCTTGGCCTGTGTGTGCTATAACATGCAATTAACTGTAATCTGTCACTAGGCAATTCACAATAGATAACGAATGTGGAGGTTTCCTACAATGTATTTGGGACATCCTTGACTGCTTCATGGATAGGTTGTTGGTGGGTGTTGTGGGGGAGGGTGTTGCTGCCTGGAGGGAGGGGGGGCTGGATGGCATGTCTGGCTGCTTGGAAATCAGCAATGAATAATGAGGAAATTTTGATTTTGAAGAGGCTAAATAAGCCCAGAACTGCTAAGGATTGAGAACATTTCCAATTTGGATTGGTCAAAGAATTGAGTTGACTGGCGAACAAAACTCTATTTCAAATTTGGTGGTATTCATGGAGCAGTGAGGGGGGGGGAGGAATGAATTAGCAAAAACATTTCTTGGGCTTCCACTATTCCGATTCAAACTTATTAGTCAGTTTATTTTAGGAATTTCAAGAATTTTTTTTGTGTTCTATGTGAGATATGTGAGTTCGTTTGCATGCCAATGGTGCTGCAGGAACTATTAGTGAGTCTAAAACCCGATCCGCGCAACAGCGACACTTTTGGCGATCGCCTTGTTTTACAGACGAAGAAGGTCAAGAGGGAAGACCAAGAAGAAGCACAGGTGGGGTTGACATCAAGGTTGGACAAGAAAGAGCCTATGCGAACTGGCAAGATACAGTTGAAGGACAGGGACAAGTGGCGCACCTGACAAACCAGAGCCTCGATTAGGACAAGGACATTTTAGTATAGTACGGTATAGGATATGAGGCAGATGAACTGATTCGATTTTCAGCGTGTCTGGTTGGTTTTCATGAAAACCAGGTGGGTGTATGGGTTTTACTGTCAGTGCCATTTTTTTTGAACATGGATCAGCGATCGCTGGAGGTCATTCAAACATGTTATTTGCAAAAAAATTTCAGCATAATTGGGAAGTTCGCTGGCTTTGCATGACACTTCATGAAACTTTCATGAAACTTAACTTATGGTTTACCGTTCGTCCCCACATTTTAACCAAGACTGGAGGTCATTCGGTGTGTCTCATTTGCCGATAGCGGATATGTTTATCCTGCCCGTTGCTTGCCTGTCTAACCACACGCCCCACTACCTACCTACCCCCACCCACCCACCCATCCACCCATATTAGTCAATATTAAATTATAGGATGGTACATACAGCGTGTCAGGAATTGGAGGTCAAAAGAGTTAATTTACGGGTCATTTCTGGGACATTTTGCTTTCAAACAGTCACAAGCGGCTTCTCTCCAACAAAATCGGATGTTCATGAAAACTTGGTCAGTATCATTAGTGAAGATGGTACTGACGGGGTTGTTAGAGAATTTGAGGTCAAAGATAATCTAGGGGTCATTTTGCCAAAAAAGTCAATCTTTGGGCAAATAAACGAAATGCTCCTATCCCAGAACTTTTTTGGTATATATACTGCCGAAACAGAGGATTGAACCTATTCAAAGCCCAGCAAAGATGTAGACCTATGGTCCGCTGCGAATCCCAACACGGAATGGCAGTGCCTTAATGTGGGGGTAATCACACGCAGACGGCTTGCAAATTGCCTACCCCTTCGTTTGTTCTGCTCGAGTCATTGTGCTGAGAGTCCAGCGAGAAAGGTACAATTTTAAAGGCTCTGGTATGACCCGACCACGAATCGAACCCAGGGTGGAAGGCCGGACGCGCCCCCCCCAAAATGTGCCAACCCACTCGGTTATTCGGGCTGGCTCGTCTGTGTGTTAGTCGTTTTATTGTGGGTGGTGATCGCTGTGTGTGATGCCACTGTCTGTTGTCACAATTCCAAAGCTGTTTGAGACGGTTATGAATAAATTTTTCCTGAGGTTTGCGGGATTGGGTGACCATGACTGACTTGATGACCCGAGCAGTTCACGGATTAGTGAGGTTATTGAGTCTAATTTATGTAGTCCGTCGTCGTCTTGGACGCTATTCCGACGTTGTCGGCACTGCGCTATTACCACTTGTGATTGGCTATCCACAGATTTCTGTCATTTGTAAAGGTTTTTGAGGGTCTTGGGTTAATCTGCTGCACATGCCAGGTGTTAGTGGTTTTCCTCTTGGTCTCCCGGAAGGACGAGGCGCCTCTTCTAAAGCTTGTCGGGACGGGATTCGGCTGGCCGCCTATGGGATCACCAAAAACCCATGCGTAATAGTAATCTAAATAGTCGAAATAAGAAAACCTACTTTCTTGTTGCACTCTTCCAGTGTTTAATGAAACTGGAATTTGGCAATCTCGGTCACAGTTATTCAGTGGGACACCCTGTTAGCTGGAACAGTAGGAGAATACTGATAATGGCGCCAGTTCTTCGAGGAGTATGACCCCTAACGCCAAGGGTGATCCAAGAGGGGGCGCTTAAAGGGAGCCCCAACCCCATCCAATTTTGTCTAGCCTAAGTGAAATTCAGGAGTAGTACTTAGTGGTACTTTGGCGCGCCGCGCGCGCGTGTGTGTGTGTGTGTATGTCACACTTTCTCGTTAGCGGATTTCTCACAAACCGCGTGAGGCCGCTTTTGACGAAAATTCTGTGGGTAGCCCGGGGTTGGGTTGTACACGATCTGGTTAGATTTTGAGAAAGCCAAGTCATAATTAAGTTGGGTTGTAATTAGCTCATTTATTTTAGTTATGTTAAGCTCGTTAGCAAGATTACACAATCGAACGTAATGTGCTACAGTGATGTAGTTTGGCATGTTTGGACATGGATGGACGTAGATGAATGATTAGATTTTAGCCGAAATACGCTAATTTAGTGGTATAATTTGCATAAGTTACCTGCGAAGTTTTCAAGTTTTTGTCGGATTTTCATACGAAACTTGGTGGATTATGGTTCACCATGGTTTCCGAGAAATTTAAAATGAGTCCGCGGGGGTCACTAAAGGTCATTTGAATGTGTCTAATTTGCATAATTATGCAAATTTTTGAAAGTTTGTTGGATTTCAACCAAAAGTGGTAGAGGTATCCAGCCTTTGATCTGAAAGGTACAGTGGGTCAGTAGGAGGTCATTGTTGTAGTGACTAATTTGCAAATTTATTCCAATTTCCAAACTTGGTAAGAAGATTCCGCCCAAAACTCCGTCGGTGCGTATTCGTTAAACATTTTTGGATCTTGATGTGTTTGATGTTCATGAATTTGATTGAATTCCATCAATAGCTTCTGTTAGAATATTAAAAGCACTGAGGGAAACGAGGTAAACCATAGCTCTGTGACAATTTTATGGTAGCCAGGTGTTGCTTTTGATGGTCAGCAGTTTATTCGAATAGGACCAATATACATTATGAATAATTCATGTTCTATGATAGTGATATTCATTGTGGCGTCCACAGGGCTCAAACTCTCGGTTCACTTCTATTCACACTTATATGAAGACATCTGTTACTTATCCGATACAGCTGATATAATACTTTCAGACGTACCAACATTTTCTCAAAGATAAGAATATAGAATCTTTGCATATTACTGCCTCAAAGGAAGCTAACACAAATTCTGTGATTGGTTTAGGGAAAACAAGTTATCACTCAAGGTAAACAAAACTAATTATATGATATTTAACAATGGCAGAAACTAATAAATGGGATAAGGATATAAACGGACGGCTCCGCCCTGAAGCAGGGTAACAAAACTAAATTTTAGGAGTTTACATTGACGATAGGCTTTCCGGGCAAAAGCACAGTTCTTAGACCATCCAGGAAACATTTCCAAACTGTGGCAATTTATCCAAGCTAAGCACTTCTTCAGTAACATCCCCCGTACACTTTACCCGACTATAATTATTACCGTGTACCCTATTGTTTCTACCATTGGGTAGGAGTGGAACGTGCGTGTCTAATCTTGTTTACAAGTTGAGCGTGCTCAGAAACGAGCAGTGGTACATCACTTGGAACCCGAGGACAGGAAGAGAGAGAACAAGGGCGAGTGAACCAACAGTGACGACATACCAGCCAGCTAGTTGGAGTTTAATTATTAAAGTGACTGATAATTTTAAATTTAATGATTTTTTAGGTACACAAGCTGTGAATACACTGTACATTATTGTATCTTAACGATTTGTTCTTAAGCAATACCATATTTATATAGAACCAGGCGTATTAATCAGGCATTATCAACTCACTTTGCAGAATTGTGGAAAGCATTTAGCGTAGTAACCGTTGCGACTAAAAGTGGAATTTCCCTACCGAACCCTGACGGTTTCTCCTTCTCTTGCCTTCTTTAAGAGGAAAATAAAAAAGGATTACTTCAGCGCCTACTAGATTGAAATATTATAATTGAGTACTCACATGTTATTTCTTTTTCTGTGTTTGTAAATTCTCATGACTAGTTTTTAAGTCGTAAGATATTTTCCTAATATCTATGGGGAGAGTAATATACATTGTAAAGGCCGGATGGGTTTTTAGTGTACTTCCCATCGCTTTTGTTCATATATGCCACAAGTTTGGTATACCTTGTTACCTATTTAGAGTAATTATACATCAAATGTGTATGTATATATGTTCATTTTGCGAATAAATTAAAAAATGAATAAATGAAAAGAAATGAAATTTTTACTGCTGTTATTAAAGCTCATGTATGTGCCTAATTTGAATAATTCAATCAATTTCAAACTTGGTTAGAATTTCGCCAAACTCAGTAGGTATGGTCCGTTAAAATTCTCTGGATCTGATGTGTTGATGTTCATGGAATTCGATGTTGAAATTTCATATAGTATAATAGCTCGTGTTAGAATAAAGCACTAAGGAACGATGTAAACCATAGCTCCTCTGAAAATGGTACTTGTGTGATAAGCTGCGACAAGCAAACCCCTCTTAACCAACCAATTTGATTGTTGCTTTTTTCCTAATCTCCTTACCTGAAGATGCGGATGTGTGCCTGGATTGCACCACTTTCACTTACTGGTCTGTGGCTGTGTGCTATAACATGTCAAATTACTGTATATGTCAAAATAGGCAAATGATAGATAGACAAATGTGGAGGTTTCCACAGATGTATTTGGGACATCCTGACGTGCTTCAATGGGGTAGGTTGTTGGTTGTGTGGTGGGGGGAGGGGTGTTGCTGCCTGGCAGGGCGGGGGGCTGGGGGATGGCATGTCCTGGTTGTAGCTTGACGCAAATAAAACAAGGCAATGAATAATGAAGGAAATTTGGATTTTGAAAGGCGAAAATAAGCCCGACTGATAAGGGGATTTTAGAACATTTCAAATTGGATTTTGGGACAAAAAAGTGGGTTGACGATGAGCGACAAAAACTCTATTCAATTTGGGTATTCATGGAGAAGTGGAGGGAGTGGGGGGGGGAGACATGAAGGAGAAAAAACAATTATGGACGGCTTCAACTATAAAAGTCAAATTTATTGGCCAGTTATTCATGTTAGGCATTTCAAGAATTTTTGTGTTCTATTGTGGAAACTGTTGATGTTCGTTTGACATGGACAATGGTTCTTTGAGAACTAGTCGTGAGATAGATGGAAACACCGATCGCGCAACAGGCGAGACACTTTTTGGCGATGAAATTGGTAGAAGACGAAGAACGGTATTTAGTGCAAGCAAATTTGTGCTTCGAATGACAGCTGGGAAAAACGCAGTAGGTGAGCACTTGATAATAGAGGCTGACTAGAGGTGTCCCACGGGGGGCTTCCGGGCATGTACCCTCTGTGTCTGGCCGTCCAGATCTAAGAAGTAATACATGACATCAACCTATTCAGGGCGGTTCACCTTGAGCATGCACCAATAGTAAGCTTTCAAATGGTGTGTAAAGGGCTGGATCGTCATGTGTTTACCCGTATAATGAACAAATAATTGGTGCAGAACTCTGACGGAGTTCATTGCGGAACTGTGGAGAAATTATTTCAGAGAAGATTCAAAACAGTAGGAGGAAAGGTTAGAGCACATGTAAAACACAGGCATAGGATGGTTGTAATTTGGTAAGAATTCGGAAAAATGCTGACAATGTTAGAGGGAACTGCAGTTGATTATTCAGTATAATTTATCATCGGCAAGATCGTATTTATGTCACTTGCTTGTCGGCTATATTATCCATGAAATGCTGGTATTGCTCAGGCTCTGTGGGTTTTAAACTTCCAAGTACGTTCTGGTGGGAAAACCCGCGACGTTTGAAACATGAGGGTGGGAGTGCTGTTGTAGCGTGACCGATGAAGAAATTTAAAGAATACTTTAAGCTGCATGAAGGGGTTGGGTGCGGTGGCTCCTCAGAACCGCTGGCCCATAGGGATCAGTGGGCGGCGAAGAGCGTGGGTGGGGGGGGGGGGAGGCTGGACACCCTCGTCAGGGAGCAGTTGCATCCCCGTATGGTGAAAAAAAAGGAATAGAGCGTATAAGGAAAGACGACTGGTTGGTGTGAACTTTCGTCGAGGAACTCTGGCCAAGGTCGGGCACTCTGGGCCCTCGTCGGGGAAATCCTGGCGTCGCTCCTGCCAGGGATTCGAGATAATACAACCGACATCGGCAACTGATACCCTCCAAGTTTACGACACGGGAGGGGGGAAATATTTAAACCGCTCACACTCAGATTTGCAGCTCATCCCAACCCCTACACCATATGATTTTGGCTCTTCTCACTTCTAGTTTCATGGTCGCCTCCTTTAAATGGCCAGGCGGTACCCGTTAGGCAATAATGTACGTGGAAGGGCGGGGGGGAAACTTCAGAAATGGAGGCTCCCTTGAGATAAGGGTGTTGAACAATTGGCAAAAAAATAAAGAAATATTATATGGCGGGTACGACTTGATCGTATCATAGAAGTTCGTGCTGATAAACAGATTTATGCCCCGTAACAAAATGGCTGGGACATTTTTTTTTACTTGACTGGGTTCTTTAGGGCTTTGACCTTGTTGTCGTTTTTTTTTTTTTTTTTTTTTTCTTTTTTTTTTTTTTTTTTTTTTTCGGACATGGCGTCAAAGGTGGGGGACGGGCGGGGGGGGTGACATGTCCCACACTTTCAAAAGTGGGGGATATAATATCGTGGTTGTTCCCCCCCCCACTTTTCCGGACCGGTGGAGAAAAAATTACTAAGCACATTGCCCGATTTGTATCACTCTAAAATGATCAATTTTTGTCTAACCAAACAAATAATCCCGTTGGAACTTTTCTTAAGTCCACTAGTTCTGTTGCGGAACCCCCAGGTGAAGATTTGGACACGACTAGGGCCGAAGTGGAAGGATTACCATGGTCCATTACCGAGTTCTCGAATTTTAAATCGAATAGCCAAACGTGCCTAATTTATCAAGTGTTTCGCGCGCAATGGCGTTTTTCTTCCAGGCGTGTAGGCTAATAATGCGATGTAATGCTTGGATCATTTTGTTCACTCGATTAATTTCAGAAGCATTGGGGCGACCCCCCCCCATTTTCTGAGATGAAAAATTCGGGCGAACAATCATGGGAAAATTTGGGGGAAGGAAAAAAGCAGTGATTTTTTTTTTTTTTTTTGCAGATTTGTCGATCAAAAAATGCTCGGAAAACCATGCAATTGTTTTTCGGAGCGCGCCGGCTGTACTACTCCGATGACTGACTTTGTAAATTCAGGTACGGACAAATTTTATGACTCCCAAATTGGAGGGTCCCGTACGCCTATGGCCTTTCCCTTCGATCCACCAGAGAACGTTCGGTATTAGACCCCCACGATCCCACGACAAAAACAAGCCAGGTGTGGTAGAAAAGGTAATAAAAAACGCGCTCCTCCTTGTGATAATCCGGGGTAAATCATCATAGTATGCACAATGACAACTTTTTTGTCTGATTTTTACAACAAATCACACATGTCGATGGGTGCTATTGGGCCTGGCAAGTGCAGTTTTCCCGTCGATATGGAGGGTAGGAAAATCTGCAAATTGTCTTTGTGCCGCTCCGCGCCAATCGGGTGTGGTGGCGCTCGGCTTAGTTGGTCATTTGCGTTCGATAGGTGACCCCCCCCCCCCAGTTTTCGAAACGCTCCGGACGCCCCTGGTCGGTGTGTGGTCTGTGTGACTCAACAAGATGCCCCTACTATTAGAAAGACCTATACACGTCAGGGTATGGTTCAACTCTCTTCTACATTTTACACTAAATCAACGGGACGAACGTGAGTGAGCTACTAAACCAAGATAGACTGTCCAGAAGACTTACAACGTTAGTAAAACATTCTCTTGTCTGAGTCGCGAGGATCGTGCGGCTTTGCGGCGTTTGGAAATTCCACAAGGGAGTAACGGGATATTGTACGTTAATCAGTACATTTTAGCCGTTTTAGCGAAATGTTTATAACTGTTTTAAACGTATAACTGCACGGAAGGTATACATGTACTAAACTAAAGGTTGGCAAAATCGATACAATATCCAGATTACTCGTAAAGAATTTCCAAACGCCCTGCTGTGATTGTGTTTGTAATGTTGAACTTGTACTCATCCGCTAGGATGATACAAGTTAATTTTTTCCCATACATGTATTTACTATGGATAACACTGTACAGAATATCTTATAACATATATACCACAGTATACAATGTGGAAGACAGACAATCTAAGATAAGGCTCCACTCAAATATTCTGTCTATGCTCACCCGCAAGTAGGAAAAGGCGTATGTTCTCATGAACATGATGCATCCACAACAACAACGATAGCAATATGGGGAAGCTACCTACCCACCTACCCACCCAAGCACACACCAGCCCACCCACACACCCACCTACCCCCCTTCCTCTATATATCTATCTATCTATCTATCTATCTATCTATCTATCCTTAGTCTGTCAACAATTGATCCAAATTGCTACCCCTCCTACATTGTGTGGTCGATCTTGATGAAACTCGGTCACAAGGATCACTGAGTGAAGGGGAATTCTGGGTTGTGTTCAGGAAGTCTACTGGGGTTCAATATTTTGCGGAAAAACTGCAAAAATGCGTCTCCTCCCACAGTTCAAATACTATTTCATGAAACTTGGTCAGTATATCAGTGACAACGTGTTCCATATGGGATGTTCAGTAATTTGAGGTCGAGGTCATTAGGGGTCATTATGGAAAAGCAAATCATTTTTTGCGTAAAACAGTCAAAACGCTTCTCCTCCACAGATACAAGTGGTATGATTATGATGAGCATTTTCATCATTAAGTAATGGTAAATACAGGGTGTTCGGAAATTGTAGGTCAAAAGGGTCATCTAGGAGTCAATTTGGCCAATTTTACGGAAAATGCAAAATGCTTCTTCTAACAGTTCAAATGGGTGTTCTTGATGAAACTTGGGCAGTATTATTCCAGTGACCAATGTTTCCATAATTGAGATGTCACTCAAAAACACACATGTACTGTAAAATAGCCAGACTTCATTACTGCTTATGGGCAGGGTTAGCCACTTGCAATGGCACTCTGTTACTTTGTATATATGATAGTTATATGCAAAATTAGCAGGTTGTACGCGCGTTCTAGGCCTACCCGAAAAAAAAACATGTTGCGTTTAGAGAAGACAACGGAGCACCAAGTAATAGTTGTTCAACATTGAGTTTGAAGGAAGAAGTAACTGCACACTGCCAAACACAAATGTGCAATACTTTATATGCTCTTTACAAATGTACAAGTTGCATGTGTCTCTGTTCATGCGAGGCCTTAAAACGGAAATTGTCGTCCGATGATTCTGTGAAGAATTTGAAATGAAATGATGTGTACGGAAGTTCGCATTTTCTTATAGATATTGATGGTATTTTAAAAATGACATTTACATCGATCTGAAACATCTGAGAAAGTTTAAAGCACACTTAGTTATCGCAATTGGTATGGTAATAAAGTTCCGTCCCTCACACCCAGTCTATAAACTATTAATTTTATAGATATATATATATATATATATAGATATATATATATATATATATATATATTATATATAATTATATATATATATATATATAGATATATATATATATATCATATAATATATATATATATATATATATAGATATATATTATATATATTAAAAAAAAGTATTTATATATATATATATATATAATATATATATATATATATATATATAATATATATATATATATATATATATATATAATATAAATTATATTATATTATATTATTCCGAAGGGGATTAGCTGTGGTAGCAGGCACGCGCCGCCCCTTGTCCTACGCGCGGAGGCGACCTATCCACCAGCGCTTACGATCAAACGGGTTTAAGGACAGATTGCGGAAGTTGCAACATCTTCCCGCAGTGGTTGGGGCTTGGTTCACTATTCAAGACCTGCTCGAATTTCAGTGTTTCGTCACTGTCGCTCTGGTTGCAAGAGTTTGCCAACGGGGAGGGGAGCCTGTGGCTCTGTCCACCGGACAAGTTCCACAGGGAATCGAGTCGGAGTCGCAGCTGCCGTGACGTCGGTTGCACGCCCCAGTGAGGGGAAGACGCGACTTGCCGCAATATCGACTCTCGTGAAGACCTTGTGTGGCCGTCGACCAGGCCCAATGGGAGTGACTGTATGAAAATGGTTAGTATAGTATTGCCTCCAATAGGCAATTGCCAGGAACGACAGTGGGTAGGCACGTGCAAATAGCGTCCTTTCAAGTCTATCGTCGAAGCTCGGGATGATCTGATGTGGTGGAGAGGGAATCAATCCCGAATCTCCTCGGCAGACGGAGGACTTTGGTGAACACGGCCGCTGATTCAGGGCGGGGCATCATTGAGTTTTTGGCGACAGGGAGACCGCGATCGGAAAAGGGGAGGTTGAGTCGCCAGGCTGCGGTTCGGTGGTCATCCAGCGCGCGGCGTTGTGTGGTCTGTAAGTACATTTAGAGGGGGGGGGGTCGCTGAACTGGGGCGATTGGATGTGAAATTGGATCGAGACACCACCTCGCACTCAGATCGATTCCCCCCGGCCTGTCGCGAACCCTGCAGAGTCACCCTCCCCACTCCGCGGCGGGAGACAGCATGTGGGGTGCGCCGTTCCCATGACTATCAACGCGCCCCTCGGCCCGGGCGGGACCCGCGAACGAGCGACCCGATCCTGGTAATAGCGAACAAACAATCGATAATCAGACAAAACTAGGAACAAGAGCGATGAGGTTGCCAATCCCGGTTACTATGTAAAAAATGCAAGACCCTCGGTAGCGTATTGGGGTAGTGCATGGTCCGATACGGGAATACGTATAAGAAGCATGGGAAAAAGATTCAATGGGGACACATCGCCATGCTCTGCAACAGAATAATGTCACGGATTTGAGGATGGTGAATGGTTGGGTGAGTCTATGTTTGATCAGCTCAGCATCCAGCCACCTTATGTAAAAGTATGTAGTACGAGTTGACTTAGAGTGGTATCTGGAGTGTGAGAAATTCATAAACTGGACAATCGCGATATCAGCTGCAATTACCTCCCCTTGGTAGCATTGTACAGCAAGGAAGATGTCCAAATGTTATCATCCCCTGCACAACCTGACAAGACAGTCGTTTTGCCGTGACACGATATGGCGGAAACGGTATCACAGCCGGTGAAAGCATGAGTGGAGCGAAGTAACGCCTCCGTTCTTAGTCAGAGATTAGGATGACCATTGGTAATCACGGAAGATTGGATGGTTTGTGCCCGACTGTGGTTTACCAGCTCTACCATCACATCAGCATCTTTGCTGAAACATGAGAACGCGTGATTGCAAGACAAGATGAGACACGGAGGGGCAGATATGCGATCCATTTTTGCCGGATGCCGTTTTAGGCACTTTAAATGTCAACAGCTTTCCAGGGTTGTCCTCGTGGACATAAAGTGAAATTCTTCAATATATGTTAGTAGACAACTTCATGACACATTGCAGGAGAACACTTTTGGTAGGGACTTTATTCCCATTAGCTAAATTTCGGCTAATATTCCCAGTCTTGTAAAAGGGTTGAGCCACCCCTGGGACTTGTATAAGTATTTTGATAGTAGGATGGAAATGAGGACTAGACCACATCACAGTATCTTCGGATAAAGAGAGCGTTTCCCTCACAGACGGCGGTCAGGACCAGAAGGAAACCAAGTTGTACATGGGAAAATAGGTTGGCAACAAATTTGATCGTACACGCAGATTAATATGCTGTAATTACAAGTTGTTAAACCCTATCTAAAGGTAGCAGACGTTCGGAAGTACCCCCTACCCACATACATGAGTAATCCTAGCAGACGATTCAAGGGGGACGACAAAACCTAGAAGCTGAGAGGAGAGCCAAAATATTTTATGGTTGTTGTAGGGGGTTTGGGATGAGTGCATATCTGGGTATGGATGTTTATACATTGCCCCTCCCCTAGTCGAGAAACTTGAGGGTGATAGTTGAGCGATGTCGGTCTGTTCTCCTCACTGGGTCAGAGGTCCTCCTTCAATGCAGTTTTTTAGAAATTCTCATATCGGTCACATACAGCAGTCGCATCCACCCTCGTTTTTCAACCGCGTGTCTCCATAAATCATGAAGCTATCAGAAATTGGACCTAAAACCCACAAAAGTCAATCACAGAGTAAAGAGCCGAACAATACCAGCATATCATTGATAATATAAGCAGTGAGACCAGGAAGTGTCATCAAGAGGTTCTGCCAGTGATAAAATGCGGATGAAATCACGCCAGTCCTCTAACATGCCAAGATTTTCACGGACTTCTTACATATTACATCATTTACTATCACATCAGCCTCTTCTGCTGAAAAACCTGAGGAAAAGCGGATGAGATGCAATGCACACAGAAGGGGCATATATGCGATCTTGTTCTGCCGGATGCCGTTTGGGCACCTCAAAAGTCAAGCAGCTGTCACGGGCTGTGCTAGGGGAGTTGGGGTGAAATCTTTTCACACCTCATGACAAAGTGGAGAGGACATTTTTGGTAGGAAATTTATTCCCTGATTAGCGGAATCTCGGCTAATATTCCCTGACTAATACGTCACCCCAAATTTAGCAATGATCGCCGCTCAGCGCACAAATAAATAAGTCTGTTTTTAAACAATGTATGTTTGGAGGGAAAATTAGGGCTATAATTGAGTGTCTCCAGTACTGACGCACCAGTCTCTAGTGCTTCGTAAGCTGTACTGGGGCCCCACATATCGCGTGCCCCGGGCTCCCAACAAGCTGAATCCGGCTTCTGCGCACCTAAATCTCCATCAACTAATCGGAGAAATCATAGTACTAACCCCGTTTGTCTGGCTTACCCAGACCAATTAAATTTGGAAAAATACAAAGCTCTCGACTTGAGAAATTCGGAAAAGGAGGGGAAGGGCGAGAGGGGGGGGGGCAGGCAACACTAGAAAGAGATGTACAAACTGAGATAAAGCCAGGGTTTTTCACAATGCTTTGTTTTTCCAATACGTGTGAGATCCCCACTATTCCAAACTAGTCCAAAGGTGTCTTACAACGACTCTGAGTCGAGAAAGTTTTGGCATGAAGTTGCAGCCGAATGAAGTTCTCCTTTTTACCGTTAAAAGTGATATCTAAAACTGTAACAGGACCCAGGGCCCACTTGAAGGGGAAGTTGTTAAGAAAATTCGGCATGCGGTCAGCGGGTTGTCCAAGGAGAATATGTGTGTTTATCCATAGTCCACTTAACATCAGACGCGTCTCTAAAAGTTTAAAAAAATAAATTCAAACGTCGCTCTTAAAGATGAATATGGACCCCATCCAGGGAGATGCTGGTGTGTCGGTGCATATGCCAATTGGTTTATGTTTCAAAATGAGTACCTTTGATACAGTAGGAACTTTTGATGACTGATTGCAAAGTCACATTTCTGCCACAAGTAATGAAATAAGTACGGGCTTAGCGAACACCCTTGGATGTTTCAACCCCTTGATATCCTAAAAAAAACAATAACTACTGATATCCATTGTTTGTAACCATGCCGATGATACGGAATACAATGATAAGATCCAATGAATGAAACTCTGGTTAAATTTGAAGAAGTGCAAGGACCTGAGAGTTAAAATTCTATTCCAACCTATCAAACAGATTTCAAAGCTCCTAGCATAAAAAAACCTGGTATGCTGTTTTCTATGCCAGTATTAAATTGAATTAATTTACAAGGCGATCGCCCCCAAAAGTGTCTCGCATGGTTTGACGCGATCGGTGGACTGGTATTATCACTACACAAATAAACCACTAGTTCATGCAGACCATCGTCATGTCAAACGAACATACATATTTTCACATATAACACATAAAAAAATTCCTTAAAAATAACTGCACCAATAAGTTTTAATCCTAATACAAAAGTCTCTAAATTGCTTTTTTTTTTCATGCCCCCACTCTTCTACTCAATAAATACCAAATTTGATATGAAGTTCATCGCTTCAGTCAACTCACTTTATCTGACCCAAAATTCAACTTGGAATGTTCTAAGTCCCCTTAGCAGCCCAGGTTCTTTGCCTTTTAAAATCAAACTTTCTTCATTATTCATTGCCAGGACATCGCCACCATCCCCACCCCTGCCAGGGGCCACAAAAACAACCCCCCCTCCCTTCCCCCTCCCGCCACACCACAAACCAACTATCCCCCACGCAGCAGTCAAGGATGATCCCCTGGTTGAGGAGAGAAAAAGATCAGAAAAAATGTCATAGTATTTTTGTAGGCTGAATCACCTAATCAAATTGTTGGGTAAGAGAGGGGTTTGCTTGTGTGCAGCTTATAACATCAGTGAAATTGTTACAGAAGCTATGGTTTACACACTCGTTCCTCATGCTTTCTTCTAACAGGAGCATAGGGGCGATCCAGGATTTGTTCGGTTAGAGGGCGCCAAAAATGTGAACGATTACTGGGAGAGGCTTGGAGCGCATGAGGCCCGAATCCCCCAAATCGGGGGGGGGGGTGGGCAGCGCGGTTCTAGAGTCTAGGGGGGGGGGTTAGGTGGTTAAACAGAGTTGGTTAATTGGTGATTACTATCTAAGCGGAGCGCGACCGTCAAGTCGCGCGGAGCGTTACCAAGAAATTTTGACTTCACCAACTCTCCAGATGGCCGGAACGGCACTGGGCACGAGTGTCCTATCCTGCCTGTTTGTCCCTGCCTTGAATATAGTCTTGTTTTTCTCTGCCCACTTACCTTTCTCAATCAACGGAAAAGTGTTCGGGATTAAAAACAGTACTAATATCTCGCCATTGGTAATTACTGAGATATAAGAATCATTGTTTGGGCGTGTCTTTGCATTATTGCAAATTCATTTCTTTCGCGTAATTGACCAATGCCAGCACTGTGTTTTACGAGCTGTTTACAGTTGCACTTGGGCCGCTTGAAGCGAGCCGGGTGCGGCGGCGTCTTGACCTATTCTTCAGTGGGAGGTGGGATATAGGGTGTTGAAAAAACGACGAATGAATCGACTGAAAGTAGTGCTTGGCAGGTTTTACATATATGTACAACATACTTCGACTACCATGCTTAATGGACGGCCTTCCGTGCCAATCTGTATCTGTGAAACCATGTCTATTGTGATCAAGGTGGGTATGTTATTCACAGACCTAGAAACGATACATTCCCCCATTTTGCCCGTGGAATTTGACAACTCTCATAAACTAGGCCCCGCCCAGATTCCTATTCCTCCCAAAAAAACCGATGACATACGATCCTTGACCATTTCATCCGGATTTTTCCTTATCTGTCCTTAGTAATTAAAATTATGCACTCAGGGCGTAAAGAGATGACTTCCGTAACCATAACACTGGGCACCGTTGTGTTCGACAGTACGGAATGGGCGAGGCGTTCGCTTGACCGGTTCACTTCACTTATTCACATCATTCGCCTGGAAGGCGCCTCGCCGCGTCCACCCGCTGTTTCCGTCACCCGGCCTTCTCTGGGCAAGCTACCAGGCCTGGGCGCCTGACCCCATCCAACTAACTCCCAGGTACCCATACGAAGCTGCGTACCAGACTACGAGTTCGTCCGGGCTGCGGCTTCCAAACCCACTGGATCCCGTTAACACAGGAAACGGTGGACAGGATCGTCCGCCGGAAGGCTCGCCATATGCCCGAAAGCTCAGTGTCACTACTACTACCGTACCTATGTACCAGTGTTTGGAGGACTCGAGGCCGCGCCTCGCCCAGTTTTTTGGCCTCGGAGACTGCAGCCTCGCCCTCGGAGCTTCCGGCCTGTCAATTTTTTTTTTTGCTATTAAAAAAGAAACAAATTAAAATTTTTATGTCCACAAATATGCTTCTGGAATTTGTTTGAATTTCAGCGACACCTTTAAAACTTAACGTACATCTCGTATCACCCTAAAGACGTGCGGATAAATGTACTGCGCTGTCGCTCGGCCCGCCGGGCACTTCCCCATGCAGTGCTAGAGTGCCGGCTGCCTATCGAGCTCGCTGGCCACAGACATCTTACAGTACGGAATGGCACTTGCACTGCAAAGTGGCACCTCTAACCATGCGTTGTGTACAAGCAGCGAATCCTTCACAGGCGCGGCCACGCGTGACGATTCACTCACTGATCGCCCCCTTAGGTCGTAGTAGGAGTTGCGAGTTAAATTCTAGTCTCCAGTACATAAAACGTGCTAACCTGGACCATTGAAATACGAAGAATGGGTCTTTGCTGCAGATCGGAATTTATTTTATTTCCAAAAAAATTAAAAAAAAATGAATTGTACGGGACTTTGGCACAGATCGAGGCCTGACACCTTGTAGTCCTGTATCGGTAGTGTGTACAATAAAAAAATCACACCTAATTTCTGATTCCTTCATTATAATCCCCACATGGGAAATTATGTGTTTCTGTCTTCGCCACGCCGCAGCCGCCGACGGAGAATTTTTATGTTATCGCGATTACTCTCCAACGCTTGTCGGTTGACTTGAAACTTTTCGCACACATGTTTATGAATAAAAATCTCGGATGAGTTCAAAATTGTGCGTTCGCCCCCTACCCCGAGGCGGGAATCTGGTTTTGGACGTAACTTTTTTTTATCGCTGATTTGCGTGTTTTCGGAACAGGCAATCGTTTTGACACTAACTTTCGTGTTAGCCTCATGGTACCCCACCGATCTCAGTCGTATCGGCTGAGATCGACATTGTTCTCTCGGTCCTCTGCTTGCTCAAATATTTGCATATATATATAGGCCTTTATAGTTTACCCCGCCAGGCCGATTCTAGTTTTAGAATTGACTTTAAGTCAAAGAATCGATCAGTCCTGACAGTGTGTGTATTTTGTGTGTTGTGAACGCCTGGATTGTTACCACGTTAACTCGACCCCCCTTGGTGATCAATCTCCTACTTGGTATTTGGGTTCCCATAATTAGTACATATCTAGTTTTTCATCAGGCCACAGTCATCGAGGTCAACAAACTTCGAGCAGTCAGGTATCACTAAGCCTCTTGGCTCTCCTGTTTGGTTTTGTCGTTAGGGTTTTGAGTCCCTGTATGTGTTTTGGATTTATAGTGATGCATGTATTGCCTAGCCCAAGATGGATTTACCACATTGTTGTATGGCAGGTCATCTGCTAATCAAGCTCCACAGCCTTTTGGAAGCCAGAGGGTGCAGCCAGAATCATCCTGCTCTATTTGCCCTGGCTAGGGATGTGCTATCTGCCAGCTAGTAGTGGCCATGGAAAAGGGTTTAGCCATGGTGGGTGAAATTCTGCACCCAGCACCACGTGGGCCAAGCTTTCTCCACAGATGCCGGAATACTTGATGTTTACAAAATGCAGTTGCATGCCTTAGCATCTAAGCTAGTACCTTCAACCTGTGCACCTATGAAGGATTCCTATTGAATAGTGGGTATTTACTGTGAGGTATAAGTAAATCCGTTTATAGCACATCTCCAAGCAGTCACATTTTTCACCACTGCTTCATATTTTGTTTTCCTTCTGAGTAGACTCAAGAATATTGTTTCATATCACTTGGCTTGTTCAGTCCTCATTTCCGGGACTTCAAACCTGCTCGCGCCATTATTAATTCCTAATGACTAGCGTGTAGCCTGGGGGAGACAAACCAAATATTTATGTATTTAAACACTGGTATTCAAATTTCATGCTGTTATATTATGCCCGGCCTCGCCTCGGAGTGTGGCCCGGCCTCGAGTCTGCATCGGCCTCGTCGAGGGTCGGCCTCGGCCTGCCTTGCCTCGGATGCAGCGCCTCGACGACAACGACTAGCCTAGTACAACTCTACTTCAACGTAATATGAATTTATTTTTCATGACATTGAGGAGTGGCGTAACCCGGTTATCCAAGAAGGTTGTGGAAAGGCAGGATTCTTGATTTTAGTCAATATGCCATACGCATATTCAACAGAAAAAGCAACACCCGCGTGTTTTTTTTTTTTTTTTTTGGGGGGGGCTCGAATCCCCCAAGACCCCCGTAAAAACGCGCCTTGGGGGGGGTGCGCTGAATTCCCCCTTTTAGGATCCTGAAACTGTTTTATTTGTTCAAACGCAACGTATCTGATTATTGCGTAAATATTTTTTATGTAGGGGGGGGGCATGGGGTGCGGGGTCTGGAGGCGCAGGGGGAGGGCAAGGCGCATGAGATTCATGGTGAACCATCTAAGCAGGCGCCACTAGGGGTTGGCGCGAGCGTACCCAAAATATCTGTTCTGGAGAGACTCCCATAATGGCTTTCTACGTGTATTTTGGTTGAAGAACAGCCTAACCCCAAAAAATCCTGCATGATTGTTTCATGGTTATGGGGACACCTAGTGGTCCATTAGGACTAGCTCCTGTAGCCTATTGAACCCACTTTAGCGTTTAGTACCAACGACAATTTGCAAGTAGTGATCCCAATATACCATTTTTTGTGCCGTTTTGATGGACCAGTCTTCACAAAGATGTTCCCTCCACTGCGCGTATGGAAGTTGACTCTTTTCATACGTACTCCCAATCGGGATTAGTGAAAGGACCATTGTTTTGGATGAATTTGAATGTACCCTCTTAATCACGCGAGTCTAACCACTTGCCCAACGTACAGCATCATTGCCCAGAGCAAGGCTATATTGACGGTTGTGTGTGGTTAGCTTTCTGAGGGGGGGGGGGGGTTCACGAACTATATTGTTTTTGTTGTGGTAAATAATGGTCATTTTGAGAAAAGAAGATTGTGCGATGTATTTCTGCGCCAACATCGATAGCCCAGAACGTGCCCCGAAACGGCCTGTCAAGCTGGAACCTTTTCTATGAGTGACAGATCCTGTGATGTAGAATGAGGGCAATTCTTAAGAAATTAGAAAACATGCCATGTATCTTTCGGCTCTTTCATCCCCATAGTAATAAAATTGATTGTGGCACCTTAATACCCAATACTTTGACCAGACATGGACAACAAATTTCTCACCAAGAGGGTGGGGCGATTTCGTTGATGTGAAAATCGAGGCCAGACAACCAATCCCTATTTGCTCGCATGCAACCGGTCATCCGTTGAGACATGGGCCAAATAAACCGTAAAATCCATTATTCCGGCCCTTCAACATAGCTATTTACTACCGAAGGATCCTCGTGGGATTTACTCACGCATGACGACAAACAATGTACACAACTCTGCCGTACCGAAATTTTTCTTCACATCAAAGAGATGTTTGCTTTCGCCGCACAACATTCAAGCGCGTTGCCCGCTCTAAACGGTGGGAACTACCACCTTGTCGTAGCAATCAATAGATCCCTGGACGCGCACTCGGCCGTAGCTAATCGTAGAGTTTTGCCTTCCTAAATACTCGATGCTTTTGAGGAGCTAAAATACCTAACAACCCTCCGCATCGTGGTACTTCTTCTGACTGTGGGACAACTTAACTCAACGCTCGGCCGGGCAAAAAAAAAAAAAATCCTTTCGAGATTTTTAGGGGGCGCGCGCGCCGGGTGCGCCCCCCCCCCCTGGATCCGCGCCTGGCATTAATGTGAAGTTCAATCAAATTCATGAACCCCAAACATCGATCCAGAAAATGTAACATACCATACCTTACTGAGTTGGCGCAATTCTCCCAAGTTGTAAAATTGAAAAATTATGCAAATTGCACATACTTATACCTCTACTGACCCCAGCTTACCTTTAAAATGATCAGATCAAAGGTGATCACATTCGTACCAGCTTTTGAGACATCCAACAAACTTTTCAAAAATTCATAATTATGCAATTTGCACATTAATACCTCCAGTGACCCCGACTTCTTTTAAATTTCTCGGGAACCATGTCAGACCACTTCCACCAGTTTTCGTGAAAATAAATCCGACAAACTTGAAAGTTCGCATAAATTATGCAAATTCGCACATTAATGACCGCCATACCCCGACTTTCCTTTAAATTTCTCGGAACCATGGCGACCACATCCCTCGACTGGGTGTTTTCAGTGAAATCCGACAAATTTGAAATATTCGCATAAATTAGCAAATTAGCCCACTTTATAGCATCTTTATGCTGAAAATCTAACCATTCATCTACCTGTCATCCAGGCCTACATGACAACTCTTGGTAGCATACGATCTTTGCGTAATCTTGCTAACGAGCTTAAACAATAAATTGACATAAAATAAGCTAATTACCCACCTCAATTAATGACTCTGCTGCTCAAAATGCTACACACCAAATTTCGTCTATCGCCTCCGGTTGTGAGAAATCCGGCTACAAAAGTATGAACACACCCAACCACACACACCCAGACACACACCACACACACACACGCCCCACACCCACACACACACACACACACACACACACATCGCAAAGGTGACCAATCTCTTCCAGGCGAGACAAAACGCACAGTTTTCTCCTAAATCTCCTCCTTTTTTTGTGGTGGAAAAAAATCCCATGCTGCGAGGGGGAAAACGATAGAGGTGGAATTATTTCTTCACTCATTACATGCTACAACACTTCTGAGCATAATTTTTGAGTCGACATTTAAAATGGTACTGGTCGTAATTCCTATGTTTTTAGTATCTTTCCCTGCTTCGGGATATTTACTGATATTTTCCTTTCTGGTCTGCGTCAATTTAGGGGGTTTGTGGTATGCTTTATTTGGGATGTTAGTAAAACTCTACAGGTAATTCATCCATTCCTGACCTTTCATTCTTTAGACTGAAACCGCTGACTTACATTCCTCAGTAGTGAGCAGCATCCCTCACATTTCTGAGTATCTTCAGGTACTCGTGTTTTAATAACGTTATTGAACCAGCATGAGGTATTACATATCCCCAACTGTAAGCGTTTCAAAATAAGATAAAACGTTCTCGAAGGATCTCATCAGTGGTGGATATCTTCGGTCCCATCATCTAAAATTAAATTCTGTATTTCTTTAGGTTTGAAAATATTTGGTACTCTTTTCTCTTGTTTTGAAGATTCCTTTTGCTCTACTAAAGTATGTTGGGATAAGTTCCGACTCTTCACTTCTTCTTTCCTTAGCGTTTTGTTTACTGATGATTAATTTATTCCTACGAATTTGGTAGTTATAGATTCCCAAGAAGGCAGTTTTTACCCCACGTTCCAAGTTCGTATGCTACTACTGGTTCTAACAGTTTCAAGTTTAAACTTGGGGGTTCCAATAGGAAGTATTCATACCCTCCAGTACCCGGGTCCGCGCTTTTCATTGTTAACAGTATTCACAATATTCTCATTATATGTTCTGAACCAAGTCCTAACAATATATCTGTATTAATCACCATCGTTAATATTCGGTAGATACTAGGAGAGTCAGCCTGCATGAATTTCCGGAATAGCCCGGAAACCAGGTGAACTTTCTAATCCTATCCATATGATGTTTCTTTCCCGCCATACTCAACTACTCTAATTTGCCACGAGTTCTCAGCACTTCATCTGCATTGGAAATTTGAAGCAAACTAGGCACCTGATTTGTCCAGTCGGGTTGATCCAAATTTGGAGTCCCTCCAATAATATATATTCCCACTAAAATCCCCTTGATGACACAATCTTCGACAAAGAAGGATCATCTCTTCGGAACCATAAATACACACACCACTGTGATTCTCTTCTCAATACTCTATTCAAGATAATAATCATGCCTTGTTGACACGACCCAGCGTTTCTGGAATTGTAACAGCTTACATAGTGCGGATTAAGATGATGCCCACTCTCTACTCTTAGATCTACCGTGATGAAAATAATTGCCCAGCCCCGATTCACTAGACCAAAGTTATTGTCCTGGTAAACAGTACTATACGTTGCTTGTATTAAATATATATCTACGTTTGGCTTTGAAAGAATTAAACATTGCCTTCTCTTTTTTTCTAGACTCCGGTCATTGTAATAGAGTTTAGTTTCAGGCCACGCCATTATGTTAGGCACCAGGTCCTCGACTCTTGTTACGTGTTTCGCTATAGCACAAATTATACCCGGTGATTTGAATACTTCTATACATGAAGAATCACACCCATATACCAACATGAGGCATCATAAATACATGACAAGGCACCAAACGAAAACAAAACGACAACAGTAAGGAAAATCACCACACTAATTTTCTAAAACGCCTGCTGTGCCTTGGCTGTTTGTAATATATACCTTTACTCATCGTTAGGAGTAATCAGTCTGTTCACTTGTAAAACGATGAACATTCACATACAGTGTTTTTTGGCGAACCGCTCTTCGATCCATCATAATCGGCCTCACGGTTTTTGGAATCTTGCTAACAAGAACGTATGACACACACACACAACCACCACACCCACACACACGCACACGCATACGCACACAAGAGTGCCATTAATCTCTTCCTGATTTTCTCAGGCAGACAAAACGCACAGTTTCCTCAATATATCTCTCCCTTGTGAATCCCTTCTGAGGGAACTGATAGAGTTGAATTATGTTCCACGTCCAGAGCTAAAGCTTCTGAGCCTATCTGTAGACGAGCATTTAAAAGGGATAAATGTCGATAATTCCTAGTTATTTGGAGCTTTCCCTGCTTGGGTAGGTAATTAGACCTCGTACCTTGATCCTACTATATTTTCCTGTCTTGTATGCTTAATTTTAGGGAGTTTGTGTATGCGTGATTGAGGGATGTTAGTAAAACTCTACAGGTAATCCATCCATTCCTGGACCTTTCATTCTTTGCTGAAACCGCTGCTTTACATTCCTCATTAGTGAGCACTCCATCACAATTTCTTCAGTATCTCCAGTAACGAACTTCGGTGTTTCAAAAAGGTCATGAACCACAAGGATGATTCTCCCGCAACTATAGGCTTTTTCAATGAATAAAAGTTCTCGAATATCTCAGCACTGGTGGCTATCTCTGTCCAGTCTAGTCTTCACTACTTCTTTCCTGCTTTTTGTTTACTGATGATTAATTGATTCCTATCGAATTTGGTTTCATATATTCCCAAGGACGGGCATGTTTTTTATCCCCATTTACTCAAGTTTCGTATGCTACTACTGGTTCTAACAGTTTTCAAGTTAACTGGGGTGTTCCAGTGGAAATATTCATACCTTCAGTAACCGGGTCCGCGCTTTTGCAATGTTTAAACTCATTCATATTCATCATTAGGTGTCTGAACAAAGGTCCCTAACAATATATTTTGTATTAGATCAACCATGGTTAATAAATTCGGGAGGTACTAGGAAGAACCAAGCCTGCAGTAAAATTCTGAATAGCCTGAAAACCAGGTGTACTTCCAATCCCATTGGCATTGGAATTTTAAGCAATTAAGCACCTGATTGTTCAGGTCCATGTTAATACAAATTTGGAGTCCCCTCCATTATGATATATTCCCACGTAAAATCCGCCAGTTATGACACAATAAGTCTAAAAAAGAAGGATCATCCCTATTCGGACCTATACACACCCACGGTTTTATGTTCTCTTCTCAATATACCCTAATTCAAGAATATAATCCGTTCCCTGTTGACATGACAGCTTTTCTGTATTGTAAAGGCTTACCTATTTCGGGATTAGAGATGATGCCACTCATCTCTATTAAGCTACCGTGATTAGATAATTTTCCCACCCCTTCACTAGACGAAAGTTGTCGGTCGCTACAGTACATGCGTTTCTGTATTAAATATATATCTTCACGTTGGCTTGAAGAAGGGACAATTGCCTTCTCTTTTTTTTCTTAGACTCCGGTCCATTGGGAGAGTTTAGTGTAAGGCACGTCCTATGAGTATAGGACACAGGGTCATCACATGCTTGTACGTTTCTCTAATAGCACAAATTAACCCGTTGATTCGAAGACTCTATAAATGACAGAAAATGCTACACAATATACCTACAATGGCTCTATAATAAGACAAAGCCCAAATACGAAAAATAAAAAAACCAACAGGAAAGAAAATCCCACACTGATTTCGCTAAAGCCTGCTGTGATTGGCTGTATTAATATATCTCTTGTACTCATGCGACAATGTTCAACTGTAAAACGCTGAACATTCACAGTACAGTTTTGCAACCGCTCTTTGATCCGGATCACCACGACTTCTGGGATGATTTATTCTCCGATACGTAATGCAACTAATTCAACGAGCCTATAACCATTAACTGGATCCTATTTACGGGCCAACGAGTTTTAACCAGTTATGACATATTCTGAATGTTCCCCACCAAACGACTTCGTCAGAACAAATCGTAGTAATAATATACGATATTTCGTCTATAGGTCCACATCACCCATTTATGGGTCCAAATGTGTTACTAGTAGCCTCATCTACGAGCTGCGCCCGATCACTTGGCCTCCTCCTTGCAAGCGACCAGGCTACTCATACTTTGAGCACATTCCTTAGCAGAGACCTAGTGCATCCACCTGCCGCTTCAAATTTCTCGGCTTCATCCGAGCACGCTATACGAAGCCGGGCCTGGCATATCCCCCAACTTCCTGAGGTACCTTCGAAGCCAGAGCCAACCATGAGCTACGTGTGGCGTCTGGCGTCGGTCAACCCATCGAATCCCGTTCATTACCAAAAACACGGTGGGGCAGGTTGCCAGCGAGAGGCGCGCTATATGCCCGAAGAAGGGCACGTTCACTATCCTCGCTCCCCGAGAACCATGGCATGTCTCTAATGACACTGCCGAGGTGAACGAAGACTGGTACTTCCACGTTCTAACCAAAAACCATGGGACAGGACCCAGCAGCACTGTCCAAGATTCACTGGAAGATTGATCTAATCTTGAATCAATGACACCTGGAGGCCAAACGGATTTGCCTCCCAAACGAAGTGTTCCGAGGGAACAACAGAGAATCACGGACTCCGGCAAGTAATGCAGCATATCGCGAAGTCTCGGTTAGAAAATTTGACTCCAACGAGGGGATCTCGCTGTCGGTAGTATTCCGCATCCCTCCCATAATCCGTCTACCGTGTAAATAAAGTGTGGAGCCAGTTGTTAAAAACCGGTGTCTCACACCGTGACAAACGGAAGAAGGTCAGAACATTTCACAGCACTCGGCAACTTCCAGAAAAAAGGAGAATTCTGCTGAGAATTCTCCAGAGAGCCTCCCCAGGGAGGGGGGGGGGGCATGCAGGGTACCACGAACGCCGGACACGCGAGTAAAAACTGAAGAAGTACTCAAATAAGCTGCAATCGTGGTCAGAGATGGAGAAAAGTTCGTAACGGCAGAATGAACCCCCTCCCGAAAAGAAATACGAGCATCGAGTAGATGAAATACCAATTATACCGATGCGGCCTAACGCCCCATTCACGATGACGATTCTGTTAATATTTTCGTCATCGAGTTCAAGTGAACGTTCCGTATTCACGATTGTGACATTAACGCCCCTTACTTATAATACATTGATCTTTCTAGGACATCACACTCTCCTTACGAAGAGCAAGTTTATATTGTTATATCGCGCATCGAGTCCGTACCTATGAACTCTTGATTATGCGGATTTCCGTCGCCAAAATAAACAAAAAACAACAACCCACATCGATCTCTCAGTATATCAGGCGACCTATGGTCCCTTATATGACTAAAACTGTAAAGTCCCAGCGCCTATGAATTAAGAGAAACATAGCTACTCAAACATATTCACGTGAAGGTTCACGGTTCTGTAAATGAAGCATGGTTACACTGTATTTCTTGATAGATACTTAATTTCGTTGAAATGTGTAGTTGCAATTCGTATGGAAAGATATGAAATCCTGTAACATGCGCCTAATTCCAGACCTTCCGGACTGCATGCTGAGTAATACTGAGAAACTGCTGGGACAGCCATGGTATTACCAGAATCGAGATAAATCCATATAGCAGAATCAATTTTCCGGAATGGAAACAACCGACTAAAGATTCCCATAACCAAAAGTAAGAACGCAATCATATATAGTCTGTTAAATTTGGTTGTCCAATTTGCCTGCAAATACGTAGATTTTAATATTTAATATTCAATGACTTATGGTCGAATTGAGGATTAGAGCAGGAGATTAGACGCGGTCAGCCAATGCAGATATACTTGTACAAAATATGACATTGACCTATATTTTTAGCCGCTGAATGTGGGGATATCACACCACTTGCAAGATGTGGACCATGATCTGGGCGCGCTTCACAATCGATTGGCGCGGGCCGCGGAGCGTCAAAATCTTTGAGTGACGAACAACCCGAATTACAACGATAGGCTTCGAGGGGTACACACCCTTTTGAAAGAGTACGCCTTTGTGGGACTTCATCATTCCAGGCCGTAGATAGGGCTGTGGAGGAAGATCCGTAAGACGTGGCACGTAGATAGGACGACCAGTCACTGTTTCGCTCTGCCCGACATTTTCCAATTCTAATACGTCTCTACGGACCCGCTTGACATGGAATGCACAGGTCCGAATTTCTCAACAAGGCATTACGATAGCGTGTGCCGAATATATGGTATATAATCGGATTAGCGGCGGAGTTCAATATAGTCCGATTCCTGAAGGCTGTTGACGAAGACCACAGAGCAAGGGAAATGAGCGACCGCAATGGCGATTAAAAATGGTCGTCTGAGGTATGAGTCCTGAAGAAGAATTTAGTTACAACGATTGAAGGCACTCTTATTAACGAAGCCATCTGGCTTGAGCTTGCGGTTCTTCCTTCTGGTGACGATGCGATTACACCGAGGGCTGGGGATTGCTTCATCTTTCTATGATCATGTAGTGTAGAATGCGGACATGGAAATCACCAGAGTGATGACGTCACAATGCGGAGGAAGAAAGTAGTTTATAATAGGGACGCTTTCGTAGGATATATGCCTCTGTGTGACCATGTCTGCTACCAGATATTTCATAAGAAATAATAATTGAAATGTATATTATAACTGACGATATCGTGAGGAGAACCAGTGGTCCCAAGTATCACGTACGCAACATGCCTCTTGATGTGGAGTGCTGCGGGTGAGTGACTGCAAATCTCGAATGGTCGACAATACTGCCGTAGAACGCTCCCAGGATACACAGATTATCAGCACGGATACAAGCAGTGTAAAGAATTACGGGCAACTCACCGAACATAAAGCACCTGCGAGTAGTTTAGGGAATGTTAACACTGATGGAATTACTGCTCTCTCAACTTTTCTCTGCCCGATTGGCTATTCTCAAACATGCAAATACGATATAGATGGCGGGCACTGGTCATATCGATAACGGCAAGTCGATCAGATTAGACACTAAGCCTGTCTCGGAGAGAGAGATGGTTCTCCAATCACCGTTATTAGGAATCATTGAGATGGAGACCAAGGCAACGCACATAGCCCGATTATAATCGAGAGCAAACAAATCAAAAGGCAGAGTCCAGCGGAAATGGAAACTCCGTTGTGCGTTCACTGAAAGTAGTAGTGCTACTGTGTCGACGCTTGCCTTGGTAGTCCAAAACCAAAATAGCCAAGTAGATTGGAATAAAAGTCTGTGGATGTGAAACTGACTGATGCCATTGCAATCGAGGATGGATAGCCTTTTTGGTGGAACTGGTGTTTTGAAGTTTTTACGGGTCAATGTCGTAAGTGAGGTGAGTGAGTGTGTTATCTCAGGTATTTTACAATAAACCCTTAGCCTATATGATATTTTAACGTAGTTTCAGCGAGCCCAGCATTCATCGATTCCCACAATATCTAGTAATTGCTTGCTTCTTGTGTTGCACTCACTGCGAACAAGATGGTCCAGACTCACATTCGCGTGTAGTACTCAACGCCTAAGTGTTTAGTTGTTGAAAATGCTGTCGTTGAAAAGTAAAAAGCAACACATGAATGCAATCCACAACTGCAAATCGACTACCAGTATAACTTTCACCCTCATCTCAGCGGCTCCATTTACTGGCTGCAGAGATGAGTATTTAGGTATACAGTCCGCATCGGTTGCTGATTGGCTCAATATGATGAATACTATAGTCATTAACACGTGCAGTTAATTGGCTTCCAGTTTGGAGCCATAGCATCTCGTAGCCTTCTCTGATTGGCCTATCTTGCCTAGATGTGTTCATTTGGCGGCCACGATACACATATCACATGGTAACATGTTTTCACATGTCTGCGAATCCTAAAGGTCAGCATGGTACCGGGTCCCAATATGTTGTATATAAGTATATAAGTTTCGGTCTTTTTTAGGCGAAAGGAATCTATGCAGTCACTAGCGCGTGTTATGTATGTTCTGTATATGTGTTTGTATGTACCTTCCTGTTTATTATAGGAAAACCCTACTGTTTTTTGGTACCAGTTTTCAAGACGTTCATGGTCAGCGATGAAGAAAGAAGCTTGTGAGCACACGATATCAGGAGATTACAACCATTCAATTAACTTCGAAGTAGGCGTGTAAAATACCAGTTTGAGGCCAAGCCGGAAGAATCTCCTGGTCGCGATATAAGGATATTGCAATCATCAATCATGAACTTCACAATAGGCGTGTATATGACACCAGTGCTGATACGTCGAAATGAACCATTGTCAAATTGCTGATTTAGAGGAGAAAAATAAAATTGTTCCTAAAATCGTCACAATCTCATTTATGGGCAGATTCATCATTGAAATAGGTCACTCACTCTTTCTCTATCTGTGATCGCCTGGTGTGAGGTGACGCCCACATCGGCGTTGATGTACTCAGCCCGGTCGGGCGTAATTCTTGGTGTTGCCTCTGGGGTTGACCCTATTCGCGATCTCATGTCGAACACTAAGTTAAACTTTAAATCGGCAATTTTATCGCTTCTGGCGACACAAACTCGTGTTGTTAGTTAGATTGACCAAGGAAGCAGCTAAAAATAATTATTAACCGCTTAGGTGATCCGAAGGCTGCTGTAAGTTGCTCAATAACCTACAGTTCAACGTCACAAAGTCAGCGTCATTACTACCACTTTTGTAAAGATATATTTTATCTAATCTAAGGTTCGATTAATCTAATAGGCTATTATAACAAGTCTTATACCAAAAGTTACTTGTCAAAGAATGTGT
This sequence comes from Sclerodactyla briareus, assembly GCA_026419785.1. Taxonomy (NCBI): domain Eukaryota; kingdom Metazoa; phylum Echinodermata; class Holothuroidea; order Dendrochirotida; family Sclerodactylidae; genus Sclerodactyla; species Sclerodactyla briareus. The sequence goes on from JAODTK010003876.1 coordinate 90,433, forward strand.
ACAAAAATATAAGTGCTGGTGATAATTTTAAAATTCCGAAAAGTATAAAATTTTGTTTTTTAAATCACCGTTGACTCAGCGTAATTAGAAGCTCGCTGTCACACACATCTACTTGTAGCCCGGCCCTTAATGATTGTTGATGAGGACCAACAATACAGTGCCTTAACGCTCCTTATTGGAGTCAGTGAAACAAGTTTGAGGAAAATAAGATTTTCAGTTTCGAATTAATCACAATAACAAGGGCGGCGATTTGTGGTTGGCGATTGGGGTGACTGACAAGATCTTACTCTCTAAGGTTGCCCACCCCGGGTTGGCGCGTATTGTACAAGATTGTTTCGTTTGACAGACCCCCTGGATTGCAGGAAACCTGCACTTCCCGTGCCTTATCTGCTTATGGGACAGTAAGCAGCATTCCTAATTTGATAACAAATTTTTATTTTAGGAAAGGTTCTCCAAAAACGGATCGCCTGACGATCAAATTTCATGGTGTTGCGTTGGGTGCTGTGAAATTCTAAAATACGATGCAAGTGGGGTTACGGTTATGAAATTAGCAATGGATATGGGCAATGACAATAACCTACGTACGCGCGGAATCGCCGAGGATTTTGCAGGATTTGAACAACGACTTGCACTGACCCCTCTCGACCTATCACTTAGATAGGCCTCAGTTTTATCGTTTGTGCGGACCACCGGCGCATGGAAGGGACACTTCGAGTTGGGGCAGGACAGGTGCCAAATGAGTAATAACACAGAAGTAATACCGTAACTGCGCGCGATTCGATCGCGAAATTTTCCACTTTTGGACATTTCATCGGAAACGTCAGGCAATCTTCGGATATAAACTTATATTCACCCGAATTTTGAATTATGTCTTTTGTGGCGTTTGTGGCGTTACCTGGCGAAGCTTGGCTGGTATGTTAAAAGTTCACTGCAGGCGGGGTTACAGAAAAGTTATATCGTGAGGGAATGGAAAATTGTATCTATAGGTCCAAACCCCATTCGATACGTGTTCCTATGTGGAGTTATTGACTTCAAAGTTTGATCCATTATGCAGAGAAATCGGAGAGAATCTCAATTGCGCATGAGGCATGACGTCACAATTGCGACAAACAGGAAATTATGGTATGTTATTTCATTGTCTCATTTGTTAAATAAGTCAAACATTTAGCAGAAGTTTATGTTGTCTTTCTCTCACCAACGTAACCCTCAACACATACCAATCCACTACAGCTATTCTCTCCAAGGCTAAATGCTGTTCAAGTGAAATTATGTATGAGTTTCAATAACAAACAAAAATGTTGCAGGGATTGCTCTATGTATGACAGCATTTATTATTGAATGATGGGCTGCTTTTCGATCGTGGGCATACAAATGACCACAAAATTCAAAGGACTGTAACTCCGCATAACGGAAAGTCGTATGAACTTTGGGTTGGGATGACGCAGATTTTCTCCAGTTAATAAATGAAGCATATTTCAACCATGCAGTTGTCCTTTAATGGGTTTCCACCCGTACCGTTGTACCCCCGTATAGTACCGTGCACGAGCACGCACCCAAACTTCCACAAGGGGTCGCACTCATAAATTTATTGCTGAATGAATTTGCAATAGAAAATATGCCAAAAAAAATCACAGGTCCCCACATAGTGTGGACTTACCCCCGTCCCCTCAACCTCCAATCACTTCAAAAAAACAAAGTTTACACTTTTGGAGTATTCTATCTAAAATTCAGGCCATGGTTTGACTTTAGTTTATTAAGTCTTTTTGACAACCGCAACTGCCAGAATTGTGACGTTCCCCTGGGTTCCTGGATGCACCGTGTGCCTCATAGTGATAGTAGGTGCACCGTGCACCCAAATTCAACAAGTGGGTCGCGCACCCATTAATAATAAAAAACAAAAATCCACAGATCCAATAGGTGGTAGACATACCTGCGTCGATTCGGGCCGTCGCCTAAACCCTCTTCACCTCAAGATAGCGAGTGTATGTTAGTTTTGTTTGTTTATTCACTAAATGGTCCCTAACCCGAAAATCGACAACGTCCACTGAAAGGACAATTTGACCCCACCAGGATGGTTAAAGCCAGTCTTAATGCAACACGAGTATTGAAGGATAATCCTCTTGCATTGATAATCGAGAACAACCCAGTAGTAAATTTCAGGCATGTTTTGTTGAGGAAGGAACAGAATAGGTTTGCCCAAGGCACATTATATGCCAGAACCACTACCGGTACATAAAATAACCCGGCGCGGGTGTAAGCGCAAAAAATCGAAAATGGCAGCAGAATTCCCCCAACTTGATTCATTTCGGTCTTTTGCATTCGCGTAAACACAGTTGCTGTCTGAAGATGTTCGGGGGAAAAACATGTCAGCGAAATAGCAGTCGGGCTCAAATATTGGGGGAAGGGGGGGGGGGGGGTTGGGGGGAGGGCCAAAATGCATTGCGTCCCCCTCAACAAATATTGGGGGGGGGGGTACGCCCGTCCGCGTTTTCCCCCGTCACCCCATGATCGCCGCCCTTTGAACAATACAAAAGGTCTCCCTCGTAAAGAATGTTACTTTTTTACTTTTTTTGCTACACACACAGAGTCAGCAGAGACCTGTTCGCTCCCATCTTCAACATCAACTAGCTCCCAGGTCTCGAACAAAAACGAACGTAGCTGTATTAACTATGTTCCCCGCTTATGGAACTCCCTGTTGATATGAGGTCTCTTGACTCTATTGATCTTTTTAGACGCATCTGACCCAAAAACTTTTCTTTTTTTCAGTCCTAATGTTCCACGGCACTCTCGCACCGTAAAGCGCATTGAACAAACTCCTGTTTGTTGGGTGGGTTGAGGTTGCGCTATATAAGACTAGTTATTATTATTATTTCTTATTATTATTATTATATTATTATTATATTCTGATTAGTATTATTATTATTTATGATTATTTATTCGGATTCGTTTTATTATTAGTAGTATTATTATCATTTATTATTACTTGCAAGGGCATCCAAAAACAACGGGAAACATCGATTCAATATGGCGCATCGCATTCGAGAAGTGAGAGGACATGGTCATTCATTGCTGACTTGATACAATGTGATCAAGAATGCCGATTACGCCCGTGCCATAGATTGGTGACGATCGTGAGTGATCGTGAGTCGATTTCGAGTGTCCGCGTTGTACTTCGGAAAGCGCGCCACGGACTGCATGTGAATATCGCTTGATTTGAAAAAACATTCACGCAACAGTACGAGTCTAACATTATGAATCAAATCAAATTTCAACATCCCAAGTTCCTAATTTTTGGGATAACAAATTTATGCCCTAGTTGGATTTAGGGCCATTTTTTAAACTGGCTAATGCCCTGCAGACAATTGCTGAAAAGAACGAGAAAAATTGTCCTCCTATGTCCATTACCTGTAGATAGTTTGACAAGAGGGGTCGAAAGTGGTGAATAAATTTCATCACGCAACCGACTCACGATCGGAAACCGCTTTGTTTTGCTGCACATGCTGCCCACCCTTTTTAGAACACTGTTGCTAACCATTACTGGAAAAAGGAGGGAACCACACATGATTGAATGATTTGATAGTTAGTGAAAAAAGGGTAGAAGGGACAGAATACCCATGAGAAACCCTTGAAGCCACAACATCCCAAGGAGAAGAACAACCCAGATGCTCAGAGAATTCGCCCACAATTCTAAAACAAGAGGGCAATCCCGGAGTTGCATTTCTCATCGGCATTCACGGAAAATCACAGTCATGCTAAACACCGAATCGTACGAAGTGTGACCGACTGGACACCGTCGGTGTGATGGAGGTGTCTATTAAAAAAAAATCAGTCTCAGAAGTCAGAACTTCAGAAAATGATACTGCATGAAAGCTGCCTGAATAGCTGTCTAAACATGCAGTGGGTGCACTGTAAGTGTGCAGTTGCAGGAAACGGTCTAGATTCTGGTGTGTGCTTTCTTGGCAAGTCTTCCAGGACGATTGGGTTAGTTTGAAATTGAAGTCTTTGAGGTGCGACTCAGGCTGGGAGAAGATTTCCATTCCGGGTAGTGAAATGCATGGGTACAGAGAATATTGGTATTGCAGTCCTTTCCAATATTGGCAAAATCATTAGAGGCTAACCGTCTTCCCAGGTTTTGTCTGCCCACGAGAGTGAGGGGCAGTGGAGGGGAGAGGGGGGGGGGGTGGGGGAAGAGGGGGGGGATGACCCTAGCTTTATGAGGGGCTCATAAAGGCAGACTTCCGCCTTACCTGACTTACCCACATGACCATCAATGCCCATTTTAGGCTCAACCAAGTTTCGAGATTATTCCAACTTTACTGGATTTTTTAGACAAGTAACACTTTTTCGTCATGCTTTTCCCCCTTCCCTTCTCTTTATTTCCCGTTCTTGAGCCTCTCATTCCCTCCGGACTGTGCTATAAATTCTCATGTTCTCTTGAGGAATACACTGAAAAGGCGGACACCACATTCACACCTGATGTACATCCGCAAGTGTTTCCCTGCAAAAAAAAATAGACTTAGGACCCATATTGTTTCCCCTTTTCGCCACAGTGGGGGATCATAGCCCTCCTTAGCTGGATCCATTCTGCCCTATCTGGAAGAACAAAATCGTCTGTGCAATTTTTATACATTTACATGAACCTGTTATTGTGGATGTGTTTCTTTCCCAGAAGTTCACCTGTCTTTATAATATGGGATTTCATCCTGTGACAACATGTCTAAAAGTTTCGCTAAGTTCAAGCAGCAGCATCACGCAGCGCAACAAAACATCGTTTGGTCAGACTCCCAGATTTAGAGATGCCATGCTGGGTGGCTGTGCTTCGAAACGGAAGGTGGAGTATACCTGATAATAATTGCTCTGGGCTCAGGAAGATGGCGTGGAGCTAAAGGTTATTACTAATGCCATTTTTGTCCAATACAGTATTCTTTTGACTGAAAAGTTGTTTAGAGCTATAACACTCAATGTGAAGATCCGACTAAATTGGGATAGGCCCTAGCCTAAAGGTAGACTATATTTGCTATAGCCTAACTGTTAGGCCTGGGCCTAGGGCTAGTATGACTGTTGCCTAAAAATATGAATTCACACTGCTAGCTTGTAAACATTAGGCTAGGATAGGCTAACTTGGAGATGTATCAATAATGTGTAGACGTGTCTACCTGGATGCAAGACATTAATGTTAGTAATTAGGGGTGGGGGTTAGGGTTAGATTCCAATTCCAGATGTATAATCCCGGAATATTGATCGTTACCAACACCTAGCCTGGCCTAAACCTAACGATGGATCCCACTACACCTTCGCGATGTGCACCCATTGCTGGACACCCGACACCCATGGGCACCCCACCATAGGGTTAGCCCTCAGTGGATAGTTCCTAATTAACCACTATTGTTACCATAGCAAGCGTTGCTATCGCCACCATATAACAGATATATAGGGGAAATGGTAAGCTGACTACAAGATCTCACCCGGCCCTCCGGACCGGAAGAAGTAAAAATGTGGCCATGCAAGGTTGACATGGATGATATTTATGAATTATATAATTATGAGCTTGTTCCAATGAATTTCACTGTTGGTCCCTGCAATTTTTGATCAAAATATAATTTCGTTCGAAAAATGGGGCAGTTAGGTCTCAATGAGCTATTTAGGCCTTATTAGTGTGGATCAAGGGCTTTGAGTGAGCCGACAGTGGATTGAATAATAATTATTCTATTAAGGTTGAACGGTAGGGTCAGATTCATATCCATGTGTATAATCCTGGATATTAGCGTTGCAACACCCTAAACCAACCCCTGATCATGAAGAACCCTAACCTTTAACCCTTACCCCTATACCTTACCAGAACAGTCTATCACTAATGCTAATACATCCAGGTACACATGGGTATAACATTATACAATCGGACCGCAAATCAGCACTGTTAGCCACTAGCAGGCCGTAGCTGAAGCTGACGTTCCACCACGTCTATGAGTGTCATGCTGTAGGTTTGACTTGCTCTGATTTGAATGCTGTAGTAACTAACCAATGGGAGGCAATCACTTGAATTCTCGCCTCTGTCCTCCCCCCCCCCCCCCTCTCCCTACTAAGTATGCCTGGTCCAGGTCCAGTGGATTGGTGGGGGTTTTAAATGAGGTTTTTCTCTCCAAGTTCCAACATTATAGGAGATTCACTGATAGAAGTAGAGTGAAAAGGCTCGTATTCTTGAGACTTGTTTTTGGTTTATCACAATTCACTTAGAACAATCAGTCATCAGTCGCCATGCAGAAGATATTTTTAAAGAAAAACTTCACAATTTTGCCCCAAAATAGTGTTTTCGCTCTATTTTTTTCTATTTTTTACTGAATGCCAAGGGAAACAGTCATAGTTGTTACTTCCTGCCTGTAGAAATCTCCTTATTCGTAGGTATCGTTTGTATCACCGGAACATTCTTGAACAACAGTGAGAAAGGGCAAAAAAGGACTTTTTCCCCAAAAATGGCCTTTTTTATACCCTGAATTTCATGATTTTGAAGAAATGTGTCCAATTGGGAGGGTAAACGCTGTGCTTCATGACTATTTAGGAGTGTGCACAAATTTGACCATGTTTGGCCAGCTCAAAGTGGAGATATTTGCGAAAAAAAACCAAACAAAATCGGACGGACACGCCAACGCACATCACACATACACCAACAAAACACTAACACCACACGCACCATACAAAAGGAAACCTTCGTGAGTGCACCCCCTGCTGGACACCCGAAACCCATGGGCATTATATAGAGGTGAGGATGGTAAAGACTGCAAATCTCATATGCCCTTCGGGGACCGATTGAGATGAAAAAAGAAAATAAAGACTTGTTCTGAAATGTATTGAGACACTCTTAGACAGAGCAAAATTATCAGGAAGGCTATTACACTCAATAATAACTCTCTGGGAGAAGAAATATTTCCGAATGTCCAATCTACAGCGTTTACCACGAAGCTTGAGGCATTAAATTTGGTGTTTTATTAAAAAACCCCCCCCCCTCCCCAAAAAAAACACCCCCAAAAAAAAAAAAAAAAATAAAAAAAATAACAATTTTTTGTTTTGTTTGTTAATTAGTTTTTACAAAAAAAAAAACAAAGTTGGAGAATAAAAAAAAAAAAAACTCGAAAAAAGAAAAATAGTGGAAGGAAAGGCCCTCGAAACATGACAAATTTAAAAACCTTGAACAAATCACCCACGAATCGTCTCAGTTCCATCGAAGTTAATCTTCTCGTAAGGTTAAGGTTAAAATCTCTAAGAGATCGAATTGATCTAGTGGACCTCCACTGAACAGCGTTTTCAATTACCGCTGTCTTTCGGAAATATGGGTTCCATATTGGAAAGAATACTCCAGTGAGGGGATCACCAGCTGCTTAAAACAACTTGACAAACCAATATCTTTATCAAGGAACTGAGTGACATCTAACAAGCCAAGAATCCAATCTTGGGTGACATTAAAAGGCAAACTTGCCTACCACTCCTACCATCAGACCAAGAATTATCTGGATAATTGAAATCACCCATAATAACCGTACGCTTACAGGGATGGAAACTTTGAAAAGCATGTTAAAAAGAAGCTGATTGTTGCTTTCAGGCTGTTGGAGAGAACGATATACACAAACGACTATAGAGGACGGGAATACCGGAAGCGTTGGACGGATTTTCACACCAAACAGAATTGGCGTAACTTACACCAAGTCTGACCTCTCAAATTCAAGTCAGACGTCACATACAACAAAACGTCACCCCCATGCAACATACTGGACGTGACGGTGGGAAATTTCACTGTAATTCCAACTACGTCAGGCTTCGTTCTGGACCAAAAATTCGGACCTTATGAAATTTATTCCTGATACTTGAACATTAGCGCAGAAAAAGACAGCTGCTAATATGCCTATTCTGAATCGGATCAGCTTGCCCGCACTAGTACAATGATAGGACTACTATTACAAAACACTGTAGTAGTGGAACATGTACCCTCGCCCGAATCTAGTTTAACATCCCCTTCCACACAGAATTAACCAGCTTGGCCTACACTGGGACCTCTGTGATAATAATAATAATAATAATAATAATTAATAATAATTAATAATAATATAATTAATAATAATATATAATAATAATATAATAATAATAAATAATAATATAATAACTAAAACAAATCCGCATTTGTAGAGCGCCTAAATCGTTGGTCTCATCAAAAAACGCTATGGAGAGATTAACTCTCGCGTTTACGACTGAAGGCCATCAAGCGTGTGGGTTATTAATGTTAGAAGGGAGAGCGTTCCACCGTCTAGGGGCCTGTCGAGAAAACGTTCGTCCACCACAGCTGTTGAGTCGAAACCGAGTTCCACCAAATGGTTAGCATTCTCAGAACGGAGAGATCGAGCAGGGATATACGGTACAAGGAGCCTGGCAAGATATGATGGGGCATGTCCATTCAGGCTTTCCAGGTGAGCAGAAGTATTTTGTATTGAATTCTGTGTTCCAAGGTAGCCAGTGGAGGTCGAAGAGAGCTAGTGTGAGGTGGTCAGTCCGATTAAGATTCAGCATCAGCTTCGCGGCACTGATTCGAAAAGCCTGCAGCTCATAGAGTAGAGGTTTAGGCAGACCTCTCAAGATGGCATGCCCATCAACCGAGAGGTAACAAAGGCATGGATGAGCATCTCGTAGTATTGCGTCAAGAGACTTCTGATGCTTCTGATGTTCCAGAGATGATGATAGGCCGTTCTGCAGATCAATGACACTGCGATTCCATGTTTACAGCCGAATCGATTATAATCTCGGTCACGAGCGGAAGATGACTACCCATGGAATGTCACTAACTAGACTCTTGGGATCTTGGAATCCGCACTTGTTGTTGAGGCAATGAAGACTAGGAGTTCTATGTGTCGTCGTTGAGCTTCGGGTTCGCTCTCATCCATGAACGAAGTTCCAGGATGCAATCTCAATACGGTTTCGGTTTTGCCTGAAGATTCAGATGTGTCTGCAAGTCAAGGAGAGCAATATCGGTGTCTGTTGCGTACATGTGAACACCCAGTTTGTGCTTCGGCAAATAGCCGAATCAAGCTGAGTAAATGGTGAACAACTTAGGCCCAGGACTGATCCGTGGCACCCAATACAGGTTGGTAGGCTTGGAAGAACCCGTTAATGACGACATATTGGCGTCTTTCTGCAAGGTAGGAGCGAAACCATTCCAGTGCAAGATCAGTCACACCAAGGTTCCCGTTCAGACGTTGCCAGGAGAAATTCCATGATGGATCGTGTCGAAAGCTGAGGTAAAACCGAGCAGCACCAAGTAGAACCATTGCGATCATCCATTGCACAAAGGATAAAGTCCAAAACAGTTGAAGCATAGTTTTTGAGCCATGGTTGGCTCTGTTAAGCCAGTCCGTGTTGTTCATCAAGATAAGTATTGGCCATGTAGCTTGTCAAACCTCTTCCGAACGATCCGTCAAGAACTTTGGATAGAAACGTCAGATTGAGATGGGGCTGTCATTTTGAGCTCATCTGGAGTTGAGGTGGACTTCTCAGGATCGGGCGTACACAGGCATCTTTCATAGCCTTGTGAAAAACTCACCAGCGAGAGACAAGTTATAATTCTTGTATGCTGGAAAATGAGTCAGTTAGATGCATTTTTAGTAGCCAAGTGGGGATTGGATCTAAGTCGGACGACTTGGAAGGGATGCTTGATGATTCCAGAACGTCCTCTTCGGTTAACCGTCGATTATCGAAGCGAGTTCTTGGCTGCTCTCCGTGGGCTTCATGATGTTGATTCCTATCAACATCATGTTCCGCACAAATGCATGGTCCAAACAAAAGATGATTGGAGGTTTCGATCTCGACGCAAAGCAGGCACTGAACATGTTCAGGCAGCTGTTTTGTGTCAATGTTGGCAGTACGACTTCTATGATGGAGCATGCCATCAATGGTGTTAAACAGAGCCCTCGGGGTTTGGGTTTTAGAGATCAAGCCTGTGTAGTAGTGGGATTTAGTCTGCCTTATTGCAGATTTCCAATCCTCCAGGAGAACAGTCGATCATCAGTCAGTTTGGTCCTCCGCCCTTCCTTTCAGCTCTCCTACAGTGCTTCGTCGCAGTGATTACGGCGTCGCTGTACCATGGTGCTTTAGAGCGTATTTTCATGCGACGCGACTTTAGTGGTGCATGTTTTCCCAGCAGCTCAGAAAGCACAGAGTTGTACTGTTCAACAGAAGCATCAGAGTGGTGAGGGATCGAGATATATATCACTCAGCTCAATGGCTCTCCGGAAGGCGTCGTGATTAATAGACTTCAATTTCCGGTTCTTAATCTTCATCATTGGTTGGGGTGGTCTCACGAGATTGAGATAGCATAATAAAGCTGCATGGTCGGAGAGAAAGGACGAACTTCGATGTCAAGAAGAATACTGTCTGATGAACGTGTTATAATCAGATCGAGCATGTGGCCCATTGCATGTGTTGATTCCTTTACATGCTGAGCCTTTACACTTCCCTAACCTGAAGCCCCGTACCATTGAGGGTGAAGAGAACCATCCGGAGCGAAAAATCCCTCCGCCCAGCAACAAGACACGTCACAACTGCATTCCTTGCCCAGCGCACTCCAACTCCACTCACCTGTTTTTAGTCCCGCTATATTTTTCTATCCGCAACCCATATTTTCTATCACAAACCCATTTGGTAAATTTCGAATCAATTATATTTCATGTTCCATATGGTTTTTCAATCCAGTTATTCGTTAAGCATTCGTCATGGGGCATTGGAGGGTGGGCCTGTGGCGGTCACGATATCTGAGCAGAGAAATCCATCTCCGCCATTTTGTCTTCATTTCGACTCCGGTCGTTTTGCGTTATTCTAGTGAGCGTAGATGTTCACTGCTTAGGGCTTGGGCGGAGACCAGATTTCCTTTTTGTTACTTCGCCCTGGCTAGCGTCAGTATAACAAGTGTCAAATGTCAGAGTCATCGAGAGAAGGTGATGTTTGTTGCGTAATTTGTGACTGCCAACCTCATTGTTGCGCCTCCTTGTAGACAGTCAACCCTGTCTTGCATGTTTTTAACGGACCCAGTGGGTTGGCACAGATGAAACTTTGTTTGTAGTATCGGGGTGTTATGTAATGATCACGGAATATAAAATAGGTACATGACAAGACGAAATGGCTCGATACATTGTTAATTCGAATAACTGAGACCAACGTGCCTAATTCTCATGGCGCTGACTTTAAACTACAAAAGAGGGCAATTACTAATATAACGCGAAGGTCAATTGGGCAATAATAGCGGCAATTGGCTACTTCAGATCACGTTACACGGGGTTGGGTGACCCCGAACTCAGATTTTGGGCACGCGAGTCAATAATTGAGTAGGGCAATTAACCTACTTTCACGGTGTTATTTACTATACAAGCTCCTTAGCAAGATTACATAGGATCCGTAGGTGCTATGGTGATTGGTCCGGCACATAGGCACAGGGGATGAGTTAGATGAACTAATTAGAGTCGCAGCGTAAAATATGTTAATTAGACGTCTAAATTGCATATTTCATTCGAAATTTGAAAGCTTCACGATTCCCACAGAAATTGGTGAGTGAGGTTACATTCAGTCCCGATTTTTTCAAACAAGTTTCGGAGTCACTGACAAGTCATTAAATGTTCTAATCCTAAAGTTTGTAGTTTCTCAGGAACTTGGTGGTATGATTTTTATTCCCTTCCAATTAAGATAGATTTGAGGGTCACGGGGAGGTCATTCCGCGTTTTGATTTGATCATGCACAACTCTAATTTTTTTTATTTCCATGAAAAGTATTGAGTGCGGTCCACCATTGGCCCTGGGATACTCGAAATAGAGAGTGGGTCATGGAAGTCTAGTATCGGTTAATGTAGGCAATTCAGTCACATTTCCACCAAATTGCGTATTTACTTGGTAGACATGGCCTACAATCACCAATCAGTCCTAATGAATTGAAAATTGGTCACTGTTGTTGTCATTTATATGTAGTGCACGTAGGGCTGGCAAAATATTACACCTCGAGGATACTTTGGAATTTCCCTGTTGATATCTGCCAGCTGGCAATTTGCGCTCTTCCGACCTCTAAAATCAGGATGGTTGAAAAAACCAACGAAGCAAATGAAAAATGAGAAAACACTGATCGCGGAAAAAGGACGAGGACTATCGGTTCATGAACCCACATATCAGAAGTACTTGGCACGGTGGTTAAAAACAGGGGGTTCGCCACTTTCTACTCCCGGGAGATAATATGTTGATCTATGTATAATAGGATCAGAAATGATCTGTGATCTCTCGAGAAGTGAGCAATGGTCGAGTATCACGATCTCTTATCTGATATTCAAGTTCAATCTGTCACCTTGAACTATCAAAGTCCCCCATAGAATATCAAGAAATGTCAAAATTTATAGCTTTTTCTTTTTACATGGGCATATTCGCAAGTCCGCTCTCCATCTGACTATCAATCCAATTCAACGACACTTTATTCGATTTTCTTGAAACTTGTAAACAGGTGTTAGTTCATTTGTTCACAGCGAGGTTAATGCAATTTGCGAGAAATTTAAACTGATGGTCATGGTTTATGTAGAATTAACTTTTAACGAATTCCGGCCAGCGTTGTCTATGGTGTGAAAATAAGACAAGCTTACCATTGCGTAATCTCTCCTGTGACGTAGAGCGGGGACCAAAGGAACCGCGTGAGTACAAGTCAATACATAATTCGTACTTGTTCGCAAGATATGAACTTCCACTCGGGAGACCGGGTTTCAAATCCCGGTCAGGTCATACCGGGACCAAAGACTGTATGAATGGTACCTGTTGCCTTCTCGTTGGTTGCTTAGCACTACGGATTGGAGCAGAGACAGAGAAGGGTGAGCAGTTGCCGTCTGCGTGTGATAACCCCCACCCCCACATTGAGGTACCGCCGAAGAGGCATTGCTTTATTCCATGTACTGGTGAAGGTTCGCAGCTGACAATAAGGTGCAGAATTTAGGTCCGCACCCCTTGGACCTTCAATAGGTTCGATCCTCTGCTCGGCAAGTGTACTATAAAAAGTTTTACACGTTTGCAAACATATGTCCACCTGCAAGTCCACTGATCATCTTGTCGTGATCATCGATGATACGATGGGATTATAATACCATGTTCGCCGCACGTGTCCTGATGCCTCGTATGGAATTTACAAAATGTGTTGTTTAAGCAAATATATGGAGATTATACGTTTTGTTGTCACCTCTCGCTTGGACTGCAACAGCGCAATATTGCTTACAGACTAGCACGTTGTTTATTTTACAAAGATGAGTCTAGAACTCAGCAGAAAGACTTGTTACCTTTACTAACGATCTTATCATCATTGCCTTCATGCTACAATACTGTCACGAATTAACGTGCATCTCGAATGCCGCTTCAAGTTTTTCGCTCGTCTACCGTGTAGCGGTTGTCTTAGCAACGGGGCTGTCAACAAAAGATCGCAAAAGACAATCAAGTCTAGAGGTCTCTAATTGGGACGCGCGTGCAACGGGTCAATAGGACTGTTCTCGTTCAGAGCTAAAGATAGTATATTGAGTAACTGCGGGCCTATCAGAAGTATGTGAATATAACGGCGTTTCGAGAAATAAAACCGTGAAATCCCCCTTGCCGGAAGAATTAATCATTATTCATGGAAATCGATCTTCTAGAGTCGATACTCGTCCGATAAGTTAATGACATTCATGTTGGGGCCCAATGCATTACATACCACAATACCCATAATAGGTACTGTGTACAAGGAGTTATTTTTACAAGTTCTCTGAAAAGCATTTTCGTTTTATGGATATGAAGTTTTACAAATATTACCCCGAAACTTCGAACAATCATCGAAGAATAGAGCGAATTGGGTCAGTTCGTCAAGAGTATACCTACCATGAGCGTCACCACCCTCTCAAATGTGGAGAGGGGGGGGGGAGGGGTCCTGCCACATTTTCGAAATTTTACTGTGTGAAAATGTTAAAGTCGATGGGAGCATTGTCAAAGAGTGGGGAGGCGGGGACATGTCCCCCCCGCCCCCCCGGTGCTTAGGGCGCATAGGGGTTCCAGCCAGGGCCTTCAAGCGGGGCTTCACTCCACCCCAACTCTGACGGATTTTGCGGAACTGTGGAGGAATATTCACAGAGGGCCTCATTTTTAGGCAAGTTGGTTAATTTCTGTGTGGAAGAGTTGTTAAACTAGATTCGAGGGCGATAGTACCGGGTTCCACTACTGGACATGGTGTGAATAATAGTGTCTAGTTCAATCGGCAAAATATTCATAGGTTAAACAAGAAAAAAAAAAACCCGAAATTCATTTTTATTCTTCTTGGAAGCTCTCTGAGCAGTGCGCTGAAGCTGCGAGGAAGGTAATCGCATTCATGGCGTGATTAGACATCACTTCAGTTTCCTTGAAAAGGATATTGTTGTACAGGTGTGATTAAGCAGTGGTGATTTGATTCAGTTTTTTAAATTGTTCATGGATTCGAGGGCTTTTCCTTTCGATATTTCTTTGAGTTTCACAAGTTACCACAAATAGGGGTCATTGCTTCAAGCTCCGTGGCGAACGCTGTAGATTGGACATTTGAAAATATTCCTTCTCGCAAAACTAAACTAAACTAAACGGATTACCGGTGAAATGTTGTTTGTGGTGTGTACTGTAGCCGTCGCCCGGCTTCAATTGTTCGCCAATTCGAATCATGGTGGCTCTACAGTGAGTTTACACGTGTGAAAGGAACGAAACTTAGTACCGAGGGAGTGGTGCATGTAATATCAGCCTTATTCAGATATATACCTGACGGAGAATCAAGGGTTTGGTAGCAAGTGTATGTCCAGATTTGATGATGTAAGTTGGTAAGAATTCGGGAAAATGTGGCATAAGAGAAGGACTGCAGTGATTATGCAGCATTTTATCACCGGCAAGATCTTATTGATGGCAATTGCTTGTCATGCTGTAATATTATCATGAATATGCTGGTTCAGGTTCCTATTACTTCGTAATTTACCTTCGTGGGTTTAGGTACATTCTGCTGTGATAGCTTTATGTTTTATGAGCGATCCCATACGTTGTTAAAACGAGGGTGGGAGCGACCTGCTGTAGTATACCGATAGAGATGTTTGAAGAATGCTTCAAACATCCAAGGAGGGGGGGGGTGGTCTCTTGCAGATGCGGACCCAGGGAGATGAAACAACTGATAATCAACAACTCTGATACCTTCCAAGTTCCCCGACAAGGGGGCGGGGGGGGGGGCAATAGTACCACACAGTCTCACACAGATATGCAAGTATTCTAAACCCCCTACACCAAAACCATTTGGCTCTCCTCACTTCTTCCAATTTTTAGTCGTTCCCCCTTAGATGCGTCCGTTAGGATATAGTTTGTTTTTATGTGGGAGGGGGGGGGGGGGTCAGAAATGGTCAAGCTACCTTGAGTTAGGGTTGTGGAACTTGCAGCAAATTGCAACAATCATTTATAATGGTGGGTATGATCTAAGTAAGTAAGTAAGTAAGTAAGTAAGTAAGTAAAACATTTATTGCTCCCGTACTGGAAATTAGATATAGCACATAAAGTCAGAAAGTACAAAAATATCAGAATAGAAAAATAGACTAAATCATGTATATCAATAAGACAGATAAGAAAGATAAACCAGAATCGCCAACAATTGCTGGAAGACTAGCGACTGAAGTTGTTATTGTAATGTTGGATTGCACGTGGGATTGAACAGAGTTGCGATAACGATTGTCTACTGTTTATGGTGCCCAGTCTTCCAATCCTATATTGATCACATTGTCGTGAAGTTGACAGTAGAGGGGATGAGAACTATCATTCCACACTGAGCTCACTCCAATTTGGTGTCCAGTATAGATTGGTACCACTGAGTCAACAACACACTGCGGAACTCCAGGACCCTACCCGCATTCTTAATTATATGGTCAATTCGATCTTTCTCAGTTCTGTTCACATTCCCTCCCCAAGCATATAAGACCAATATCCCCAAACTCCGTCAATAGTGGAACTGTAGAATAATTGCATAATTTCGTTTCGAACAATTAAAAGCAGACAATTCCTAAGACAATACCACCTCGTATTCAGCTTTTAACCAGGGCATCACTGATCACACCAAGTGAGATTTAATTGTTCAAAATGTACACCGAGATACTTTTGTAGAAACTAACTCTCTCAACTGCTTGACCTTTGATAATAACGGGAGGAGTTTCAACAGCGTTTGCGACGGAAGTCGATGACCATTTCTTTAGTTTTGCTAGTATTTAATTCCCAAAGTTATTGTCGCAATAGTCCCACGATGACTGCAGCTGGCCGAGTATGCCTCATCATTATTGCCAATGGATGAGTCCAGCATAGCCGTATCATCAGCAAAATTTCTAAGGGGACATATACTCTCCTGGATCTGACATCAGACGTGTACAACGTGAATAAATGGTGCAGCACTGTGCCTGTGGCGCTCCAGTATTGGAGAAATACGTCCTAAACCGGCAAGTTGGCCCTTAGTTTTAACAATTGGGTACGAATCTTAAGATAATTTACATCCAGTGTATGCACCCATGTGGTATGTCCTGTTGATCATTTGCTCAAGTTTATGTGGCCGGGAGTGGTATAAAGGCGGAAGAAAATTCAAAGAACATAACTCTAGCAGAGTTACCTGTGTGTTCTAAGTGGGAATAAAGACGTTGGAGGAGCATCAGATGGCATCCTCACAGTCTTCCGACTACCTTGTAGCAAATGTAAAGGATTTAAAAAAATGGACCACCAAAATGGCAAAATACTTGAATAGCGCTCACAAACCTTTCATAGGGACTGCAGTTTAATCTATAGGAACGAAGATCATTCATGCTGAAATGATTGGACGTTTTGGCACTGGGATATGGTAGACTGCTTCCATATTTGGGGCACCACTCCTGTGAAATGAAGTAGTATCATACACTGAAAATATGAGCCACTCTATTGAACATGCTTTAAACCCCTTGGAGTGATATTGGTCCGTCCAACAGCTTTTGATGGGTTTAGCCCACAGAACTGCCGGCGAACATCATCAACAGAGACGTCTATATTGCACGTGGAATCTTAAAACGATTGCAGCTTTAGGTATTCGTTATAAAATCATCAGATCAAAATCGATTGTAAGGCTTGATATAATTTGGCATCGTCATTGTGATTTCATCACTATGTGGGCAAGAATTAAGAGTTTTGTTGTTTTGAGCCACTCATAAGACGGACACCATCCCAGACATGTTTCATATTATTGTTTGTAACTAAGTCTCTATCTTGTCCCGGTAGACAGCTTCCTTTTCTCCTGGGCGATCACGCGTTTCAGTACTTTCCTGGACCTCCCGTAGTTTATCAGCCTCGCCTTTTCTTGAATATCCCCCTTTCTTTCTTGTGTGATTCTTCTTGACCCTCTTGGTGATCCACGTTTTATTGTTGGGGTAGACCTGACTTGCTTCGTCGGATCGTATGTCCACACAGAATGATATATAATCGGAGTTTGTATTGGTGAGTTCATCCAGGCATCGGCGGCCTCACTAAACATGTCCCATTCTGTACAGACTCCACTCTCGCGGCGCCGAGATGGATCAACGCGTCATTTTCCATTGTTGTACGGTGAAAAGCGGGGTTTCCTCTCCTCATCAACACTGGTCGGTAACGAGGGCACGATTAACAAGATTATGGTCCGCCTTTCCGAGTATGGGAAGCTGAATAGACAGATAAGCATTTTTAACATTGGTATAAAAGAAGATCTAGTTTAAGCTTTCTTTACGAGAGGCACATTTCACTTGCTGATAATAATGGGCGCTGCTCTTTTTAAGGACTTACTGATTGAAGTCTCCGTTGATTATGGTGATAGCGTCAGAGGCGATGATTCAAAAGGGCCGATAATGTTAGTAAGTTCCAGAGCTGCTGTTTGGGGCGAGTTTCCGGTCGGGCCATGGACCGTATGGTGACAACATGGAAAAGAACTCCCGGTGCAAATAATACGGGCGCGGTCACGTTAGGATCTCCATGTTGGGGGAGCACGAATTCTTTTGAGATGGGCATTTTGAGGTGGCACCAACTTCTGATTGATATATGTGCACACCCCACCCCCCCTTTCCCTCCCGATTGTGCGGTTCGGTCCCCTCTCACTAATGTGAATCCATATCCTGCATGTGAGTCAGTATGAGTGTTCTGCAAGCCAGTCTCGGTGAATGTAAGTATGCTTGCATTACGGAATTCTGCAGATATTTGCAGTTTTCCGAAGATCTCATCATTTTGTTAGATATGGAGTGCACATTTCCCTTACGATAGCGTAATATGGCTTGTGTTTCATCACGTTCCTCTTCCGCCCACCCTCCCGGCCTTGGGGCCTCGCTTTCGTGTGCGTATCTCCTTGGGAATGTCATTGTCAATGAGTAGGCGTTGTAACTCACCGTGTTAGGCTCGGTACGAAGAGCTTAGAGTTCGCAATTGCATAACAGTTGTGGTCGTAGACTGAAATCCATAAATTTCTCGAAAACCAGAGCGCTAACGTCCCCGGAAAAACTAATAGTCCAATAATCCGAGAATTGTCTCATCTGACGGGTTGAGAGATTCATAAATGATACGAGAAGTACTAAAAAGGACGAAAACGGAGAGAACTTGTGCGAGTGTTTCGCCACTAGAGCAGCGCCACCATGATCTGCGCCATTTATTATCGCAGTTTGTTGCCAACAGCTTTATCCCATGTAGAAAATAGCTGGGACAAATTGCATTTTTTTGGGGTTCTTTTCTTTACTCAACTTTTTTTCAGGGGCTTCGACCGCCGTCCCGCGAAAACGCTCTAATGATCCGGCAGATAATGTGATCATGTGTGAAACACGAGTAAACCTAGTAAAATTTCCTATCAAGGGTATGTTCAACTCTTCTACATTTTTCACTAAAATCAACAGGAGAAAACGTGAGTGATCAATACAAGATAGCAGTCCGCTCACATACGTTAGTGAAACATCCTCTTGTTCACGAGTATTGAGTATCTTGCTACTACCTAGTATCACAGCTTTTCAAAAGTAGTCACCTGGGCCTGTGCAAAATGACTTACATCTTGTGAAAAGTCCCAACACCTCAACGTATGGCGAAGTATTACTGCTTCCCATGCTGAATACTTCACCTGGATTCATCCACCACAATATTGTACATACAGAAAAATCACAATAACAGAATCAGATTAGCCCTTGTCCAGATATATATATGACTCACTTTACATATCACCGCCAAGTCATGTCATCTAGTCATTATGTAAGTCCCATCTACGACACTTAAGTTATTACATGTATACATGCTGCAGTGCAGTTTATACTTTAAAAACAGTTATAACCATGGCATACATTTCGCTGAAATGGACTAAGAATGTAGATAACGTACAATATCCAAGTTACTCCTGTAGAATTTCCAAACGCCTGCTGTGTTGGTATTTTGTAATGTATAAACTTGTTTACTCATCGTTAGGATGATAAGGAATGTTTTTTTTCATTCACATTTATTTACATTGAATACACTGTCAGAATATCGTATTACATATAACCACAGTATACAATGGGAAAGACAGACAATCAGGTCACAGCAGTACAGGAAAGCGTAGTTCTCATGATAATGATGGCATCACAGCACTAAATATACTGCAATATGGGGAGCTACCTTACCCCACCTACAGACCCAAGCACCCACCCAGCCAACTCCCACCTACCACCTCCCCCACTACCTACCTACCGATCTATCTATAGTCTGCAACAATGATTCAAATGCACCTGCAGTGTGTGGCGCTATCATGAGGAAACTTGGTCACAATGATTACTGAGGTGAGGGGCATCTGGGGTGTTCAGTAGTTGAGGTCAAAGGTAATCTAGGGGTCAATTTTGGTAAATTTTGTAAAAAACTGCCATATGCTATCCTCTACAGTTCAAAATCCTATGTCATGGAAACTCGGTCAGTATATCAGTGACCAATGGTCCATACAGGGTGTTCAGTAATTTGAGGTCATTTTTGGTCAAACAGTCAAAACCTTCTTCTCCCACAGATGCTTGGATGAATAGGATAGGGAGGTCATGATCATCATTAAAACCCATGGTACATACAGGGTGTTCGGGAAATGAGGTCAAAGGGCATCTAGGAGTCAATTTTGGCCATTTTGCGGAAAAATGCAAAATGGCTTCTTTCACAGTTCAAAAAAAAAAACGGGATGTTCATGCAACTGGTCCAGATTATCAGTGGACCAATGGTCCATATGGCTGTCCAATCAAAAACACACATTTACTTGAATAGCATACAATCAGTACTGATCCTGGCAGGGTGAGCCCTGGCCATTGGCACTCTGTTACTGGTGCATATATGATATGTTATATGCAAAAATTAGCGGTTGTACGGTTGTAGCCCCTACCCGAAAAAACATGTTGCTTAGAGAAGACAAACATCAGCATACTAATAGCTGTCAAAATCGAGTATGAAGGAAGAAGTAACTGCACACTGCCAAAACAACTGTCAATAGTTTAATCATGCATTTTACAAACTGTACACAAGTGCATTTGCCATCTGGTTCATGCGAGCCGAAACAAAATGTAGAAGAAATGAATTTGAAAATATCAAGTTCGCTTTCTCTTATAGATATTGATGGTATTTTTGAAAATGACATTCCATCGATCTGTACATCTGGAAAGTTTTAAATTCCACTGGTTGTTGAAAATTGGTATGGTATATAGTCCATCTCAACCGCCCTATAAATATAAAAAAAAATTGAAAGTTACTATATCACTTCTTGTCCTCTTCAAATTGTTTAAGATTCTGCTTCTAAGAAGATGGAATAGCTTCTATAATACCAAAATATACGTGACAGGAAGTTCATACCCCCAACGCCGTTTGAAAAGATCGAACGGCGTCTTCATCCGGGAAATACTTTACATATACCGTGTTTATACAAAACCAATACAAGTGTTTGTAGAATACTACCTGTTGATCCATTAATGTAGGAATATTTCCAACCTTCTCACCCCATAGTCGCCAAGTCGACTGGCTGGAAATGAACCTGGCCCATGCCCAACAAATCATTAATGAATTGATTCTTAGTAAGAATGTCAAATTGCTTGTATTGAAATAGCTTTTACCCAGCTAGCATTTAAACTAGGTAAAAAATAGTAATATGGGTCACGCCTAAAACACTAGCGGACAAGGTCGGGGCTAACAGGGGCACGTGGCCCGGGCCCCCCACATTTGGGGTCCCCACATTCCCATGATAGATTCAAGATCCAAGGAGTCAAGTCGATAAAGAACTATTCACTTATCATTTGTGTTAGCATTTTCCACTTCTAACCTAATCTGCTTAAGTTTCTGGTCACGTAACTGAAACAATCAGAACTACAGCAAAACAGGCTGTCTACGTAGGTCGCAGCATCGGGCCAACAACTCTTCAGCAGGATAACAAGTGAATCGTCGCCATTTCCCGTACATTGTTAAGATAGCTGAATACGATAAAATCCTCTCTGGATTTGCAAGCATGAAGTGCCGAAAATTAGGCTACAGGCATTCAAACAAGTGACCATTATATAACTAGACTGCCGATGGTCCAATTACGTAATCTGTAGAATTGTCTAGGCTACGGTGGTGTCAACTATGAAACTAACTTATTAAACGCATAGGGCAGTATGAAAGTATCCTTTGTCGACTTGGCTAGGACTGAGTGTCGATCGGAGTGTACCAACCACGACTGATTATCAAACTGATATCTTTTTGGTCTCCGTTGCTGCGATTTGGTTTTTGGATGGGGAGGGCAGTGCGCAGCATAGGTAGGGGAAGAGGGACTAGGCTACAGCGCAGCCCCAGCCCCAAGATTTTTAAACAAAAAAATCCGGCAGACAATTTAGACACAATTGAGCTGAATTACCGATTTTTTATTGATTCATGCCGAATTCGTTTCTCTTTGCCCGAAATACCCAAAACTGTGCGATCTTCGCACGCGTTGATCTCTTTGTGTGTGGAGTCGTGGTTTAGTATGGCACTGAAATGCGAGCAGGGTATGAATTATTGAACAAGCCCCCAAACCAGTTGCGGGAGATGTTGCAATCGTCGCTAATCAGTCCCGAAACACCGTTCGCCGGAAGCAGCTGGTGATAGTCTCCGCGCTCAGAGATGCGGGGCAGCGCGTGCCTGTGCTACCAAAGCTAACCGCCTTGTGCATGAGCGGTGGGGTCAGGAGGCCGAAGCGGGAGTCGATCAGCAGATTAGGGTCGTGGTACCACGTCTGAGTCGGCCAGCAGGGGGAAACCCTGGGTAGGGAACGCTCACACGTGGAGACCGTCCCTACGAGGGGAGAGGACATCGACTTTCCACTCCGCGAGTGCCTGAGTGCGGAAGGTCGGGAGACCGCGCATTGAGACCTTCGCAAAAAGATTGACGAGCGAGCGACCGACGCACCTCGTCACGGTCGTCGGTCGGAGTTGCGAAAGGGGCGGAGCCTTGTGGCTCCTGCACCAGGACAAGTTCCACAGGGACTCGCATCGGACGTCGCAGCTGCCGTGACGTCGGTTGCACGCCCCGTGAGGGGAAGACGCGACCTGCCGCAAGATTCGACTCTCGGAAGACAGCCGTGGGCCGTAGAAAGCCAATGGGAGTGAACTGGAACAATGGTAGTGTGCCTCCAATAGCGAAATGCCAGGAACCGACATGGGTAGCACGTGCAAATACGCGTCCTTTCAGTTATCGCCGGGATCGAGATGAGCTGATGATCGGTGGAGAGGGAAACCATCCGGGATCTCATCGGGCAGACGGAAGCCTTGGTTATCGGCCGCCGATTCAGAGCCGGGGCTCATTGGTTTCTTTGGCGCCAGGGAGCCCCGCGATCGGAAGAGGGGTAGTGTATTAGTCGCCAGGCTGCGGTTCGGTGGTCATCCAGCGCGCGGCGTTGCGTGGTCTGTAAGTACCTTTGAGGGGGGGGGGGGGGCGAACTGGGGCGATTGGATGTGAACGGATCGACACCTAGACTCAGATCATTCCTCTCCAGGCTGTTGCGACCCTGCAGAGTCACCCTACCCCCTCCGCCGGCGGGAGAAAGTCTGTGGGGTGGCCATTTCCCAGGGACTAGCAACGCGCCCCTCGCGCGGTACCCGCGAAACGGCGACCGCTCCGGTAATAGCGAAACACCGATAATCATGCCAAACTAGGAACAAGAGCGATGAGGTGCCAATCCGGTACTATGTAAAATGAAGACCCCTGGTAGCGTATTGGGGGAGTGCTGGTCGCTAAGGGATACAAGAGCCTGGGAAAAAGATCATGGGGACATCGCCCCGCTCTGCAAACAGAAATCCTGTCAACGTATTTGAGATGGGCACGAGAGAGGGTGGCGTCTCTGTTGATCAGCGCAGCATCAGCCCCCCACCGATGTAAAAACATGTGTACCGAGGTTGCTAAAGGCTCATTTACACGATGCGATTTTTGGCCGACTTTAGCGCGTGACCCAAATCTTCGCGTGAAAATGTGTTTTTAGACGATTTTTGTACACGCGCATCTTGTGGGGCAAAGTTCAACAAATTCGGTCGTACGCAAAAGTCGGTACGTGTAAATGGCCACAAAAATTCGGGAACGATTTCATGCTGAAATCCTTGTCGCGACAAAGTTCAAACAAATTTGCGTTTACACGTACGATTATGTCGTGCGCGAATTTCTGTCCAAAAGCAGTTATTATGAGCTACGCGTTGATAACTGCAACAATTTTAGAGTCAAGACATAGCTAGCATAAAAGAAAGGTGCTAGGGCAAACTAACCTCGGTATCAAATTACCCTCTGGACCAATTACGCCCGACAATTACCCCAATAGGACGATACAACGAGGAAAACTACCCCACAGACAATTACCCCGATGGACAAAATACCCTCGAGGCCAGCTACACCCGGACAACTGCCCCCCGGACAATTACCCCCGAGGGCAAATACCCCGGGGACATTAACGACCGGACAGTACCCCCAGGACAATTACCCCTTTGAAGAACCCATGGAAACTAACACCCGGGATTATGGACATTCAAAATGGATAGCGGCCATTAACAGTTGGAGGAAAAATGGCAGTCATTGTCAAGAAGAGAACAATCCAAACCTCTTTCATATATACCGCATATATACCAAGGCGATCGCCCCCAATGTCTCGCCTGGTTGCGCGATCAGTGTTTCTTCTTCTAGTCACCATGTAAACAATTGAAAGGCATTCCATATGTTGTTTAAATTTCGGTATTAGCATTTAACGAAAACAGCCTACTACCTCGTGCCCATTTTCAAATTCGTAGGCACTGGACATTGACAATGCTGCTAATGATACAAGTATTTGTGGAATGTGACTAGGTAAATTAGACCCGATCGCCAACGGAAATTCATTGACTCATTTTCCTCAACTTCAAATATCCTCCATATTCTTCGAAAGTGCATTAAAAAATCAAACGACATGTTATGGTACCTCAATACCTCTTAAATATCAACATTCTCGCCACATTGGACGATCCCCCCTTGGAACATAGCAACCTTAACAACAGACTGTGGGTCTTTAGCACAGTTTATCCTATATATCCTCAAAGGTATGCCCTTTTATTACTCTACTACTTCGCAGTAACTCTCTAGGGAGTTTCCACCCACCCCCTCTTCACAGCTACTTGAGCATCCCCTGTCTAGAGGGGAATTAGCATCTAATTGGCAGGGGGAACCTGACACCCTCAGGCTGCTGGCTCTCAGGCTGGACATGTGGCCCTATGTGTAGCTGAAGCTTGACTATGAATGATGAGTGGAATCTCCACTGTAAATCAGCTGCTCAATCAATTCTGCAACCATGTTCCTCTATATTTTGCAGGTATGCCCATGAGTTGATATGAAGAAGACAATAAATGAAGCTTTGAAATCTCTGTCGTACAATAGGAATCTAGTAATTGCATGGAATGGACATACCATACCCGAGGGGTTGGAATTGAAATGAGTAAAATTCAAATAGATAAGTTCTGTTAATTGATAGTGATGCGAGCTAGACGATACCATTCTTAAATGGGTCGCTGAGAGGGTAATAATATTTATCCCAGAATGCATGGGGTTTTGTAAAAAGGGGGGGGGGCTATTTTACTTATTTCAATACTTGTCACAATTAGGATTCGGATATTTGAATGGCCCTTGATAAAATAACAGTTTTATGAAAATATTCCCATCATAAATGAGTGCCTTGTCTCGAAACATCAAGCCATATCACATTCAGTCTTTAGAGGCTGTTGCAGGAAGGGAAAGGAAATGTTATTAGTGGCATATCTGGGTCCATAGTGCCCTGGAATGACCTTAATGACGTTCGGTTTTTATGAAAAATTGTTACCCTGATAATATACTACATGTCCCCAAATTCCAGACATATCAACCACAGTCACAGAGTCTGTTGCTGGAAATGTGATTTTAATTTGGCCAGTTCTTGGTCCATGAGGGACCTTGGACCTTGAATGACCCTTTGATGACATGACGGTTTTTATGAAAATGTTGCCTCGATGTGAAGCCCCAACGCATTATGTAATTCAGATACACACGCCCTATTGCCTATCGCCCACCAAAAGGCTATTAAAAAATTGACTTTGGCCCCTTGTAACTTGAAGACCAGGTGTCCGATCGAAAGGGGAGGTTGGTTTCGTCTAGTAGAAAACAGAGCTCTATCACATATCCCAAAAATGACGGTATTTGGTTTTTATTTCTTGCCCTGTAACTCCTATTAAAATAAGCACATTTTCTTAAAACTACATTTGACCTTTAGACTTCTTGTCTTTAGATTGTTGTTTGATCCTGAACCCAAAAATTACCAAGACCAAGGTCTCTACGAGCACCCCTAACTGCATTCATTCCAATTGTTACTGCCCATGTACAGAAATCGAAAAAAAAAAAATGCATATTATGCAAATTATTCACATTAAATGACCTTAAGTGACCATTTAAACTGGTGTTGAATTTATAAGGAGCACAAGGGTGTACCATCTCCACAAAGTTTCATGAGGATTCAACCACCCACTTGAAAATATGCATAAAATTATGCAAATTAGACTAGGTGGTTAAATGCGAAAATTGATAGTCACATTGAATGACCTTTGGTGACATCGTCAATACTGTAAAATTCATTGGACTATAGATAAACCATCTCCACCGAGTTTCTTCAAACCAACGAACTTCAAAACTATCGCAGAAATTATGAAAATGAGACTACTTAATTAAGATATATCATGCCAGGAATCTAATCAGTTCGTGTGTTTACTCTTCGTTGTTATATACTCCGAACGCCATCACCAATGCATCACCGATCAAGAGATATCTTGTACACAAGCTCCCGGCCCAATTTTCATTAATATGCAACTTATGCAAATGCGTTGCTTTCGGGACGAAAAGGGGATGCACATCGGCAACTCTTCACCGCGCCCTCCACAAAACGGTCCCAGAATGATGAGTTCACGGTTCAGGAGAGATTGAACCGCATACGGTCAGACGGACAGACAGACAGACGGAACGGACAGACAGACAGAAAGACAGGACACAAAATAAAGTGACCACCTATGTCATCTCCTTGAACAAAGTTCAAGCGCGACAAACAACCGTAGGCTACCACTAATGCGTTAAAATGAGCTAAAGGCTAGATATGTACGTATTTACATCCATGCTTATGAATTGCACTCCTGTAATCGGAACGATGCACATTGATTTCGGAGTGATCCGTACCAAGAAGAAATAACCATAATTGCACTGCTCAGTAATCTTTCCTTCCTTCCGCGCCGCCAAATGTAAGCATCCGCTCCAGATCTGGCGTCGGGATTTGATCTGAGAGTCCCTCCATTTTTAACATTTTCTCCTAATTTTCTGGAAGATGTTGCGTGCTCTTCGAAGCTAACCTATGCGATCACGTTTTCCTCGAAGATGTCTTTCGAAACCTTCATTTCCAGGATGGCCCCGCAGGGCCGTGCTGTTTTGGTTTTTCACATGGCTAGGCTTCAGCCTAGTGTTACAGACCTAGCCAGGCTTTGCCTACCACACAGTTGGGTACAGGTGTTGTCGTGTCTCGAGACCGGTTCCTCGGTCCATCGAGACGGTCTCGATACCAGTTTTTTGCTGGTCTCGTCGCGAGACCGGTCTCGACACCCGTAGTCCTCGGTCCTCGAACCCTTCTGGCTCCGTTAATAGACCACTGAAATTACCCTATAATGACCTCCAGTCTATGTTGAAAATGTTGGAGGGGTAAGGAAGGCCCTACCTACCACTTTATTGATTTTTTTTTGCGATAATAAGGCAAATTAGACATGTTGCATGACCACCTCGGATGACCCTGAATGCATGTAAAAAGAAATCATAACTAAAGGTAACCATACCAACCAGGTTTAATAAAAATCCAACCAACTAAAGATTTCTCATAAATTAATGCAAATTAGTAACATGAAAATTACCTTTCTTATCATCGACCCCCCACATTCTGTATGTTCGCCAATTTTCCTGTAGAAATCCGACAAATTTCACATAAATAAATGCAAATTAGACAACTTACTTTACATATTTTACGCCTTGAAAATCTAATTAGAGTACCTATCTTATATCCTGCACCTATTCCAAACAATTCACCATAGCACCTACGGTTATCATTCGTAATCTTGCTAACGGGCCCCAAAACAATAAATGACATATAATAGGGCTAATTACCACCATACGTGATTAGTGACTTTCGGCCCAAAAACTATCAGATCGTGTTCACCCAATCCCGATACAGAAATGTCATAACATTCGGGCTTACCGTTTCGGAAAAATTCCTGCTAACGAGAAAGTTGGACCCCACACACATATACGCATATCATATATACCCACACACACGACGACGTAATCGCTACGTCCTCTTCTTCCTGTACTTTGTTCACCGAGACAAAATTCATGATTATTCCACTTCCACCTTTTATATCCCCCATTTTGGAGATATAATGGAAAGCATGTTTACTATTAACAGCCCTTGTTGCCACCCTCTGATATTGGCGTACGGCCATAACTCCCCCACACATTGTCGATGAACGAAAAATTGGCACAGCTTTGAAGAGAGAGTTCATGATAATATATGCCAACTTATGATTTATATCCCCACGTACATCCTCATTTTGGAGACCTTAATAAATCCCCCGACGACGCATTGATATTTGCGATAGGGCAGTAACTCTACAACGGCGTGGTCCGATCATATACCCAAAATTGCAAAGCTCAAAAGAGAATTGCTCATGATTAAAGCGCACGACTTATGATTTATCCCCCACTTATTATCCCTCATTTTGGGAGACACCATGGAAACATGTTTTAACCGTAAAACCACTGACGAGATGATATTTTGCGATAGGGCCAGGAACTATACAACACATGTCCCAGTCGAACCAAAACTCCGGACACCAGCTCGAAGAGAATTGCTTATGACCACCTCATGAAATATCCCCATTTGAGATTGTGGCAATCGTTGTTCACCGTACAGAAACTGTCGCTACCCCATGATGTACGCGTTAGGGCAATATCTCTCCAGTGGCAGCTGGCCATAGGGGCAAAGGGGGGAGGGGGCAATTGCCCCCCCCAAAATTTCCCAAATAAACATTTCAAATGAAGGATTGTAGGCGAAGGCCCATACCTCCATTCCATTTCCGGGCTGATTCATTTGTTCGTTCATATTCTGAAACATCCATCCTATCCCGTCTAATCGAAATCTTGACGTTTTCAGTCACTAAAAACGTCAATTACTTCGATTAGGCGGGTTTTAACGCCCTTAACCATTAACCAATTTTTTGCTCGTGGGATAACGCTTACGAGTGTCCCGAAAAAAGCAACAGTTGTGGAAAGTTTGCCGAGGCTAATTAGTAACTTTATATTTTTACGTGTACAATAATAATTAAAATTCAAACTGGTCTAACATCGCTCTTCTTTATCAATCGCTATGCGGTTGCCGCGTAGGAGACGAGTAACAAGCAAATTCGGTGCAGGTACACAAATCAACTCAGAGATACTACTATAGAGTTGAACATTCTACTCATGTTGGACACCGGTCGCAACAACGTCTAGAAATGAAACGTTTGCCGAGAAACGAATTCTCTATGCCATGACTGTGATGTGTGTTCCAGACAGCGATGGGTAACCAATCACCGCGGGGACCACTGGGGATACAGAAGAGGCCGGGGGAAAGCGGGTGGTCGTCTGACGACCATACCCGCAGACTCAAAGAAACTACAACTTTTCCAGGGAAATCTTATGCTCAAAAATGACTAGAACAAAAAGCACTACAAAAACCCGAAGGAAGGACGCCCCTCTAACAATGAGGCAGATAACTGATACCAATTCCGAACTGAAAGAATGCGAGATATGTTCCCTACCTTGCACATCCCCTTACGGATTTATGGGACACTTCCTATATCTTCCGCTACGCAGGAGGGCCAAGAGAGCTCGTTTTCTTGTGTGAAAGAGACCTGAGAAACGCCATGGGTCAGACTCGACTGTCGTCCTTAGACTTTAATGGGTATGGAGAATTTTTAAGGCGGACATTCTAGATACATTATAAATGAGCAGCAAGGCGATCGCCCGCTCAAGCTAAAATGACTATGTTCTGGGGCTCGATGTCACAGGGGTAGTATAGTGGTTGTCAGTTGATTCGATAATGGAAACAAAGGCTTACCCCCCCCCCCAAATTTGTGCTCTGAAATTGAAAATTGATGATCCAGCCTGCTCGGGGTTTTCTAATTCCACGTTTTCATTGGGTAAATATTTGAACTTTAGTTCGACCCCCAATGTATAGTTAAGATTTATACGGATTAA
This sequence comes from Sclerodactyla briareus, assembly GCA_026419785.1. Lineage (NCBI taxonomy): Eukaryota > Metazoa > Echinodermata > Holothuroidea > Dendrochirotida > Sclerodactylidae > Sclerodactyla > Sclerodactyla briareus. Next base: position 120,264 of record JAODTK010003876.1, read on the forward strand.
CAGACCCGCGCACTGATTATGTAGGGAATGATTTGTGAAACGTTCTAAAAAACATACTGAAAGTTCAAGAAGTAGCACTTTTTGGCGTGCAATGAGAAGTTGAAATACGTGAAAAGAAAACACACATTTTGAAGCTAATCAAAGGCTATTCTTGAAGAAATCTCAAAGGGGAGGGGCACCCTCCCTTAGAGCCCCCCCCCCATATCATTCCACTGACATTCCCCCCCCCCCCCCAAACAAACATCCTACAGCCGCCCCTGATCTCTCCAATACACATTGTTCGATCGGCAACTAAAAAAATCAGCACAGCCATACAGGAGTGCTGGAAGGAGCCTACAGTCCATTCATCAGTTCTTCAAATTTTGTCATGACTATAAGAAAACTTCGGAGATGTAGATTGTAGACTCCATTTAGTTTAGCAAAAGTGGAGGGTATTGGAAGTCAAATTGCATTATTTATGCCAGTTATTACCATACTGTGTATAGGATTTGAACGACAGTTATTCTCAACATAATGAGGTCATGTTTATGACATCGGACATCTCATTTACAGACTCTGTCCAGACTATGAAGGAGAGAAACTTGATTAATGCAGTCTGACTTGCCTCATGGAGTCTTTTTTGCGATCAAACGTCATCCACGGATGCTCGAATGTGGGTCGGGCAATTACCCTGCCGACGATGTACAGGCAGACGAAAATATTTTCCAGGCTTATCGTGTAGCTAACCGGGAAGATCAACTTTTATTTACAGTACAGGTTCCGATTCCATTTCGAAGCTGGCATATGCATTGCCAATAAGGGGAAGAAATGTGAGGTATTAACTTGAAACCAAAGCTGAAATATACCAGGCCCATCATTGGATTTACCTCCGAGGAAGTTTCTTACGAAAATGCAAGATATCATGAAAAACAGTGAAGGCTCGGCTTGCATGGGAAGCATATCGAGCCAAAAAAACCGAACTAAATGCTGAGTCGAGTTAGAAAAATAGGATTTCCCTCAGAATGTCTGCAATTTTTATGTGAGAAGAATACAAAAACAAAAATATCGGTTTCAGTGGCGATACACCCACAAATGAATGGAATATAGTCATTTTTCTATCTTGCTTCTATGACTATAACACAAAGGCCCCATATTGAGTTTCGAACGTTGGCCTACATTTGAGATTTTTTATCTGTGAATCACTATACTCTTTTTACTCTGTAGTCTTTCTGGAAACATGCGAACGCAAAACGTACGTAAGTCCGATACATCAGCATCCAAAAGATAGCGTAACCTTAGCCTGCACAGGAAAAGGTTCCGAAAAGAACTACTAGTACGCACAATATATAGCCGGACACCCAAGATGGAAACTTTCCATGGATATTGTAGGTGTCAGCTTCGACTTCAGCATATCGGCCGGGGTCAGCGGCTAGGACAGATTCCACTGGACGATCCGATGATTTCTGTCTCCTGGACAGATATCACTAGGTTACCCAGTGATATTTGTCCCCGGACACCAGGGGCCTGTTTCACTAACGCGTAACGATCATCGCTAACGCCGATATTCATCGCAAAACCGGAAATCCAACGCTACCTAGCGATGGATTTTAAGAACCGATTTCACCAAGCGTTTGCGATGGATTGTGCGATCGATAACTTTAGCGAGCGATCGGTATTTAGCGAGCGCTTTTGAGTAGTCGAAACGTGGATAAATCCATCGTTAACTACCATTTATGCTAATTCAGTGGCCACATGCTGATGTCGCAAGTCGAGCACGTTGTGAACGGCGTTATAGTAAACGTGAACTAAGCCTCTAAGCTAGGCTTATACCATCAGTGTTTATATGGTTTGGACTTCTTGTGAGGGGTGGGGAGGTGGGGAAATGGGGGGTGGGGGGGGTACAGTTGCAGTGCCTGTCCAAGGAACCGCGGTTGCGCGGGCATAATATTGGCTTTTTAGCATTGTTGCGAAAGCATCCTCAAATGAGCAAGTGCATAACAGTCAGCATAATGAAAACAAACATCCGGGTTTTTTCTTTTCAATTCCGCCCCAATAAAGTATGGCACTATTTCAAAGGCCCGCGTAGTGCAACAATTTATTTTAATGGCAAGATAGATGAAGGACAGGACACTGACTGTGGTTTGTATGAGTTGTATCACCTCGAAACAAAATGGGGTTCTCCTCCTCGATCGTAACACCATACCTCTAATTCAAGAGTGCGATACCGTCCCCCAAACCCACTGCCGAACAATGGACGAGTTGATTTGCAAAAGGTGTCTAAACGGTATACGGGAATTAAGTGTTAGGTGATGTTGAATGCGACTCCGTTTTTTTTTTTTCAGGGTCGTGTTCAAAGAGTGCGTCAATAGCCTAGCTGAAAAACCAATTGCAATTGTGGGGCAGGGGCGGCCGATCTTTTGTTGACTCATTGTGTGGGGTGGGGGACATTATGAGGGTAGCATCATCTAAGCGGAGCGCCACCAGGGTGCCCCCCCCAAATTGCAGGGAACGGCACTTTGGGGTCATGTGGCAGTAAAAAAACATCCCTAAATCGTCAAAATAATTCCATTTCTTTATTACAAGGAAGGAACTGTACAATGTTTATTCCGTACACTTCGGGCCACGTCGGTTGTGTTGACGCGTAGGGTACAAGAACAAGTTTACAGGGGACCCCAAATTAAGGGCAACGCATGTTCCCGACCGTATGGCAGTAAGCAAACGTCCCCTACAAATTTGCAATAAATTTCAGGAAAATTCAGATTTCTAGAAACGTTCTTGAAGGAAACTGATCGATTATAATTCGGCCAGCGCCACACATCAGTGGAGCGTAGGGGTACGAGGAAATGTTCATTTTACAGACCTCAGATGGCAGGAAACGGCCAATTTCCCGCGCTGTATGGCAGTTAGCAAGTCTATGTATTAGAAAATTTTCAGGAATTTATTGTCAAGAAGCGTTGCTGGAGGAACTGATCGATGTATCCCTTACAATCTGGGCCAGCATCATTGGTCTAGTAAAGGTACAAGAAAATTTTGATCCCCAGATTGCCGAAAACGGTACTTCCCATGGCTTATGGGACAGTAAGTACGCACCTATAGTCAGGTTCAGCTATGTAATTTTGTGGGATTTTTTTGGAGATTGATGATCTATACATTTTTGGAAACTGTATAGTGGAAGCATTCAGAAAACATGTTTCCATTTACCGGACGCCATATATGGCGGCATCTTGGAAATTTCCAGATGCCCTCTGATGAAAATGGATTTTCCGATATTTTGACCTCTAGGGGACCCAGAGTCCAGATTTTAATGGCTAAACATGAGTAATTCGTTGGAGGTTTGTTTGAGGGACATTAAAAATCTATGCATTTTTGGAATAGGTAAGTGTGCGCAATCAGAAATCCAATGTTTACCATTTGCCGATCGCACCTATTTTGGCGGACTCTTGGATTTTCATGATGGTCAGCGTAAATTATGAAAGTAGTTCCCAAATTTCGGCCGTCTAGGCGAACCAAGATCATGGGTTTAACGGTATATATTTTTAGGGGTGAGGGGAATCTAGGGGACACCAAGTGCAATACGCTAAACATGATAACAGATGTGAATGTACTAGATGATTTGAACGATGAGCCAGATAGATAATTCACTCGACGACGATGATAATTGGGATAGCATTAAAATTAAAGGGCAAGGGATATCATCATGAGCTTCAACAAGTACTATCACTCATCATTATCATTGTCACTGGCCAAAATATGTCATACTAGAGTTCCTTAGTGCAACATTGGCAGAGGTCTGTACAAGACAGGTTAGCGACATGAACAAGAACAACCGAGTGCTCTTCCAGCTTCGAGATGGAGAGCGAGCGTCAGGCTTCCGGGTTGCTGCCACGAAGAACAAGATCGTCTCCACTCAGTGTATGTAGTTCATCATTGATTGAACATGCATTTCTGGATCTCCTCTCAGTCTCCCAGTCCTTGGAGCCTTCACTACTTCATCTGCGGGCCTTGGAAAGAGCGTGGTGTTGGCTTTTTTCACGGATCTGGCCTTTGTGCATTTGGCCCTTTTTGAGCAGGCAAGTGTTTCTTCCACTTCCTCTGTTGCTCCCAAGCAGGCGTCTTCCCGTTTGCGTGAAGAACTCTTTTTTTTTTTTTTTTTCCATTGCATCTCATACATTGCTACATATGAGTAGATGTGGGGCAGGAGAGCGCGCTTGTAGTTGTGGCATTTCCAGATTTGCCTTGTGGCAAAAACCATACAACACATTGGCTTCCATCCAGGCATCATCCGTGCCAGAGTTTCCATTGTTGCACCGAGAGCACACAGAGCAGGCCATGACGACATGTAGCCGCCTAGTCTGGGAACAGCTTGTGCTTTCCAAGTCGGCCTGGCATCTAGCAGCCTGCACCAACCGCCTTCTCGGAGAGATCCGTTCAATGAAATGACGTCAGTGATCGCCCCAACTGGCAATTCCCCTCAGCTTACTTTGGCTTCATGATCAACAGTCATTAGAGTTGGCGATTTCGTGTGGTCACTCTGGAGTAGTGTATGCTCCACTTGAGTCAAGGACTTGCTCGCAGACGGCATGATTTTAGCCTGCCAGCCAGGAATTTTGCTGGACTTGGTCGGTCCTTTCCTTTCATCCTTGATATAGCAGAGGCGACAATCATCCCAGCTTGCGGTCAGCTGATATTATTCAGAGACTCTCAGCTCATTTGATAAGTGAAGTCCTCACGGTTCCATGACGTGCTGTGGCCTGGACTGTCCCAGTTGGCAAGCACATCTACAATGGTTGTGGGTGACTGGAAGCGCTCAAACGACCCACCCCACCCCTTAATGCGAGGGTCCACTTTTGAAAAAATACTTCTGAACCCAATTCCAGAAATTCATAGTCGAGTTCACTTGAGCATTATTTCATGTTGACATGTTGTGTACGATTATGCTACTAAACATGCTCGAACCAGCCTCGCCAAACGAGAGCTTGCATCATAACACAACACTATAGCAACTCGCTCGCAAAGCGTGAGGCACTGTGACCTGTATAATTACCACTGTTTCATATATATCGATATGTGTTATCGTAGGCATCACCATTCGTCATAATACCTGGTTTTATGTATTACTTTGTAACCGTACTTTTCTGACACAAATGACATGGTTCCTATTCGATTCTTCTCTGCTAACATAACTCTAGTTTTATTGGACATACGAACCTAAGTTGCTCCAATTCGTTGCTTCCTTCACGGGAACGAATTGTCGCTAGCTGGTCTCTTGTTACGATTGAATACAACATTGTTTGATGCAACCGGTTTTCTGTACAACATTTCCAAATTTGGGCCCCTATGGCTGTCTAAAATCACTAAGACTTATCATCCATAAATTAAATGGCTTCAAAAGTTCTAAGGTTGAGTTGATAACCGAAGCTGATTAGCCTTTGGAACCAGGACCATGTCACCTAGAATTGAGATACTGAAAGGAAAAAAAAAAAAAAACATTTTTAAATCAAAGATGACCGCCTTAACTACAATTAGCCTATTCTACTCGACTTGTTACCAGTACCACTCGATTTCTTGCCCCTACAATTGTAGGTCAAGCTGTTAAAATCAGACTCTAGGTCACCTAGATTCCGAGATATTGAAAACATTCATAAATCACGGTGACCATTTTTAATCCAGATGGCCGCCACATATGCGTCGCAAATGGTCAACATTGATTTTCTGATTTTTTACACTATACAGTTTCCTTTCCAAAAATTAATAATTTAAAGATGGCCCCACACTTCTTACGGAATTACATAATATTTAGCCATTAAATCGGGACCTTCCGGTCCCCTAGAGGCGATATATGATAACTCATTTTGAATCGGATCGCCATTTTGAAATCGAAGATGGCCGCCATATAACGTCTGTCACATGTTAAAACATTGGTTTTCTGATCGCTTGCACATAACAGTTGTCCCAAAAGGATATATCCGCAAATCTCCAAAAAATTCCAACGAAACCATAATTTTTAACATAGTGAACCCTGACTAATTGGTAATTGAATTTAATGCTAGTTAACTGGCTGTATCCTAAACGACCTATCAATTAATCAATGTTATAACTGTGACATGAATTTGGTTTGGATTTCCAGATGGGTTTTATACTTCATGACATTGGTACCATTTTCGCGAAAGTTGATCTGACAATGGCTGCACAGTCCTTGAATGAGAATACCTTGGATCGTTAATTATTGGCTACTTGGTCCATGATGTAGTCCTGCCATGTCCTCAATTGAGTTATTTTTTTAAGAGCTTTATTCATTCAGGCCTACGAATCGTAAGTACTTGCCTCTCCCCAGTTGGGTGCATTGTTTGTCCAGGAGGTATTGCTAGCTGTTGATTAGTTGAGAAATGACCACCTTAAGCTGTACTGGTATGTGTGAAACGGTCCCCAATAGAAACTTGCCTAAACACTGGAATTTTTCATTTTGCAAAAACAGGAGGCCTAACGTACAATAATGGTATATGAATTAGTCATCCATCCTAGGAACAAAGCTGAAAATTTGGGAAATGGTAATTCATTCGAAGGGGTCAAGTTAATGGTTTGATTTTGGAATCTAGGGATTGGGCTATGGATGGAGACACAATTGTACCCCACCTGGCCACATAAGGAAGCGGGTTGTCCTGGGGTGGGGAGGGGCTATAGAAATAGAAGCTAATGGAATACAGAGACTGAAGAGAGGATCAATAATTTCTGCGTTGGAGTATAGTATAGGAATGCTTAAGAGGATTGCAGAGAAAGAATTCTCCCAGGCCAGGGAAGAGGTAGACCAAGTGAAGAGGTGGGAGAGGGAGGGGCCTCATCCATGGAGTCGCCGTGGCATTGTTACTGTGTATCGGTGCCCTATTCAGTAGTGTTGAATGGCGGGGTCTTCACAATCTGATTTTTACAATTTATTTTAAATGTGATGAGGCGATGAGGGGTGTGTCTTTTGGTTCATGCCCACGATAAATTTGGCGAAACTGGGGGGGGGGGGGGGGGGGTTTTAGACGGGAATGGGCGGGGGGCATGGCATGCTAAAATGGCACCACCCTTGATTTGATGCTCAGTGGTTGGGCCGATTCCTCGTTCGATGTGAGAATGATGGAAGAAAAAGTGTTGATTGTGTTGCAGATAGTCGAGTCGAAAGAGCAAATGTATCAATGAGCGAGGGTGCCTATCATGTCAAAAATAGAGCAGGTGAGGCGTAAAAGGCCTACAATACGTGGACTTGCACATACCACTAGTATACATTCGGTTCTCGATCTCGTCTGACTTGCTGGTACGGTTCTCGGTTCGAATTTGTGCTCTGGTCTCAGGTCTCGGTCTCGTCTCGCCATCCTCTGGTCTCGATCTCGGTCTCGGATTTGCCGGTCTCGCCGACTACAACACTGCGTGTAAGCTTACCAACTATATTGTTAATATGTGTTGACCATGAGAGCTTTGAGGTGATGGTTACTCCAAGATAGGGCGGTCTTTACTGTTCAGGCGAGTATCGTCCAATGACATATTGGATGGTACAACTTGCCGCTTGTTGGTGACAATCATTGACTTGCATTTGATGCATTCAGAATCGATCTGCCACAAGTCTTACTCCATTGCGAAAAATTATCCAGTCTTGCTGAGCATGTAACTGTCATTGATGCCATGATGGTCCGGTAGATATGCGGTCATCAGCAAACATTCTGATAGGAAATGTTATAACAGTCGGAAAGATCTTAATGTATAGGAGAATCAGCAATGACCTAGTACGTACCTTGCGGGGACCCTGATGAGACAATTCAAAGAGACTTTTTATGACAACATGCTGGGGACGATGGTGCAAAAATGAATTTATCCAAACAAAAAAAAAGTGAGAATTTGACCATAAATGCCGTAAGGTTGAAGCTTAAGAGCCATGCTTGTCGGGGAACCTGTCAAAGGCTTACTAAAACAGTTAAAAAACAAACAGCTGTCTGAGCTTGCCAGTCTAGATTCATGATAGTCCATGACGTATAGCCAGTTGGGTTTCACAGGAGTGTCGATTTCTAAATCCATGTTGAAAAATTGGGCATGAGCTGGTGAGTGTCCATATAGTTCATGATGTGGTGATGAACACTATGTGCAATATGTTACATGGGATTAATTAAGGAAAAGGCCTGTAATTGTTGGGTTCTGAAGGGTTCCCTTTCTTGAAAAGGGGAGTAGCAACAGCAGTCTTCCAATCTGAAGGCAGCTGACCAGTATTAATAGATTTCTGATAGATTTCCACTAAGACTGGGAAAAAAAAATTCATTGCCCCAAATAATAAGACATTTGGAATAGCTAGTCAATACAGTCAGAATAGCTTCACTTGGATTGTAGGGACAGTTATTGCCTGCGCTCCAGGGGTTGTGCTGAGTGATGAAGCCAATTTTCATTGGAGAGGTGGTTTCTGGGTTGTTGTTTTTTTTTGGGGGGGGGGGAGCGTTAACCAAACCTGGGAGAGGGACATTTCGTATAGACTTCCCGTAAGGATGTGGTCGTCAAGTTTGTGCACCTACCATCTAAGTTGCGCTTTCTTCTTGTATAGCTAGGGGGGTTATGTCCGCTTTTTTCCAACAGTCCGAAATGTTTTGACCCTACCATGTGTTCAGGCAAGGGGACTCATTGCGTAGAATGTTAAGGAAGGTGGCCCGAGCATGTGGCTAATGTGGTCCCTTCACCCGTACCCAGACTTGTATAGGTCTATGACCTCAGAGTAGGTAGATGTGTTCTCCCTCGGAGTGTTTGGCGGTCTGTGAATACAGTAAGCTTCTTGATAACACCTCGAAGATGTATGAAGGGGGTTCGTTGCCTGCTAGCTCTGTTTGTGCGGGGTACCATTGCATAGATACTACTGTTCATTCCTTTATTGTGTGTTGTTCGCGAGGGAGGGGGGGTGTGGGGAGTCCACATTTTGCGATGGCTTTGGATTTCGTATTTTCGTGTTTTTTATATATCCCCATTTCCCGGTATGTGTTATAAGCCATGGTGTTGTTAACAGCTGTTGGTTGTTGTTCCTTATTTTAGCCGTTGGCCCATGTCCGTTTCTTGTTACATTAAAAGCACAACTGAGCAACTTTTATTTTGTTGCGGCACTCACAATTCCCGATGTCCACAAGACCGTACAGCGGCGTTTGGGGCTTTACAGAGCCTTTACAGACGTGCATATCCTTTTTTTCTTCATCATAACTGTATTTGTTTTGTGTGTACATCGCGAGCTTGCATTCTTTCGAGATGGAATAAAGTTTTGCGTACTAGTTAGGGCCTATGCCTTACTTGTTTTAACTTTAGTGACCTCCTTTTTCAAACACAATACAGTGTTAACAAATTGTACGGCAGGGGTTCTTAAGAACAATTATATAATTAATACAGTGAAAAAACCAAAATTGAACAAACTATTCCATTAGTTCTCTGAGGGCGGTCGGTGTGGCCACTCTTTTCAATAATTAATATTTGACATCCAATTCGAAATGAATCTTAATAAAAAGCAGGGCCGTCAGGGAGATTTTCTTCATTTTATTGCCGTGAATGAAATTTTTAGCATGAAGAATTAAACAATTTATAGGGTGGTCTGTTTTCTCGGAGAACGAAACCCCCCCCCCAAGTATAGTGCAAGTTGGGTAAATGAGTTCTGACACAAAAATCGAACACTTCTTCCCAGAATTTCTAACCTTAACGCAGTCGTCAAAAAGGTGTGTAATACAGGTCATCGGATTACTACAAAAGTACAATGGGCGAGTCGGTGAGATGCATTTTGAAGAAATTATATAGTGCCGAGATATCTATGAAGAAAGCGGAATCTGAAGGTACACAATCTTGTGTACTTCTACCGCGTGGATATGGTCGTTGTAAAAATGACATCCCAATTGAATCTCAAACCACTGAACACTGGCAGTGATTCCCCATGTTCGGTACACAAGTTGGAAGAGTAATATTACTAATAATAATTAAAAGATTCATATATAGGCATAAACAATATAAAAAATATATGGCATGCAAATATGTTGCCACCTAAAATATATATAAAAATTATACAAAAATATGAGTTGATCTAAAATTCCGGACTAAATTCACAAGAAGCTAGAAACCCATGTATCAAAAACGTTAAAGGAACAAAGTTAAAAATAAAAAAATGCACATGATACAAAATAACTGTAGATTAAAAGTCCATATAAATTAAGGATTCATGTACAGCTTAAGTTGGCAAGTTTAAAAAGATGAGTTTTGAACTGCTTAGTGAAAGTGGAGTTGCTGCATTTGCGAAATGGAGACTGGGAGACTGTTCCGAGGTTCAGCTGCAGCTTTGCGGAAGTTTCTCTGCAATATTTGTGGTCCCGCGTTCTCGGGGGGGGGCAACATTCAGGCTGTTCTCTGATCGTAGAGATCTGGACGGCTTGTAATGCGCACTAGCTCCTGCAGGTAGACTGGCGATGCACCGTGGATACAATTTGTGAGCGGTTGTTAAAATTTTGTACTTAATCCTGTATTCACGCGGGAGCCAGTGCAATGCCCGACAAGACGGGGGGTGTTTTTCAATGCTTCTTTGACGTGGTACACTCTTCCGCGGTGTTCCCTGTACCTTCTGTACGGTCGAGTACTTTGAGGGTATCAATGCCGGATAGAATGACATAATCCATGCGGGATGTTAACCATCGAATGGACGATTGTCTTGCAGGCTCGATAGATAAATATTTCGTATGCAGCCGATGTTACGGAGATGATATTTGCACGATTTTACAATAATACAGATTGAATTAAGTGATTGTAAACAATCTTTGTAATGTTTTGCCCTTCTGCAACATTGCAAAATAATTTTCACTGGTCGAAATACCATTGCCGATTTGGTAATCACAGAAATGTTCCGACTAGTGTAAATCAAGCAAAATAGACGGTGAAAGGCAAATTGGGACATGTGCATCTCTGAAAAACGATTGGAGGCTATTGCGTACCATCGGCATACGAAGTCATTAATGTAAATTCAATTGCGTTCCATTAGACCCGATTTAGATTAATCTTCAACATGCCGTTATTAAGTATAATTTTCTTTGCCACTGTTGACTGAATTTTAAAATTGAAGGCCACCCCAGCCTCACAAACTTCCTTGCAAAAGGTGTTTCTGATACCACCAGTGGAAGTGCTGAATTCACTTGAAAAATAAATAAAGTATTACCTAACTTGTCAACCATATATTAAAATCCGTTCCAATCGCTATTGCGATTATCAAGATAACTCTTTACCCAAGAACACTTGAGAACTTTTTATAAACCAGGACTATCGATCATATTAAATCCGCCCCTTATTTTAGGGCGATTAGACAAGACCTTTTTGGGGGCTTGTCGGTCTTATTTAGACCAAAGCACGGAGTTTTACAAAAGACGGGGTTCGAACAAATCCGGCATCCCTGCTTGGAGGATTTGGTTCATCCGTAAAAAGAAAGTGAGTTGTATAAAGCAAGACTCTTAATGATTGGATCTACCAATAGGAGGAAGTCGCGTGACACCAAGATTCAGAATACCTTTAAGTCTTGGAAGTTTCGGAAGGTAATTGCGCTCAAAAAAGTTCGGACTCGTTTGCTGTAATTAAAACACAGATCCAAAATTTAAAATACTGTAAGTGTTTAAAATGAATTCCAATCCCAGCATCAAATGCTTTTTCGAAATCCAAAAGAATCAATGCTCCCTTGATATTATACTTATCACAATGATTAATCAGATCTAGAATAAGCTCTATATTCTCGTGCCAATGTAACGTCCCCTTGATAAAACGCCGTTTGCAACGGGCTCATAGGGCTTTTCCAAAACACGCTTAGTCTATTTGCGAGGCATTTTGGCAACCATTTTGTAATCGTGTTTAAGAATGAGCAATCGACGGCCACTTTGGGCCAAATAACGGCGATCTTTTTGAGGCTTGGGCAAAAGGGAAATCACTGCTCTCCCTTGCGTCGTCAGAGAGATTTTCATTGGCGAACGCATAATTAAGAGATTTCACTAAAATAGGAACCAACCTCGTCCCACAGAGCTTTTTATAGCTCAATTGACAGGCCATCACCGCACGGCGTTTTGTTATTTTGGCATGGATAACAACGCCTCTCTGCCTCCTTAAAGTGTCAGTTGGCCCTTCACATAAAAACTGTTCACTTTCGTTTCAATTTTTTACGTGATCGCTATTTTCAAAAAAATTACTGGAGGGAATATTATTTGAGTGAATGCATATTTTTTGGAAAAACTGTTTTGTCGATATTCCCGAATTTCTTCATGATCTGTGACCGTTTCCTCCCCATTCTGTGTTATCAATTCGTTCATTGTATTGGTATTGATTTTGCTTCTCTTCTCCAGTTTAAAAATAGCGGATATTTTTTCCCCGTATTCGTACCAACGTGCACGAGACTGATTACAGCGCCATTAATTTAAAATCATAATGGTATCTCGCTTTCTTCCTGCTCACTACTGGTCAATTCGTTTGTGACTGGATGAGGGCGAATGGCAAGAGAGTTCTCGAGGGGGGAAATTTGCTTTAATAACTGAAATTCGTATAAATTGCGACCTCTTGCTTTATATGTGAAAACCTATACTTTTTGTTCTGAGTTAGTTTCACTATACCTCCCAAAGCAATGAGTCGTTTAAAGAGGGGTTCTGTTACAGTATCCGTAATAGTGGAACGGATGAGATCAACATACTCATCGTCAATGCAAATGAGAGGCATGAGTTTTCCAATCCCCACGACCCCTTCTAGCGAAAATGTTATTTAACGATACACTACTAACTCGACAGATGGTCCCAGTGTGATATTTAGTGATATCTGCCGAATCCACAATATTAGAAAATATGCCTTGAAAGAAAGAAGTCTAACCTGCATTGGATGTATTATCACTCTGTGAATTCCTCCAGGTGAATTTTGACGTTTTTGGGTAAGTTCACTCCAAATTATCTACCAGTGATTTTTTTCCATTAAATTCAAAACCTTCGCACGAGCGTTGAAGTTCGTGACGCTTTAAAACCCACCATCTTTATCGAGGTCTAAATGAAGACGAAATTGAAATCTATCCGCCCCAGATAGTGGATGTACAAGTGAAAGCCTCGAAGTCATTTGCGAGTGAATGAAAAAAAAAGTGGGATCGTCAACATTTTGGCCGTAGCAGTTATGAATGTCAATACGTGATCGTTACTGTAATATCATTATCATGACGACCGTTCTCGTGAACATTACTCTTCTCATTTTTAAAAACAAAATGGGGGTTAAAAAGGACTGCTACGCCTCTGCTATCATTATCGCCATGAGACTTAATAATCTCCCCACACCCCCATTCACTCGCCAGAATGCCTCATCTGCAGGGATGAGTGTTTTCCTTAAGAAGATTACGTCATATCGTGGTATGAAAGTATAAACAAATTCTCTGCTTTCTTTGGAATTTCGTAATCTACGGGTTATTTGGAAGAGAAAGCGAAACTCTTTGTTACGACCTCCTGTGTACTCTGTTGTCTGGTGTAATCTTGCACCATACATGATAAAGCCTACCCAGCACAACACAAAACAATTTTTGAAAATATTTCCTAAATGTTTCCCCATTTATCCCCAATTATCTATCTCATGTTGAGTGAAACGTTTCCATAGTCCAGTACCATTTCAAAAACGTTCTCAAGTAAATATTCTAGAGACAATGTTAACTTTATTTTGAAAAGAGCAGGCCTTGGAACAAAACATGGCGGATATAATTAATATTCTTCAACAGTCGCTATGTACCATCCTTCAATGCGTTTCGGTGGAATCTTTTCATTGTCGCTAACTGTTTTAGAAACCTCCAGAAGTTTTGTGTTTTGTGGGTGCGCCTATGTTTATAATGTGCAGCTGCGCACTCAAGTCAACTTTTGGTTAATCCGGTCCCAGTTATAGCAACGTGCCGTGAGAGCAGGCCTAGGCCCAGGCTCCAGGTCCCACTTGGGAATTTGAGTGAAAATTAGGCCATAGCCTAGGGCATTACGTTTACGTAGGTATAGCCTATAAGGCTCCGTTGATTGTGTAGGTAGCTCAGTCAACAGGACATTAAATACTTGGCGAATTTGAAGATTATGTAAATTATCACGGCAGGAATTTGCTCTCAGGCTATTCCTCAGGAGCTAAGTGTGATCATTTGCTGTGTTATCCTACTGGTATGTCTTTTATGGTCCAAGTGTCGCCGAAAATTGATATAAAATCGCGTAACTGTTGTTTGTGTACGTATAGCCCTGCAACGTTGTGTGTTGCCAGGAACTACTGCAGTGTTTGAAAGGTCAAAGAATTTGACAGTGATACTTTCCTTGAAAGTTTGCTTGAAAATCGTGTAAATACATATGTTGATAAAAATATTATGAATTCGTAGTAATGCACTAACAAATCACGATATATGATGCCTTTCCTGACTCTCCCATAATAAACTGAACTATTACCTAAATTTGCCATCGCGCTCCGTACGAGGTTGAACCCGGTCTGCCCGATACCATCTTCACATCCTCTGTTGTTGCGCAAAACTCGTGAAAGGGACGGAAAGTCGGGTAAGAAGTGCGCCTTGCGACGTTGGAGATTGACCCGTTCTAACTCTGGTCTAATGGGATTTTTTGTGTCCACGGTATTTCCGAGTATCGTCTGTTTTCCCCCCCGACATTTTCCGCGTTTGAACAGACAGAGGAACGGCACGCCGACCTTGTCCATACACAGGCGCAATAGCGCATACCGAGAGATTTGTCCTGGGGGGGGGGGTGGTTTTGAGGTCGGAACCCAATGGTAGTGCGCCCTCGTAATGGCCTACCTCCCTACGCGAATAAGTAAATTTATGGGCCCCTAACACTGCTGCTGCAATACTTGCTAATAACAGCTGCAAACCTCTACTGGAAAGGGGGGGGGGGGGGGGGGGGGGGCCCAATTAGTTTTTGTGTTGAAATATTATTGATCCCTTGGGTCCATTGGGTTTTCTGACCCCCTCCCCCGGCCCCCGCTTGCGTACTTCCCAGGTTTATTACAATAGCTTGATGCAGGAGGTACATGTGTCCACCCGGAAGGGAAAGGAATTGCGGATTAGAATTGTTTTATAATGCACTGACAACATAATTAGTCAAACTAATATGTACTAAGAAATTGGGTTATTCGAGCAGTTAGTCAATCATAATGCTAACTTTGGATGAAAATTCCGTTCTGTGTGAGCAGAACTAACCCGGCTGAAAGATTGACTAACTTTTGAGCAAGCCCATGGATAGACTGACCAAAAATATAATATAGACTCTCTTTGGCTGCAAAGCGATTCTGGTCCTGCGGGATTGACATGAACTAACTCATGACTCTTTTTTGCTAACCTAGCGTGAGACTACAATTATGGCTGGGGAGAACAAAAAGTCCTTGCTTTGATAGGACGGACTGGTCCATGATAGGTTTGTCCGCAACTGAAACTTGAATAAGTTATCATACTTGGAGTCTTACAAACTCATTTTTTTTTTTTGCTTGCATCCAACTACATTAATCGCTTTCGGTGACAAAAAAAGTGTTTTCTACAAATTAGGGACCGGGCGTGTCCCGTATGTTATTGCTCAATCTAGTCCACGATGGTTACCCTAAACCTCGGAACTTCCAGCAGTCACATTCGAACAAGTTGTCGTCAGTGTTTGAAGTACGTAGCCGAGTACTAAGTAATTGATGAGTGGTGATGAGTTGTTCACGTTCAGCACCTCGACTTGTTCAGTCTCGTGTCGATAATTGTTTCTCTTCGATTGGCCTACTCGACATTCCAATGAATGGGAAGTTAATTCAGCAGCTCTTTTAAATATGAATGACAACTCCTGCTCAAGGGGGGGGGGGGGGGGGGGGGGGGTGAATGCACCCTTCATATGCATGGGCACTCAGTTTTATGTTTCCGTCATACGGATAGCTACAAGCAATTGTCGATGCAGTATTGAATCATACAGGCATACCAAGAGTAGCTTTGTTGTTTTCATCTGGCGCTGCCATACTAGTACGCCTTGTATATGCCCTGGATAACGTTTTCAAATGCATGGCGGACGAAGGCTACCATTCCAGCAATCTATGTTGATCGTAACGCGTACTCACTAGTCAAAAAGTTAGCCAAGTTAGGTTATTCCAGCTACCTGGACTAACCTGTTAGTCAAAATTAGTCGAAAAAGGCACCGATAGACTAACGCAAACCTTAGTCTATCGGCTTATAAGTTATTCCAGACAAGCTTGACTAACATGATTGAACAAAACAACATATAATAGTTCCGCTAGCTGGAGCTAACGCGCTTTTGCCACACAAGTATTCCATCGGAATGACTAACGTGAAGTTAGTCATAAGTATAACGAGGCACCAAATAACCAATTTATTTGTCAGTGTGGGTGACGGTTTATTTGTGATGGGAACTGTATACCCTGACAGCAGTATGTGTATAGGGAGACATGGTAACCTGACCATGGCGCACATAACAGAAAGAGCAGGGAGGAACCACAAGGAGACATGGCATATATGTCATACATGTCTGCATATATTCATTTTAATAGCCGAAAAAAAATCTGTCCGGCCTCCACCCGGCCTCGGCCAAGAACCCGATGCGGCAACACTGAAAATCCGTATTAAGCTTTAACGAATCACCTGGGGGTCGGAACTAGTTTGAAATATTACCCCAAATAAAACGTGATTGATAAAACCCGGGCAGCTGGATCACAATTTCAAATTTACCCTGATGGAACACAATTTGTAAGCCTTTGTTTCAATTAGTAGTACCAGCTGACAACCAACAATACCTACCTGTGACATCTAGCCCCGGGGCTCGGACCATAGTCAGTTAAGCTGATCGTGCGATCGCACTTTCCCTGCTGAATTTAGCAATGATATCTAGAATGTCCATCTGAAAATTTTTCTCCATTACCACCAGAGCTAAGGACGACAGTCGAGTCTGACCCATGGCATTTCTCAGGTAGGTTTTTCATGTCCTTCTTCTTAGCACAGAAACGATCTCTCTGGAAGGTAGGTAGGATGTGCCAGGTCGGAAACATATCTCGAATTCGTTCAGTTCGGAATTGGTCAGTTATCTGCCTCATTGTTATGGGATTCCTTCGGCGTTTGTAGTGCTTCTTGTTCTAGTCATGTGGTCGTAGATTTGCCTCTGGGAAAAGAATGTTTCCTTTGATCTGCGGGTAATGGTCAGTCAGACGATCACACACACACGTTCCTCAAGGCCTCATCTGTATCCCAGTGGTCTCCGCGGGGACTGGATACAACATCGCTGTCTGGAACAACACTGCCAACGACATTGACGATAGAGAGGACGTTATCCTGAAAACCGTTCTTCAATCTATACGTTGTTTGTCCAACAGGAAGGTAAATTGGTTCAACTCTATAGTAGTCCTCTGCGTCACTGCGTCAGAGAATACCACTTGTGTACCTCCACCAAACTTGCTTGGTACACGTCTTCTACGCGGCAAACGCGGCTTTTCTGGATCAAGTGTCATCTCAGAAGTAGTATAGTAACGCTGAACTTTCAATCACTTCGGAATACAGATGTCTTTGCCTTGCAGGTACTGGGACATTACGTTGATCTCCGAGTATACATCTTTCACAACCCCGACCAAAAAGATAAAGTCGAAGGTTGCTACCTTTGTCAGCAGTGCTCTGCATCATACCGAGAAACGCGATTAGTGTCATCCTGAGAGATTTTTTCTAGTGTTTCTATGACTAAAGAGAACGATTGGGCAATGACTGATAAGGCATCGTCACGGCACGACCACCGGGTTCACTGAGACCTGTCAATTTGTGACAGTCCCTTTCCTCGACCTCTTGTGCCGCAACTATGTCTGCGAATGCCGCATGGCCGCTTACAAGATAGTTGACGAATGCATACAATTCTTGCAGTATGCCTAGAATATTTCTCACGGCGGGAACCTTTTCTGACCAGTCAACGAGCGCAAGGTTCAACACGTGGGCATGACAATGCACTGTAAACATGAGGATTGTCCCTTGTTTATTCTCGCTGGCAAACACCTATCTCTTGGGCCTAGGAGCATATTGTCCGCCCCATCGTAAAACATGCCAGAACAACGTTGACGAGAATTCGATTCCATTACTTGGAAGATACTCTTTGAGGGTGGTATAGAGTTCTTCATGTTGTTCTTTTTTTTTCGAACCCGAGGAAATGCTCCTTCACAATACAGGTCTCAACGGAGAGAAGAAGCTTCCATATTTTTCTGTCGCTTTCTCCCATCAACAAAATCCCTGGGTCACAAACGCTTTGTCCATATCGTGATGTTCGACCAACACCTTTTTTTGCAGGGTGGTGACCAGAAGCTCTTATCAGTGGGTTCCTGTATTCCCAACAATTTTGAAATGTGTCAAATTCGCTCGTAAGCGGACGCCCACGGTTGCAGGAATTCTTTAAGCCGTGTTTCCATGAAGCGGGAGGGCGGGCACGCGGGCAATGCGGGTGACCCGTTTCCATCCACGCGGGCGGGAGGGCTGTCGGGTGACGCGTTTTAACACAATCTTGCAACTCTTCCCACTTTCAGTGTGTATATGCGCTATATAACGACGTGTATTATTATTCATGTTATTATTACCGCCCCCCGCCCGCGTGCATTGAAACGCCGCTTTTAGTCGGTTTGAGTCGGGCCTCCCTTAACTGTTCGCATTATCAGAGGCCCGATGTTGGGTCATTAAGTGGGGCCTTGGTGTATCTGGTTAGCACCTTTTGAAGATGACGGTAACATGGTTTGATCTACGACCCCAGTAGGTTTATTGCCTATAGAATCAGGAAAGAGCTAGACTTTAATTTCAGTCTCCTATGTTTCACATTAATTCGGATGTAGCTGTGTTAGGGCCTCATGGTCACGTAACACATTGGTCGAGGTTAATAGGGAACTAGAGCACCAATGATGCTGTAGCTTAAACCGCACACTGTACCAAGACGATTGTCCCATTATGTGATAAATGTTCAAGATCATTAGGCAAAATAAGGCAGTGCAAACAATGGGCAATCTTGTCCCCTGTAACCATTTTTCACCTTGATCTTCATATGGCCAAAGATGTCTTAGCATTCAATGAACATTCCACATGATGGTCCTGAGGGCCCACAATGCGCCTTAGGTTTTAAATGTCGGGACACTCTGAAGGTATTAACCATCATGATGACCGATATCAGCACGCGCCAATCAAATTCGTAGGAGATACAAAATTTTGCGGTATTTTATACAATGGGACCAAAGTATCCCTAGACCCAACCATTCCTGCACCACAATAGCCCTCTACCCAGGACCATTACATGAAACTTGAAGAGAATCAATTGAAGCTTGTGGGAGGAGAATCATTTCAAGTAAAATTGGTGAAATTTCATATAATGGGCCCTCGGGCCCAAGTGGGGACTTGGACCAAAATTCCTGAAGACCCCGAAGTTACTGCTGTTATGCCCGAACATCAGCACTGTGCACCAATTTTTGAAGGATATCAATTTTGAAATTCTATACATAATGGTAGCTATAGTGCGCCTTCAATGACCATTGGCCTTGACTTTCAACAAGTCCAACCCGTCCCATGGGTCAAGGAACATTGTGTTCAAGTTCGGTCGACATCCATAACAGAATGACTGTTTGGGGCCGAAAACCAATGATGGATGCGAGGGGTGGGTGGGTGGGTGGGTGGATGGAAAGTATGGATATATACATATATAGATAGATAGATACATAGACAGAGCGACACAATGATGTCGGCAGCAGTATCAATTATGCTCTACTTGTTTAGCGCACGTGACTTATAATATATGTGTGTGGACAACATCAATTAGAATGAACATAACTATTTTTTTAGTCTATACACACCCGCCCCTGACCACAACACTATCAGCAGTCAGTATAGTGTTGGTGATAGATGTCTGCGCATCACTCGGGCTCGTTACCCTGGTTCTAATTTCGCTGATCTGGTATCAACTTTAATTGGGAAACGTTAATTCGAAATGTTTTGTATCAATTGGGTTCTAACCTACCTTCCCGTTCTTCCAATTCGCCAGGCTTTGTCTTCTTATTGCTGTTCGTTTGTGTTTCACTGCCACTTGCAGCTGTGACGTCGTCCTTCCTCTTTAAGAACTCATCCATTTGAATAAAGTTGTTTAACAAACCTATGATAACAATTCAAACTGATATAATTTTTCTTGATTCCGCGAAGGCTTCCTGACACCGTTCCCATCAACGTCTTCATTAGCAGATTGACTACTATGGAGTTAGCGGCAAAACAAAAGATTGGATTAAGCATTAGCTCTGACAGAAAGCAACCCAAAAGGGGGTGATTATTGATGGAGTGACTTCATTCAGTGGTACAGTGCAGTCAGGTGTGCCACAAGGAACAGTATTAGGACCATTTATGTTTCTCATCTACATCAGCGATATTGGAAAACATATAACTCTGCCAGTCAAGTTATTTGCTGATGACTGTCTGCTCATGCGTAATATTCACAAGTGTTCAACGACGTAACAATACTGTAACAGGATTTAGATCATTTGAAGATAGATGTGGCAACTGTTGGCAGATGAAGTTCACTCGCAGAAGTGTACTCCATGCAATTATGTCGTTAATAAGAAACGCAGTTCTTCTTAATTTTAAACACTTGGGCATGGGACCATTATACAAACTGTTAGCAGTCAGAGATATCTCGGCATTGAATTAGATAATCAACTGTCTTGGAGGGACATGAGACAATATATCCGCTCAAGCAAGTCGAACACCTTGTTTCTTCGATAAATCTTCTCAATTGTCTTTCCACAATTTGACAACTTGCTTACACCTCCTTAGTTCGCCCTAAAAAAAAAACAATTGGAATATGCCTCCGTCATGGGATCCTCATGAGCAAAATTCATAGATTGACTATAACAGATTAAGAGGAAGCAGTTCGTTTATTTGTGGCACTTACAGCGAATATGCAAGTGTGTCCAAACCATGAGCTTGGTTGAACAAAACTACCAAACTTTAGAAGACGACGTATGCAAGCACGCTTCCCAAGTCAGCAAAATCTGAACGGCCCCCGCCAGCTGCTCTCGTCTGGTTTCGATCGGCCCAGCGGCCACCGGTCCTTTGATGGCGGTCATCGGCGGACCACCCTGTCACATTTCATTTCCCGCATGTATACGTCAGAGTTGGATTTCCGCAGCGTCCACTGAAGCCCCCCCCCCCCCCCGTTTCTGCTCCAAGCTCCAACGCGCCAACAATACTTCGCACTATTCGCTGCAGTACATGCACGATATGTGCGTCGGATTAATGATACATACACACTGCACTACACTGTGTACAATTTGACGATCGTTTGTTTCAGCTAACGTTTTCTTCGTTCGAGGTTGCCGCAAATAACGACGATTCGCGAGAATATAGAGCTACACTTTTCTGAACGAATAATCGGAGAGTTTAATAAACACCATACTGAAGGTATGATTGTCCACAATTGCTAAATAATTCCCAGTACTCGTATTTCAAAATGTTGTGCCTGAAATCGGAAGTGGGGTTCGGATTCAATCAATATGCAAATTGTTTACGACCGGCCTAGGCTAAATCATTTACGTTATCGAGTATGCTAGAGTACGGACTAACGGGAGTTACCGCCTATATGGGGCAACGTGGCAAACTCCTTCATACTAGGCACATTAGGCTAATAGCTAGGGTCACTTGTGTAAAGCATTCAATTGGCAGCTTAGAAAAATCACGATATTCTACTCAGTTGTGGTGTATCGTTATCAAATTTCTAATTCTGAGTGATAGGCTATTTTGTTCTCGTCTTTCTACTTCACATAAAAAAAACTTACCATAAATTTTCTTGACTAATCCAAATGAGCCGTTCTTCCCGTCCCAGAAACACACTCTACATTGATGAACACACTGAGTGAAGTTTTAGGCTTCCACATTGAGTGCGAATCAACTCGCCGCAAAACAAACTGTTGCCGCGAACAAACCCACCGCAGGTGTACTCGCCGCACATCAACTCGGCCGTTTGCAAGCCCGACATTACGGTTGTTGCCTATTTTTACTGCTTCTTTGTTGGAAATTTTCTCCAGAATTACCGCAAAAAATATTTCTCCTAATTTATATGTTTTTTAGTGAGTCTGGCCTCGATAAGTATTTGATATATTATAGAATGCGGCTGAATTTGCATAATGTATATATACCCATGTGTACACTTTACCGGGTGTTGTGGAATGGGGTTGGGGGGTTAGGTTTATTGAGGTTAGGGGTTACTGTAGGTTTAGGTGTTGGTAACGATAAGATTTTGGATTGCATCGTATTGTTTCGGACCCTAACCCCACCTAAAGCCGTGTTGTTCATGCACCGGGCAGCCGTGCAACGTCGTATGACCCGTTTCCATGCACGCGGGCGGGCGGTGGCGGCCGCGTTTGGAACACATCACGCACCCTTCTTTCCTTCTCACCTCTAGTGTGTATATGCGCTATATAGAAACCGTGTACCTACTAGCCATTATTTTATTATTATTATTAATTTATCAAACACCGGACGCCTAGGCTACTCGTGTTAAACTAAAACCCCGGTGTTAGTTTCTGAGGACCAGTGTTTTATAAATGTCAACGATAGCGCTCTTCCTCTCTCTAAAAGACATTTTAAACGTTCACAATTGGACAAGTTTTGGAGATTTATAGCAAGAAACTCGACACGTCAATGTTTTTGGTTAACACATGCTTAAAGATGTGTTCAATAGGTGTCTGGCCATTAAAATTAGAGAGAATTTGAATAATAAGATCTTCATTATCGAGTGTTTTGAAAAGGTTATGAGTGTTGCTGGGAACATGATTGAACCATAAATTGTTCTCACCCTGTAACTTCGGGCTAAAAGCCAGTAAAGAGAAATATGTATATTATATAGGGAAAAATCGGAAATCGATTACGAAATATCACGCGGGCGGGTGGGAAAAATTTCGAGGAAATTCGAGAAAAACGCCGTCCCCGCGTGCATGGGGAAACGGCTATTGGAAATAACGGTGAAGCGATTTTTACACCGCCAGCCCGCCCGCCCGCGTGCATGGAAACGCCGCATTAGGCTCAATTCCCAAACAATAATCCCAAAACTCCAAATACATGGGTATACATTATGCAAAGATGCCTGTCAAAAGGCAAAAATATACTAAAGTAACAATTGCGTATAGTTATGATGGACATCAGGTCAACTCGCAAACGTGACATTCGCCCGCCAGACCAATTGACGCACGTCAAACTTCGCCGCATAAACGTTTTGAATATGCCACTGACAAAATAAATTGGGTCGCTAGCACTAACAAAAGGAAAAAAATGGTTATTCTATCTGTGCCTCGTTTGATAACTTATGACTAAACTTCTTACGTTAGTCAATCTGATGGACTAAACCTTTGGTTGTCAAGCGCGTTAGTCCAGTAGCTGGGACTAATATATAGTTAGTCATCTGTTAGTCAAGTTTGCTGGACTAACTTATACTACCGATAGACTAAGTTTTGACTCAGTTTTGGTTTAGTCTATTCGGTGCCTCCTTCGACTAACTTTTGACTAACAGGGTAGTCCAGGGAGCCTTGACTAATCTGCTTGGCTAACTTTTTGACTAGTGCAGTAACGCAGTACGACCAATAGATTGCAGGGATGGAGCCTTCGTCCCGCCATGGACTTTCACGTTATGCGGACATTACAGGCGTAATCGTAGAGCAGCGACAGATGAAAACCAACAAAAAATATCTTGGTAAGCCTGTATTGATTCAATACTGAATCGACAGGATGGAGCTTGCATTCTTGTTAGCTCTATCCGGGTGTATGAACGGAATAAACACTGAGTGTCCTATGCATATGAAGTATGCATTCATAATCCTTGAGCCGGAATTGTCCTTATCATATATTTACAAGAGCGGCTAACAAATTAAAACTCCCAATCAGTTGGAAATGTCCAGAGGGCCAATCCCCCGACAGAGAGAAAATATTATCGACACGGGAATGAATAAATCAACGTGCTAAGCGTGAACCAGATTCACCACAACTTCAATACTTAGTACTCGGCTACGTACTTACCAACACTGACGACAACTTTGTTTGATGCTTGGATGACTGGAAGGTTCCGCGGCTCAGTTGTGAACCATCAGTTGTGATGAAACGGTGAAACCCACATGGACAGACAAGAGTCTAGAATAAGAAATAACATTACGGGCACGCCTCGGTCTCTAATTTTATAGAACATCACTTGTTTTTTGTCACGAAGACGATTGATGAAGTGGGAATGCAAGCACAAATATTCGTAGACTCTAATTCCTGACATTTTATCAAGTTTTTCAATCGGGCAACCCTAGCATGTCCCAGTCAACGCTCCTTCACATGCCAGGACTGTGTTGTTTTCTCCGCCACATTGTAAGTATCACGCTAGGTTAGTCAAAAGTTAGTCAGGAGTTAGTCATGTCAATCCCGCAAACAGAATCGCTTCGCAGCCAAGTTAGTCCTAATCGTATATTTTTTGTTAGTCTATCCATGGCTCGCTCAAAGGTTAGTCCCTATCTTTCAGCTAGGTTAGTCATGCTCACACAGAAACGTTATTTTCATCCAATGTTTTAAGTCATCTAGCTTACTAACCTGCCTAGACTAACGATTCTTGATTCGGACTAACTTAGTTTTCAGTGTTGATGATGTGATGACTTCCCTACTATATATTTGTCTTTTCTTCTTGTTATAACACACAGACATTACAACTCATCAGGACGTCAACCTCCAGATTCAGCGATGGTAGGCCTACCCCCACAGAGAGCAGACCAAAATAGTACTGGTACTACATGTGACTCCACCTATGTTCCAACAAACCCTGTAGTGGAGTTATTTGAATGCCTATCACCGCACTCTCTCACTGTATTATCTCCGGAGCCATAAAGCAGAGCCAACATTTGTTCTGGGCTGCATTTGTGATACATCCAAGGAGCTCTCCTGACAGGATAGTATGGTTTTTCTAAAATGGCCTGTCATTTTTTTTTTCAATAGATTCTTCATGAAAAATGTTCCAACTAATCCTGCTCTTTCCGCTATATTGGCCGACATATGGCAAAGTCCACTTCGGCTAGAGGGTAGCCTTACTGTCCTACTATCAAGACTGAGGGTTTTCAGTCCGTGAACCCTGTGCATATGAACACCTTTTTCCGAAGAAGATTAGGAAGAGACACTCGGTTTACAGGCGGTTTGCCACTGGTGTTAGCACTTTCTTGTGCCCTTTTTTTTTCTCCCTGCTTAGAGAGCGTGAATGAATAAAACTGCTCTGTAAGAGGTGCCCTATTGCCTCACCAATACCAACCATATCACCAGTCACCACTGTAAATAGTATATTGGTATACATCTATTTCTGTTCAATGACAATTCAGGGCAACAGAGGTTATTCGTGGCGAATGGAAAACTACTAATATGTCCAAACCCATTTTCAATAAGTTGTTTCCTATGTGGAGTTATTGGCCTTCAAAGTTTGGGCCTACGCAGAGACATCGGGGAGAATCCAATTCTCACAATAACGCATGACTTCCACCTGGACACCACGGGAAATTATGTTACTTATTTCATTGTTTCATTTCGTTGCATGATCCAACATTCAGCAAAGTTCTGTTGTTTTCTCTCACCACAGTCGCCCAGCAACGCCTAATCCAACTCACAACAGCAATCCTCTCCCACAGACTAGAATGCTTTCTAAGTGAAATTAATGTTTGAATTTCATAGGAAACAAAGAATGTTTGCAGGGTTGTGCAAGTATGATACGGGCCATTTAATGATTGCATGATGGGATGCTTACCATCTTGCGCATACACACCGCGTCCGCAAGACACAAACTTCAAAGGACTATAACTCTTTAACGGAAAGTCGTATTAACTTCAGGTTTGGACTGACGCATTCCAGTTTTTATCCAGCTATTAATATCGTCTCTTTTCAATCATGCTGCAGTTGTCCTTTAATACTTGAATATCTGTCATTTAATCGAGTGTATTTAGCTATCCAGCTATACTTACTACTTGCATCAACCAGGCGACACAGCACTTGAGCATAGAATCAGGCACGCTCTTCTTTGGAGAGCAGTCGCTAAGGGGGAGATGTGTGGATGGAGGTGGAGGATCTGCAAAATTTTGCCTAACTGGGGGAATAACTGTGAAATATGCCTGGCAATGACCGTTCCAGTGGTCCATCGGAGAATGGCCGATAACTGGCCATTAGGAGGCGGCCCACGGCGGGCCAACTAGTGGCCCTCGTAATCATGGCCGACGGCTGGCCCGCCGAGTCCCCCCTCAAGAATCGGGTCATCGGTGGCGCAGCCAGGCTGCCATCGGATCATGTCCGCCTGCTGGCCGCCGAAGTCCCACTCTAATCGGTCCACCGGTGGCCAGCCAGCGGCCCATCGGATGATGGCCACCGACAGGCCGTCATTGAGCCACCTGACTTTCAGTCGGCGGACCTTGGGCGGCATCCACCGCCGGGCGTCGATGTGGCATAAAGGCCACCGAGGGCCGTTCATCCGACTTCGAGCAACTCGTCATCCTTAGTATCATCGCTACATGAGAGTACAGTCCAATACTGACACAGTCACAGCTTTTTCCTCGAATGGGGACCTCTCCCTCTCCCGCAAGATCTTGTCATGACGCTTCAATGCGGATGAGTTCAAAGGGTCTCATCGATTGAGCTTCTCTAGTTTATGCCCTTGGTGCCGCATTTCAGGAGGCAACCAACAAACACACCTCGTTTAGTTGCGAATGAACAGGCTTTGACGAGTATTTGCATAGAAGTAGAAGTATAGAGTATAAAGACTAACCATCGGGCATATGCTTTTTCATGCAAGTACTGAAGTTTGATTTTCCAAAGACCTTTCGGCAAGTCAGAAGCATTATTTAGGTTAGTAAAGCTGACAATGAGTCGATCTAGCTCTACTACAACATTGGAACTGTTCAATGTTCACTAGATTTTTCAAGGCCGGAATAAAACAATGGTATCGATAATCGCATAGAGACTGCGAATGAGAGAAAAGAGCGAATGATGGCATTCCGAACTTTAATTAGTTTTTATTGTTCTAACTTGTCCACGTACAAAAAAATGAAATTACTAAGTACCTCGACCACTTTCCACAAATGTTCTTTTTTCTGTGTCTGTTATCCCACGAGGCATAAACTTTTGTTAAACCATGGTTGAGGGTGGCGTTATATCCCGCCTAATCGAAGTATTTGACGTGTTTAGTGACTAAAACCGTCAAGACTTCGATTAAGATGGGAAGTAGGATGGATTGTTTCAGAAGATGAAACGTCCAACTGGATCAGCCCAGGAAAAATGTAGGGATTGTATATGGGCCTTCATATCTTCGAATCTTCATTTGAACATGTTTAATTGGGGAATGTTTGGGGGGGGGGGGGGCATTTTTCCCCTTGACCCTATGGCCAACCGCACTGATTCCAATATTCTCTGTCATTCGAGAAGAGAGCACTGGTTGATTCCTTGATGACTTGAATACAATTTTACGAAGCATGCCTATACGCCCGTGCCATTAGTGACCGATCGTGAGTCGATCGGAGTGTCCGCTTTGTACTTCTGAAAGCCTGCGCTAACGTACTGTGTGTGAATCATCGCCTGATTTGAACACATTCCGCGAAGTACATTTCTGATGTATATAAGCGTCAACAATCAATCATTCCAATGTTCCTTTTTTTGCGATATAACAAATTTATGCCCTCGTTGGATTTTGGTGCCTTTGGTAACCGGCGTATGCCCTGTCGACAATTTGCCGAAAACGAACAAGAATGTCCCTTATGTTCCATTTACCCGTAGATAATTAAAACAAATGGTTGATACTGGTGAATTCCTGTTGTGTTTTTGTTTAAGTTGTCGTGCATTAGGAATGAATTTCATCATGTAACCGACTCAACCGACCACGATCGGTTACCGAGCGGGCTTCGTTTTTGCTGCATGCTATCCCTTCTTTTAAAACACGTTGCGGAACGCTCCACTTGAGGAGGAGGCACCACACTCCTGAATTATTTTGGTAAGTTTTCATCATGACTATTTCATGTTCCACACGGTTCTTTACTCCATTTATTCGTTGAGCGATTCACTCACGATAACCCGAGTACTTGGGTCAATGAGACAGTGGGAGGTGAACGCATGTTCATCATTAGTCACCATATTCAGCATTTTACTCACCGGCAGGATCTTATTGATGGCATTGCTTGTCAGTGTTTTATTAATCATAAATATGCTGTTACCGTTTCAGGCTCCTGTTACTTGTAATTGGCTTTCGGGGTTTTAGGTACATTCTGCCGTACGTTATGGAGATCCTAGAACGTTGAAAACAGGGTGGGAGCGAACCTTGCTATATAGTATGAGCGTTAGATATGTTTAAAGACATACTTAAACATCAATGGGGAGGTGGGTCCTTCTTCGATGCCTACCCATTGGAGATAAACAACCGATAATCAACAACTCCATAACCTTAAAGTTCCACGACGAGGGGGGGGGGGGGGATGTACCACACAGTCTCACACCAAATTGTGCAGTAATCTCAGCCCACTCTCCGAACATCAGGGTTGCTGAATGAACAAGTTTGACGAGTATTTGCATGAATTAGAAGTATAGAGGTAGTAAAAGAATCCTCACCACTGGCATGTTTTCCCATGCGAAGTACTGAAGTTTGATTTTCCCCCAAGAAAACTTCGTCGGCAAGTGCAGAAGAATTTATTTTAGGTTAATAGCTGCCAATGAGTCGATCTACTTCTTACAGAACAGTGAACTGTTCATTGTCTTTACTATTTTTCAAAGGCCTTGAAATAAAACAAGGGTAGAGCGCATAGAGAATGAGATTGATAGAAAACGAGGAATGCGGACAAGTCCGACTTTAATTAGTTATGTTCTTAACTGTACACGTAAAAACATGAAATTACTATTAGCCCCCTCGGAACACTTTCCACAAATGTGTTATGTTCTGTGTCTGTTCTCCCACAGGCATAAACTTTTGTTAAATTTAAAAACCTGGTAATGGCGTTAAACACACCGCCTAATCGAAAAAAAAGTCTGACGCTTGTTTTGTGACGAAAAACGTCAAGACTCGATTAGATGGGAAGTAGGATGGACTTGTTTCAGAATATGAACGTTCCAAATGGATCAGCCCGGGAAATGTAATGGAGTGTATGGGCCTTCATCCATTCGAATCCTCGAATCCTTCATTTAAATGTTTAGTTGGGAATGTTTGGGTGGGGGGGCATTTTTCCCCTTGACCCTATGGACAAGAACCCGCCACTGATTCAATTTCATCTGTCATCTACGAGAAATGAGATCACTGGTCTTCCATTGATGACTTGATACAGAAGTTTATACAGCAGCTCTATACGCCCGTGCCTATAGGGACCGATCGTGAGTCGATCGGAGTGTCCGCTTTGTACTTCGAAAAGCGCGCACGGGGACTGTGTGTGAATATCGCCTGATTTGAACATACATTCACAGGCTTCACCGACCTTACGACTGATTATATAAGGCGTCAAAACAATAATCATTCACTGTTCCTAATTTTTGGGATAACAAATTTATGCCCTCGTTTGATTTTGGTGCCTTGTACCGGCTGTTCCCTGTCGACAATGTTGCGAAACTAACAAGAAAAATGTCCTCTTATTCCAATTACCCGTAGATTTAGATTATCAAAATTTGGTGGAACTGGTGAATTCCAGGTTGTGTTTTGTTTAAGTTGTCTGCATTAGGAATGAATTTCATCATTAACCGATCACTATCGTTACCGACCGCTTCGTTTTGCTGTCATGCTATCACCTCACCATCATCACCTTTTTAAACACTGTTGCTGACATTACCCTTGCAGAGATAGAACACACACTGATGCATTATTTTGGTAATTTCATCAGTTATATTTCTGTGTCCCACGGTTCTTTAACCATTTATTCGTTAAGGCGGCGATCCTCACGATATACCCAGTATATGGGTCTGATACATGGAAGGGTGGAAAAACTGCCGTGTTCAGCATTATCATCATCATATTTCAGCATTTTATCACCGGCAAGGTCTTATTGATGGCAATTGCTTGTCAGCTGTTATATGATCATTATATCTGGTAATCCGTTCAGGCTCCTGTTTTACTTTGTAATTGGCTTTCGTGGGTTTTAGGTACATTCTGTACTGTCTGTCTGCCGTATCTTGAATGGGGAGGAAAAAATCTAACGTTTAAAACAAGGGTGGGAGTCGACCTGCGATCTAGTATGCAGCGTTCGATATGTTTAAAGATACTTAACATCCATGGGAGGTGGGGTCTTTTTCTTCGATGCGACCCCGGGGAGATAAAACAACCGATAATCAACCACTCTCCTATAACCTTAAAGTTCCACGAACGAGGGTGGGGGGGGGGGGGGGATGTACCAACGTCTCACAAACCCCAAATTGTGGCAAGTAATCCATGCCCACTATACTTTTACTCCGAAATCATTTGGCTCTCTTACAAGCTATTCTGGTTTTTAGTCGTTCCCCCTTCAAATGCGGACGCGTAGGCTACTATGTGTAAATGTGTGGTGGAGGGGGGGGGGGGCAGACATGTTCAAGCACACCTTGAGATAGGGTTTTAACAACTTGCAACAAATGACACAATTTTTGTTATTGCGGGTACGATCTGCTCGATTATCATTATCGCAGTTTGTTCCACATTTAATCCCATGTAGAAAAAAGCTGGGACCCATTTATTTTTCACTCTCACTTGTTTCTTAAAGACGTGGCCGTCTCTGAGGAAAACGCTCTATTTATCTGGCAGATTACTGTGATGTGTTGTCTTGGTGTGAAGCACGAGTAGACGTTTCTATCGAAATGACCTATACAAGGGTATGGTTCAACCTTCTACAATTTTTCACTAAACAAAACAAAAGGAAAAACGTGAGTGAGCAATACCAAGATAGCAGCCTGCTTACATATGTCAGTAAAACATTCTCTTGTTCTTGAGTATCGGGTATTGCTAAAACAGCCACCCGCCTACGTTCAACATGGGAGTTTTCAGACTAGTCACCTGGGGCCAGTATAAAATACTGACCTCTTGTAAGGTCGAAACACCATCACCGTAATGGTGAGATGACTGTCCCGAATACCTTCCCGTCTAACATAACATAACGGTCACAATATTTATATCGCGCCTTTCCCTAACGAACCGAGGAAAAAAAGAGAAAATAGAATGGTCTTAACCAAGATTTAAAGATTTACAGAGGTAGCAAAACGAACACCCATGGGCCAGATTGTTATAGAGACGTGGAGCAAGAGCAGCAAAGGATCGGGTCACCATAACTGATACGGGTACGGAGAATGTCTAGCAAACATTCTGACCAGATCTAAGACCGTGATTAACTATAGTCACGCATATTAACAGATCGACAAGGTACCCACAATCACCATGGAGGGTTTTGTACAGGATTTTAAGTATGGGGGTAATATGGTCCATATCTCTTTGTGCGTTCCAACCCTAGCAGCAGCTCAGGACCCTTTGCCGCGGCTTAAGAGTTGAGTCAGGGATGGCCAGCCAAGAGACAGTTACAGTTATCAATTCTAGATGTTATGGCATGAGCAACATTCTAGCGGCTTCTCGTTTAGGTAAGGACGAATTTTTTACCAAGACACCGGATAAACATCATGGCATTGGAAACATAGCCTTAATTTGGGGTCCATTGTCCGGTGGGGGTAAAAATTACGCCCAGATTGCGAACTTTCTGGGACGGTAATAGATATCACTTGACCAAGATGAAGACAGAGATCGAGTGAACAGTTACCTTTTTTGCCAGTGAACACAATAAATTGGGGTTTTTCGTGATTTAGTTTCAGTCAGCCTTTTGATAGCATCCAGTAGATAAAGAGGCCACGCACTATTCAAGATTAGAGAAAGCTCGTCACAATCAGAACACCACCAGAACCGTACACGTGAGTGTCCAGCGTAAAGATGGTATCTTAGGCCAAACGACCTATTAGGGAGGCAGTATACAGAGAAAAGCGGATCGGACCTAGGACAGATCCTTGGGTAACACCACAATCAAGTCTAGTTCGGACCCTTTAACACCGCGTAGACTTACATACTGATAACCGGTCGACGGCGGTAAGAGCTAACCAATTAGCGCAGACCCACGGATGCCAAACCTAGTGTCAAGTCTGTATAAAAGTATATTATGGTTGACCTGGTCGAAGGACGGCGGTCAAGTCCAAGAGTGCCATCATGACGATTTTGCGAATCGTCAATGGAACATGAGGATATCGTTTTGGACTTTAGCAAGGCCGGATTGATTATCCACAACAAGATTGTACATACAGAAATCACCATAACAGAATCGAAAGTACTTGTTCAGAATATTATCTATATGTTCAGATGACTCACTTTTAAATATAACCGTCATGCCATGTAATCTACTCAATGAATTATTTAAGTCCCCATTTACGGGCAACTTAGTTTAGTACATGCATACACAGCAGTGCATTATACTTGTTTATAAACATTTATATTCATGGCCGCAATTTCGTAAAATGGACTGAGAATGTAGATAACGTGAATTATCAAATTCCACTCCTGTACAATTCCCAAATGCCTGCTGTGATTGGCTGTTTGTGATTATATTGGTAGTCAATCGTTAGGATGTTGCAGTAATGTTCACACTGTGAAGATTTGCACTCTTTCACGACTTCTGAGTAATCATTCTTCAGATACATAATGCAACTATTGCCTATTGAACAGGATTAGGATGCCTATGTACAAGCAAAAAATGTTTTACCAGTTATTACAGGTAAATTCCGAATGTTCCCCACTAAACGACTAGTCAGACGAGCGATAGGAACAAACAATAGACAGATATTTGTCCTATAGGTTCACTCACTCACTCACACTCACGTACTCGGTTCACAGGCGCTATCCGCATTCACTAGATTCCATCACGAGATCACCATGCCTTCTCGGGCAAGCGGACCAGGCTCACTCCTAGTCACTCCATGTAAAGGAGGGCACCTAGCCGCATCCACCCCCCTTCCAATTTCTTCTCGGCCACATCTGAGCAAGCTACGAGACCTGGCCCATCCCCCAACTCGCTTAGGCACTTTCAAAGCCATGAGCCACCCAAGAGCTACGAGGCCGTTCCAGCAGGCGGCCCAACCCACGGAATCAGTCTCACACAGGACACGGTGGACAGGATCGCCCGCTGAGAGGCGCGCCATATGCCCAATGGACGCGCTGTCCACCATCCCCGCCTCCCTGAGAACCCTGGCATTGGCCCTGGCAGGAATCCAGTTGCCGTCTCAGTCCAACAATGTACGTCCAAGCCTCACTAGAATATAAAATGACTGGAAGCACAATAGAGCCCAAAACACTGAGCTTGGTTCTTTTGCTCAGATTATTGCGACCGCTCACACACCACTGTTCAGTGACTTCATGTCCCCATATGCCAGTCCGGGGCGTCTTCTGACATCGGGGTTGCATGACGCAGAGTCAATGCCGTAGGTAAACGAATTACGTTGGTGACTCCCACGTTCTCACTTACACCTCTAGATCCAGCAGCACTGTCCGATTTCTACTAAAAAAAACTGAATCCCTGTCCTTGGTCCATGATCTCCCGAATGCCCACTGATTCGCCTCACACGAAGTGTTCCAAGGGCATCACGAGAGTCATATAGGTCAAGACCCCTGACTCCAACGATTGAGACCTCGCAGTCGGTACTATCCGCACCCATCTCCACAACCAACAAAATCCATACACGTGTTGAAAAATGTTGTAGCCAATGTAGACCGCTCTCTCACACCGTGACACTATCAGAGACTCATCAGTTCACATCACTCTCACTTCCAGAGAGAATATCAGGTGTACACGACGGGTTGCCAACCACGCGGCTCGATAATTCTCCAGAGAGCATGCCGGGGATGGACCTAGAATTCATGGATGCTTATGCCGGTGCGGCATGACACCATGAACGCCGGTTCACGCGAGTAAAAACATGAAAAGTACCCAACCAGCTGCAATCAGTTTGTCAGAGATGAGACAGTTTTCCGTAGCGTGCAAGATCACAAGAAAAGACAAGTCTGAGTAGGCAAATATATGTACTAATGCCGTATAGATGCCGCATCACTATAGATTGATTCTATTAATATCTTCGTCATCGAGCAATTTAACCTCCTTATCCACGATTCGCTGGTTTTTGGCCCCCTTTTTACAGTGTGATTCTTTCTAGGAAATCACTCCCCGTAAAGAAATAATAAATAGGGAGTCTTATACCGCATTCTCGCTTTCGGTACTTACTGAACTATGCCTTCATGCGGATTTCCGTGACCAAAATCAACAAAAAAACAAACAATCACATCGATCTCTCAGTATATCAGACGACCTATGGTCCTTAATGACCTTAAAAACTGTGAAAGTCCCCAAGCGCTATGACAATTACGCGAAACATCACGCTATACTCACAACATCTTCATGTACAGGTTCAGGAGTTCCATAAATGAAGACACGGTTTATACTGTATTACGGTTAACGAAGAAACAACTGCGTTTCCAAGAAAAGAAAAAGTTACACCCTAAACATCAGAAAGAAAAGTTATATTTGATGTGAGAAGGCATCTATTATTACACATTTAAGTTCACATAATAATGTTGGAGGAACTGCTTACGTAACTAGGTTAATTACACACACAACACAGACCACGTCCACGCACGGGCGCGCATAAACACACACAGCACACAACACACACACGTACACACCTCCACATACACATACAACACACGCACACACACACACAAAACTGATTAATGTGCTCATTGTTCATTGAATGTGACAGTATCTCTTCAGAAGAGATCAATGAAAAAACTGTCAGTGACTATAACCTTGATATTAGTGAAAATTCGTATTAGATCGCCTAATTTCGTTGAAATGTGTAGTTCGTACCTTCGGTATGACAGATAGGAACATCTGGAAATGCCGCCTAATTCGACTTCCGGACTGCAGCGGAGTAACTAATGAAGTACTGCTGAATTCCATTGTTCATACCGAATCGAGATAAATCCAATAGCAGAATCAATTTTCCGGATTGGTAATCAACCGACTATTAGTATTCTCATAACCAAGTTATGAACGCATTCATATATAGTCTGTAAGAATTGGTTGTCATTTTGCTGTAAATACGTAGATTTTAAATTTAAATTCAATTATACTATGTTTAGAATTGAGGATTAGAGCAGAGATTAGAATCATTCGACATACATTGTTAGCCGTGGAATGTTGTCTGTCACACCACTTGTCAGATTGGACCATGATTGGGCGGAAACTGTCACAATAAATTAGCGCGAGCCGCGGAGCGTAAACATCTTTGAGTGACGAACCAACCCGAATTACCCACTAACGGCTTCCTGAGGGTGTACACACCCTTTTGAAGAGTACGCCTTGTGGATGGACTGTCATACATTCAAGACCGTTAGCTAGGGCTATGAGACGATAAGTAAGATGTGGCTACGTGATAGACGAGCCAGTCACTGTGTCGCTCTGCCCGACATTTTCCAATTCTAATACGTCTATACGGACCCTGCTATGACATGGAATGCAAAGTCCGAATCTTCTCAACAAAGCCTTACGATAGCGGGTGCAGAATACATTGTATATAATCGGATTAGCGGCGGAGTCAGTATACAGATCCCCTGAAGCTGTAGACCAAAGGTTCCAGAGCAGGGAAATGAGCCGACGCAATGGCGATAACAATGATCGTCGAAATGTCCTGAAGAAGAATTAGTACGATGAAGCAATATTATAACGAATGCCATTGGGTGTAGTTTGCGTTCTTCCGTCTGGTGACATGAGATACACCGAGGGCGGCGATCGTTTTATCTTTCTTATGATCATGGAGCAAATGCGGACTGGAAATCCCAGAGTTGATGACGTAAAATGCGAGCAAAACGTAGTTTATATAGGGACGACTGGAAATACATATGGCTCAATGTTGTACCAGCGCTTTGCCAAATACCGTCCGATACAAGTCACGCTAAACGATGCTCCCAATGGCAAAATACTCGAAAATGAATATTATAAACGACATAACGTGAAGAAAACAACTGTCCCAGTTACTACGCACGCAACATGCCTCTTGGTGTGGAGGGAGCGGGTTGGGTGATGTCCCTGCATCGAATGGTCGACAAACTGCCTTATAACGCTCCCAGGCTACACCAGATTATCAGCACGGAGTATAAGCAGTTGTAAGAATTACGGGACAACTAACATAAAGAAACCGAGCAGGAATACTGCATCTCAACTTCCTGTACGATTGGCTATTCTCAAATAGCAAGACCGATATAGCTGGTTGTGAATGGTATATCGATAAACGGCCATGTGAATTCAAATGAGACACTAGTAGTGATACTGTTGTCGACGCTTGTCTTGGTTGTCCAATGTCAAATAGCCAAGCTTAGATTGATTAAAGTCTCGTGGATGTGGAACTGATTTGGGTTTTTTGATGACATATTGCATCGATTGCTGGATAGCCGTGGAACTGCGTGTTTTGAAAAGTTATACGGGTCAACGTAGTGAAAGAGTGTGTTACCTCAGGTATTTTCACGATAAACCCATATGATATTTAACGGTAGTAGATAGATTAGCGAGCTACCACATACATCTAGTAAAATGTTCTTGTGATGGCACTCACTACGAACCAGATGTCAGAAAGCCACATCCGGTGTAGAAATCAACTGTGTTTAGTTGTTGAAAAATGCTTGTCGTTGAAGTAAAACACTCTCAGGAATGCAATTCCACAACTGCGAATCGACTACCAGTATAACTTTCACCCTCATCTCAGCGGCTTCATTTAATGGACTGACAGAGATGAGATTTAGGTTATACAGTTCGCATCGGTTGCTGGATTGGCCTCATATATGATGAATACTATAGTCATTAACAAGTGCAGTTAATTGGCTTAAGTTTGGTGGAGCCATGCATCTCGTAGCCTCTCGATGGCTTATTCTTGCCCTAAATGTGTTCACTTGGCGGCCATGATACACATAGCCAATGGTAACATGTTAATCACACTCTGCGAATCCTAAAGGTCGACATGGTCTCTTCAGCATGGTACCGGGTCCCAATATGTTGTATATAAGTATATAAGTTTCGGTCTTTTTAAGGCGGACGGAATTAGCAGCACTATCGCGTTTGTGTTATGTATGTATGTATGTATGTATGTATGTATGTATGTATGTATGTATGTAGGTAAGGTATGTTATGTATGTATGTATGCTGTAGTATGTATATGTGGTGTATGTGACGCTCCTGTTAGGAATAACCCTACTGTTTTGGCTACCAGTTCAGATCGTTCATGGTCAGGAAGGAAGAAAGGAAGAAAAATGCTTGTGAGGCACACGATATCAGGAGATGACAACCATCAAATTAAATCTTCGAAGTAGGCGTTGTAAAATACCGATTTGATGTCAGGATATTGCAATATACAATCATGAATTCCACAATAGGCGTGTAGATGAACCGTGTGCTGATGCGTCGAAGGAACCATTGGCAAACTGCTGATTAGAGGGGGAAAAAGTTTGTTCCTAAAATCGGCACAACTCAATTTATGGCAGATCCATCATGGAAATAGTAACGTCTCTATCTGTGAGCGCTTAGAGTGGAGGGGGTTGGACGGCCCAAATCGGCGTGGAGGACTCTGCCCCGGTTCGGGCGTAATGATTGGTGTTGCCTCTGGGGTTAACCCTATTCGCGAATCTCATGTCGAACCCAAAGTTAAACGTGAATCGGCAATTTTATCGCTTCTGGCGACACAAACTCGGTTGTTAGTTGTAGAGTGACCAAGGGAAGCAGCTAAAAAAAAAAATCAGTAATAACCGCTTCGTGATCCGAAGGTGCTGTTGGTGCCATCAATAACCTCTAGTTCAACGTCACAAAGGTCAGCGTTCCAATTGATACCATATTTAGTAAAGATAATATTGTATCCAAACTAATGTGTCGATGAATATAATATGCCTATTAATACACGTCGATACCAAAAGGACGTGTCAAAGTACAAAAATATAGGTGCTGGTGATAATTTTCAAATTCCGAAAGGTAATGAAGATTGTGTTGGAATCCCGTGACCTTGACTCAGCGTAGTTAGAAGTTCGCTGTTACACATATCTACTTGTAGCCCGCCCCCTTAATAATTGTTGATGAGGACCAACAATACAGTGCCTTAACGACTCCTTATTGGAGTCAGTGAAACAAGTGTGAGGGAGCATGAGTTTTCAGGTTGCGAAATTAATCAACAATACAAAAGCTCTCCCTCGTAATGAATGCTACTTTCTTACTTTTTTTTTTGCTACACACACAGATTCAGTTACAGACCTTGTCGCCCCATCGTCAACAATCAACTTAGGATCTCAGGTCTCAGAACAAAAACTATGTGATCGTAGCGTATTAACCTATGTTCCCCGCTTATGGAACTCCCATCCTGTTGATTTGAGGTCCCTTGACTCTATTGATCTTTTCGGACGTCATCTGAAAACTTCTTTTCATAGTCCTAATGTTTCCACGCACTCTCAGCACCCGTTTTAAAAGCGCCAATTGCGGACAAATCTTTTGTTGGAGTTTGTGCTTATAAGACTAGTTGGTATTATTATCTTTATTATATTATTATTATTATTAGTAGTATTATTATTATTATTATTATTATTATTATGATTATTATTATTATTTACATTTCATTCGACATCCAAGAACCAACGCGGAAAACCAGTGATCAAATATGGCGCTCTGTCATTCGAGAATGGAGCAACTGGTCATTCCATCGATGACTGGAGACAAGT
The DNA here is from genome assembly GCA_026419785.1 of Sclerodactyla briareus. NCBI lineage: Eukaryota > Metazoa > Echinodermata > Holothuroidea > Dendrochirotida > Sclerodactylidae > Sclerodactyla > Sclerodactyla briareus. The sequence continues at coordinate 159,038 of JAODTK010003876.1, forward strand.
TGATACAAGCATGTGCTATACGCCCGTGCCATTATAGTGGCCGATCGGAGTGATCGTGAGTCATCGGAGTGCCGCTTTGTACTTCGGACGGCATGTGAATATCGCCTGACTTTTAAAAAACATTCACACAACAGTACGCTTCTGATTATATATGCATTTCAAATCAATCAAAACATTCCAAGTTCCTATTTTTGGGGATAAAAATTATTGCATCGTTGGATTTCAGTGCGTTTTGTAAACTGCTAAATGCCTGCCGACGATTGCTGGGGAAAGAACAAGAAAATTGTCCGCTTATGTTCCCCAGTAGCATCGTTGACAAGAATAGTGATAGTGTGAATAAATTCATCACGCAACCGGACGCAACGATCGGAACCGATTGTTTTGTGCATGCTGCCACCTCCTTTTAGAACACTGTTGCTAAACATCTACTTGAAAAAGGAGGAACACACACCCACTGATGAATGATTCTGATAGTTTAGTGAAAGGGTAGGAAGGACGAGAATCATCATGAGAGACCCCGAAGCCACAACACCCAAAAGGGAAGAAGAACAAGAACAACCCAGATGCTCAAAAATTCGCCCCACAATTCTAAAAAAAAAAAAAATCAAGACTGTTGCTTGAATGGATTCACACTCTTAGACAGAGAAAACTTATAGGAAGGCTATTCCACTATTAAGAACTCTCTGGGAGAAGAAAATATGTCCGAAGTCCAATCTACCAGGTTTAAAACAGAAGTTGAGGCATTACCTCAATGGTGGTACTTTGGAAAACTCAAAGAAATAGGGGAAGGAAAGGCCCTCGAAACCAAGAACAATTTAAAAACCTGAATCAGATCACAACGAAGTCGTCTCAATTCCGATCTGAAGTTAGACCGAGACGCCTTAATCTCTCTTCGTAAGCTAAATCTCTAAGAGATTGAATTATTAGTGCCCTCAATGGAACGTTTTTTTTTCCCAAAAAAATTATTGCTGTCTTTCGAAAATATGGGTTTATACTTGGACAGAATTACTCCATGGTGAGGTTCACCAGCCTGCTTAAAACAATGGACAACGATACTTTATCGAGGAAACTGAAGGGACATCTAAGTAAAGCCAAGAATCCAGTTACCTTTCCTCGCAGCTCTCGAACATGCTTGGAAGATTTCAAAAGAAGGTAAAAATGAAACCGAGATCCTTTTCTGAATACCTGATGAATATTTTGCCCATTTAATTGGAAGAAGCGTGGCGATTGTGAAAACCAACATGCATAACTTTGCATTTATCGGCATGAAAAACATTTGCCAATCGAAAAACCATGGAGATTATATCAAGATCCCTTGGACAATGCAACATCATCAATCGAAGAACCTCCCGATACAACTTGGTATCGTCTGCAATTTTTTAATCTGGAATGCACCCGAATATTCCGAGTGTCAATTTTACGCCAGAAAAAGTAGCGGCGCAAGAACCGAATTCCTTGGGGGAACAACATAGTGACCTTTTGGGAGTCTAGGAAAATTATATCAAAAGCACTGCGTTGTCAACTGCACTAGTAAATATTCATAAATGCTAAGAGATTAGTCAAAACGAACGATTTTCCTTGACACATGACTGCCAACCCCGAATTAGATTATACTCATCGAAGAAAATCGACAATATGATCAGCTGATGATTCTAACACTTACAGACAAGACTTGTAAGACTCACTGGTCTTGTAATTACAGGATGATGAGACCGGTTGCCTTACATTGAAAATGGAGAAAATTTTGTTTCCTCAATCATCCGAAACATCACCTTCTTGCAAGGTTTTTATTGAAAATAACTGCTTAATGGAAACAGAAAATGGGCGGCAAAAGATTCAACAAGGAGGGTAAACTCCATCGGGAACAGGAGGCATTTGGCCACTACTTTTGAGCTCTGCAGTTTCTCTTTATCACATTAGGTGAACATACTATATTACACAATAGTTTTGAGGCACACCTACCACAGGTTCATTGAAATGATCCCAGTTTGATGAATATCGACCCTACAGTGACCATGCTGTCTTCACTACTCTTCCCCCTAACGTAAGAAAGCGTACGAGGATTATCCTTTATATTAGAGGCAATCTGCTCTCGAAATCGAGCTTAGCACCTGAAAACTAAACGTTGCCAAGTCTGCGGAACTTCGAACGATATAAAATCAAAAAAGAACCAAAGAACCAGTAGAACGATAAAGTCGCCAAAGATGTCTCTTACGTTTTAACGGCAAGAACCCCTCCCTTTTCATCCGAGAATGGCTTTTTTTTCTTAGTGCGACGCTTTTTCCAAGGGACGTAAACTTCCATTAACTCTTAACTTTCGCCAATGAACCCTACCAAGGTCCACAGCACTTACATTTCCTAAGAAACTAACCAATCTACTTACTAAAAAACCCGAAAATGCCATCCAGGTCGGCCCCGAAAACTATGTAACGAACTCACGCGCTCTTTGGAATATTGACATAGCACGACACTCGAAAGCGATGATCTTGATCACTTCACAGCTACCCAGACCTCACAATATCCCGGAACCTGTTCACTACTCGACTATCTAAAATATATGCTTTTTGGTAGAAATGCACATGCTGCAAGAAACAATCTTGTGACTTAAAAAAGGCATAACCATCCTACACTACTTGAAACTTTGAAACATGTCGAAAAGAATCGAGTTATTGCTTTCAGACTGTTGGAAGAACGATCCACAACACCGACTATAAAGATCTGGGAATAACCTGAAGCGTTGGACGGATTTTCACACCAAACAGAATAGACGTAACTACCACCAATATCTGATCTCTCACCGCTATCAAGTCAGACCTCACAGACAACGAAACTTCACCCCCAATGCACGGAAGAGTATCTGTTCGTCTTGCTTATAACAAAGCAACATACCTCGACGTGAACTTCGGCTGATGAAATTGGACTGTTTAGCCAAGACTCTGTAATTCCAACTACGTCGCTTCCGTTCCTGGACCAAAATTCGGAACTCATCAATTTATTGCTATACTTTGAAAACATAGCGCAGAAACAATGCAGCTTGCTAATATGCCTATCGTGAATAGTACTACTGCCCTGCCCAGTCACACTGCGTGGGCTACTATTTACAACCCTTTCAGTAGTGGAACCCTGATACACTCGACCCCGCAGCTAAGTTTAACAACCCTTCCACACAGAAATTAACCACTTTATTAATTAATTATTAATAATCTAATACTAATAATATATATATAATAATATTTTTTTCCTTTTTTATATAATAATAATAATAATACTAATAATATATAATAATAATCAGTATTTGTAAGCGCCTACCTCGTGTCCCTCAAAAGCACCATGGAATGAGAAACCCTAGTTTCCGCTTGAAGGCATCAATGTGTTGGGATTCCTCACATGTGAGAAGGGAGAGCGTTCCACAGCAGAATTATTTTGTATTGAATCTTTGTTAACAGGTAACCAGTGAAGGTCGAAGAGAGCTAGTGTGATGTGGTCAGTCCGATAGATTCAGCATCCTCGCAGCACTGATTTGAACAGCCTGCAACTTAGAGAGTAGATGTTTAGGCAGACCTATCAAGATGGCATTGTCATCATCAAACCGAAAGGAAAAGGTAACAAAGGCATGGATAGCATCTCTGTATTCTTTGATCATAAGACCTTCCTGATGCTTCTGATGTTCCGGAGATGATTAGCCGTTCTGCATATCAATGACACTTGCGATTCCTGTTTCCATTCTTCGAGATAACCTCAAGGTCACGATGGAAGATGACTACCCCTGGAAGTCACCAACTATAACTTGGGATCTTGGCTCCGCACTTGTTGTGAGGCTGACTTAAGACTCGGCTTCTATTTTTGTCGTCGTTGAGCTTCAGGTGGTTCGCTCTCATCCATAAAAAAAAAAAAAAAAACAAAAAAAACAAAGACGAGTTCCAGGATGCAATTCTCAATCCGAAATTTCGGTTTGTGCCTGAGACTCAGATGTCTGCAACTCAAAGGAGAGCCATATCTGGGTGTCCTCTGGCGTCATGTGAACAACAAGTCAGGTGTGCTTCGCAAATAGCAGGAATCGGAGCTGAGTAAATGGTGAACAACTTAGGGCCATGCACTGTCACCCTTGTGGCACACCACATAGTTTGGTAGGCTCGGAAGAACTCCGTTATGACTACCATATTGGCGTCTTCCTGCAAGGTAGGAGCGAAGCCATTCCAGTGCAAGATCAGTCACAACCAGGCCCCTGTTCAGACGTTGCAGGAGACATTCCATGCTGGATCATGTCGAAAGCTGAGGTAAAATCGAGCAGCACCAAGTAGACACTTTGGCGATTCATCCATTGCACGAATTATTAATCCAAAACATTGTAAGCACAGTTTTGGCATGGTTGCTCTGCAAGCAGTCCGTCTGTTCCTCAAGTGAAATATTGGCCATGTAGCTTGTCAATCCCTTCGAAACGAATCCGTTCAAGAACTTGAATAGAACCGTCAGATTGAGATGGTTCCTGTAATTCTTGTGCTCATCTGAGTTAGGGTGGATTTTTTTCCGAATCAGCGTACACATCATTTTCAAGACCGTGAAGAGCTCCCTCAGTGAGAGACAAGTTTATAAATCTTTTTATCGCTGAATGAGTTCAGTTAGATGCATTTTTTAGTAGCCAGTGGGACTTGATCAAGTCGACGACTTGAAGGGTATGCTTTGTGATTCCAGAACTTCCTCTTCGATTACCCTGTCGATCTTATCGGGGGAAGCGAGTTCTTGGCTTGCTCTGCCGTGGGCTTCATGATGTTGATTCCTATCACCTCAATGTTCCGCCTAACTGCAGGTCCAACCAAAGAGATTGAATGGTTTCGATCTTCGAAGCAAAGTTCCCTGAATATGTAGGCAGCTGTTTTGTTGTCACCGTTGGCAGGAGACTTGGTTTACCTCTCTTATGGAGCATGCACTCATATGGTGTTGAACAGAGCCCTCGGGTTTGGGTTTTCAGAGATCAGCTTGTGTAGTAGTGGGATTTAGCCTGCCTTATTGCAGAGTTTCAATCCTGACGAGCTGCATGAAAACAAAGTCGGATCAACAGTCGTTTTTGGTCCTCCTCCATTTCCTTTCAGCTCCTCTAAGTGCTTCTTCGCAGTGATTCGGCGTCGCTGTACCATGGTGCTTTAGAGCGTTTTTCATGCGACGCGACTTTGTGGTGAATTTTTCCTAGCAGCTCAAAAGCCAGATTTGTACTGACCCAAGAAGCATCAAGATTGGGCGGATCGCGATATTATACTCAGCTCTGTCTCTCCGGAAGGCATCGTGTATAATACACTTCACTTTCCGGTCTCAATATTCACATTGGTTGGGGTGGTCTCACGAGATTGCGATAGCATAAGAAGCGCATGGTCCTGAAGAAAGGACGAAACTTCGATGTCCCAAGAATACTGTCTGATGAACGTGTTATAATCAGATCGAGCATGTGGTCCATTGCATGTGTTGATTCCTTTACATGCTGAGCCTTTACAACTTCCGTAACACTGGCCCCGGTTACCGTTGAGGTGAAGACGATCTTTAGCGAAACACGCACGTCCCCCAACTCAATCTTTGCCCACGCACTCAACTACCACCCGCTGTTAGGCCCCCTATATTTATACAGCAACCCATATATTCCTATCAGCACCCAGTTGGTAGTTTCATCAAGTTATATTTCATGTTCCATATGGTTTTTAAATCCAGTTATTTCGTAAAGCTTCGTCATCGGGCATGGAATGGTGGCCTGTGGCGTCACGATATCTGAGCAAGAAATCCATCTCGTCACTTTTGCTCCATTTCGACTCCGGGCTTGCTTTATTCTAGTGAGGCTTGGATGCTCCCTGCTTAGGGCTTGGGTGGAGACCAGATTTCCTTTTTGTACTTCGCCTTGGCTACGTCAGTATAACAGAGGGTCCAAATGTCAGGTTCTCGAGAAGAGGTAATGTTTGTTGCCTATTGTGACCGCCAACCTTTGTTGCGCCTCCTTGTAGAGACAGTCAACCCTGTCTTGCATGTCGTTAACGGACCAGTGGGTTGGCACTGATGAACTTTGTTTGTAGTTTTAATTGTGTTATTCAGGTCATAGACTATAAATATGTAACATGACAAATGAAAAGTGGATCCGATACATTTTTAATTGAAAACTGAACCACGTGCTTTCTCATGTCGCTGACTGAAAATACAAAAGAGGTGACGCAGCACCTGGTGTTGTTTATATAGACCTACCGCTCACTATTACTAACGTCTATCGTGATTGGGCACTGACTAATCTAACACGATTCATTGGGCAATAATAGCGCAATTGGCTACTTCAATCACGTTACACGGGGTTTGGGTAACACGAAACTCGGATTTTGGCACGCCGAGCACTAATTAATTAGGGTTATTAGCCTGTTTTGTGTAATTTACTATACATGCTGTTTAAGCAAGTTACATAGGAACCGTAGGTGTTTTGGTGATTTGGTTCGGCACATAGGCACATAATGAGGTAGATGAACTATTTAGATTCTCTCGTAAATATGTTAATTATACTCAAATTGGCATATTCCCTTCGAAAGTTGAAACTTCACGATTCCTACAGAAATTGTGAACGAGGTCTACATTCAGTCCGATTTTTTAAAACAAAAGTTTCGGAGTCACTGCAAGTCATTCAGTGTGTTGTAATTTGCAATAGTTTGGTGCGAATCCCAAAGTTTGTCAGGTTATCATGGAATTTGGTGGGTATGATTTTTATTCCCCTTAATTTTCAATATCGATTTGAGGCACTGGAGGTCATTCAGGTCTTATTTTGCCTAATTCATGCAACTTCATAACTTTTTTGTGGATTCCATGCAAGTATTAGAGGCGGTCCACTGTTGCTCCTGAGATATTCAAAATTATAGAGTGGGTCACTGGAAGTCTATATCGGTCTAATTAGCAATTTCATCACATTTCGCACACAATTGAGTGTTCTTATGGTCGACATGGCCTACAACCCACCAAATCAGTCCTATTGCATTTGGTATCGGTCCACTGATTGGTTGTCATTTATTGTGTGCACTAGGGGCTGGCAACTATATCCACCTCTATTCATGCTTTTAGATTTCCGTTGATAATGCCAGCTGCAATTTGCGCTCTTCCGACCTCTAAGATCCGATGGTTGAAAACATCTGAAATGAAAATTACTGAGAAACACTGATCGCGGACATAAGACGAGACTATCGGTTCATGAACCCACATAGAAGTCTTGCATGGCTGTCTACAACAGATTCACGTTTTTTTACCACCGACGATCACGTGTAGCTAATATGATCTTGTGATCTCCCGAGAAAGTGAGCATTCCTCATTATCACCAGTCTCTTATTGATCTTCAATTTAACTAATTCAGATCTGTCCCTATGAACTATAAAGTCACCCCATTGAATATCGAGAAATGGCAACATTTATACTTTTTTTTCTTTTTACATGGGCATATTCGCAAGTCCACTCGCCAGCTGACCTGGACCAGAACGATCAATCCAATCAACGACACTTTGTTATGAATTTTTTTGACTCTTGTTAACAAGTTTGGTTCATTTGTTCACAGCACGTTGATACAATTTGCGAGAAATTTAAACTGATGGTCATGTTTTATTTAGATTAACTTTCAACGAATTCCGTCCTGTGTGTATGTGTGTAAAAAAGACAATCTTACCATTGCGTAATCTCTCCTGTGACGTAAAGCGGGAACCAAAGAACCGCGTAGTACGCGTCATACATTTTGCGTACTTGTTAGCAAGATTATGGAACCGGTTTCAATCCCGGTCAGTCATACCCGTACCACAGCCTCGATACATGGTGCTGTTGCCTTCTCGCTGGTTGCTTTCTATTTTGCGAGGCGGAGGGGAAGGCACTACGTATTGCGCAGCGACAACGAGGGGTAAGCAATTTGCAAGTTTGCCGTCTGCGTGTGATATAACACCAACCCCCCCTAGGTACCGCCAAAAGAAGGCATTGCTTTATTCCATGTACTTGGTGATGGATTCACAGCTAACAATAGGTGCAGTAGTTAGGTCCGCACCCTTCTGGACCTTCAATAGTTCGATTCCTCTGCTCGGCAGTTACCATAAACAAGTTTTACACGTTTGCAAACATCTGTATTGATATCCTGTGTGAGTGCCACCCCTGCCAAGTCCACTGAACCTCTCGACGTGATCATCGATGATACGATGAAATTATAATACCATGTTCCGCTGCACATGTCTACAAAAGATCGCGAAAGACAGTCTAGTCTAGAGTCTCTATTTGGGACGCGTGTGCCACGGGTTGATGGCGACTGTCTCGTTCAGAGCTAACGAAGTATATTGAGTACTGCGGCCTATTAGACCTCTGCGATATACTGGGGGCCGTTTGGAGAAATACAGTTAACATTCCGACGGAAGACTTAATAATTTTTTCATGACATGATCCTTTTTTTTCCCCCCCCAGAGACGATACTCTCCGATATCGCCTGCCGTATCGAAGTTATGATTCGTCAGACCTCTTATTCTTTCCGAGTGAATTCCGATTTAGATTCGAGCGAAACTATCACATTATTCCATCCGGTCAGAACCGTATTTCTCGATATTTTTTGAGGGAATGAGATCGTCGTGCGGTAGACTGATCTAATCAATTGGCGAGGATAGACCGGCGTACTCAACTGTGTTTTGGAGTACCCAGTAGATACACTCTTGTTGCGCACTGACAGCGTTACGGTGACGAAAGAGGTCGCCAAGCCTGGGAAAGGAGGAACCGTAACGTAAATTAGAAGTCTGATTGTTTTTCTTTCCGCGACGACTGTGAGTCAAAGTGTGATTTAAACCTGTATTGATAACCCCAATCTCAAAACCTCTTTTCAAAAGGGGCACTCGGGAAACTGCTTCTGCGCCGACACGTCCCGGACTGTCAGCAAAGGGTTCTGGGCTAGATTCGCTAGTTAATGACATGTGAGTACATTCCCATGTTAGACCAATGCAGTACTAACCACAATACCCTATAGTCCTGTTACACGGAGTTATTTTCATAAGTTCTCTGAAAAGCATTTTCATTTTATGGCTTGAAGTTTACAAATATTACCCGGGAGGGAAACCTCGAACCAATAGAACATCCGAAGAATAACCGAATGGTTCAGTTTCTCACGAGTCTACCTACTTGACGTAAGGTCGGATCCAAGGGAGGGCGCTTCAAGCGGGTCTCACTCCGCCCAATTTCTAGCGACAGAAAGGTATTGTCAAGCATGTTTGTAATTCGATGACAGCCTGGAAAACGCCTCTGTAGCACTTGATTTCAGACTCTTATGGGGTGTCATGAGTCCCCTATCGTGCAAGTTTATGACTGTTATACGAACATCTGCGGATTTTGCGGAACGTGGAGAATATTTCACAGAGGGCCTCAGTGTTTAGGCAATTTGTTCATTTCTGTTGAAGGGTTGTAAAACCGATTCGGGGCGATGTATCGTTTCTCATCTAGACATTGTTTTGACTAGTATTGTCTAGGTAATGGGCGAATATTCATCACGTGAAACCGTAAAAAGACCCCGGTAGTGTCTTTCACTCTTCTTTGAAACTCTCTGAGCAGTGAGCTGAAGCTGCGAGGAAAGGTAATTGGACCCTGGCTTGATTAGACATGACTTCAGTTTCCTTGATGAGGATTGTTGTCGGCTGCGTAAAAAGGCAGCTTGTGATTCGAGAGCCTTCCTTTCAGATTTCTTTGAGTTTCCCTAGTTACCACAAATAGGGTCATTGCTCAACAAACGATGTAGATGGGCATTTGAAAATATTTCGTCTCGCCCAGAACTAAAATAACCTAAACTAAAACTAAAATAAAACTAAACTAAACTGAACTAAATAAACTAAACTAACAAACTAAAACGAATTACCGATGACATGTTGTTGTGGTACGTAGCCGCGCCCGGCTTCAATTGTTCGCAGGTTCGAATCTGGGTGGCCACGTGAGTTTACACGTGGAAAAGGAACGAACTGAGTCCGAGGCGTGTTGCCAGTGTAATCATCAGCCACTTCCTGATACTAATACCGACCGGGAGATCATACGTGTTTGTGCTGCAATGTATATCCAGGTTTGATGATGTAATTTGTGGTAAGAATTCGGGGAAAATTGCTGGCATCATTGAACGAACTGCGTGATATTCAGCATTTATCCCGGCAAGGTATTATTGATGCAAGATTGTCATGTTGTTACTATTATCATTATATGCTGGTAATCGTTCAGGCTCATATTACTTTGGAAACTGACTTGCGGGAGTTTAGGTACATTCCTGCCTGTAGCTTTGGGATTATAAACGATCCCACTGAGTTGAAAAAAACGGGGGTGGGAGCGACAGGAACATCCAAGGAGGAGGGGGGGGGGGGTCTCTTTCAGTCGAACCCAGGCGAGATAAAACAACCGATATCAATAACTTCGATACCTTCCTAGTTCCCCGGCGAGGTAGCGGGGGTGGGGGGTGGGGGTAGTACACACAGTTTCAAACCCAGATATGCAAGTATTCTAAACTCCTAACCAAATGTGTAGTGGAGTATTTTTCACTAAAATCAACAGGGAAAAAAAAAAACTGTGATGTGAGTAATATCAAACTAGCAAGTCCGTTTGCATAACTTTAGTTAAATATACACCCTCTTTTCACGTAGGTATTGAGGATTCTTGCTACACCACAGAGTTCACAGGCTTTTCAAAAGTAGGATCTTTGGGCCGGTGCAAATTGACTGACATCTTGTGACACCATCAAACGTATGGCGAAGAATTACTGCACAGGCTTGCGTCCATGCTGAATACTTCACCTGGATTATCCACCACAAATTTGCCAACAAGAAAAATCACTATAACAGAATCAGATAGTCCTTGTTCCATATATAATATGACTACTTAAAATACACCGTCACGTCATGTCATCTAGTCATGAATTAGGTAAGTCACCATCTACGCCACTTATATAGTTTAGTACATGTATACATAGCTGCAGTGCAGTTATACTTTCTAAACAGTATTAATCATGGACCACATTTCGCTAAATACTGAGCTGTAGTAACGTGAACATGCTTCAAGAATAACCCAGAAAAATAGAAGAGTATACTGAGTAGGCAAAAATTACAAAGTACCAATTCGGCATATTGCCGCTCACCCGGTAGATTGATTCTATTAATACTTCGTCAGGCGGGCAGTTTAACGTCCTTATTCACGATCGATATGGCCCCTTTACTTTCACCCCCCCCCCCCCCCCCCTACAGTTTGATGCCGCTAGAAAATGATCCCCTCTACAGAAGAAAATCCCGCCATCCGGCAGTTATTGAACTCTGGCTTTATGCGGATACCGTCACCTAAATCTTTTGAATGATTTTCAGTTGAATAGTTCAATGAAATATAATAAGTAGGACAAATGAAACCAGGAAGCATGGTACGTTTTCGAACAATCACCCACTCACCTCCAAACATTTGGAAGACCGAACAACACTCACTCAGTATCAGGTTGACTTTTGGTCTTACAATCTTACAGATTTCACAATTCTATCAATGAGCACGATACACCAAAGGCTAACACGTGATGTAGAGAACGCATTTCCTGAAGAACGTTACACTCACATTTGTGTGATATGAACTTATAAAGTATCCTAGAGTTTCATTCACACCGTTTAATACCCGATGCTTTATACATAGGTTGTATTGTATCACGTATCCTGGTTGATATGTGAAACTACATAACATAACATTGGTAGAATGAAGCTGAAAACATACGCGCGCCACACACACAACACACACACACACAACACACACACACACACACGAAAGTCGCTTGCCATAGTGTAAAAACATCCTCTTGTCACGGTATGAGTATCATGGCTACACACAGAGTTCACAGGCTTTTCAAAAGTAGGTCACTTGGGCCGGTGCAAAAGCCTGACATCTGGTGACACCATCAAAAGTATGGCGAAGAACTACTGCACAGGCTTGAGTCCATGCTGAATACGTAACCTGGATTATTCCACCACAAGATTGCCAACAAGAAAAATCACTATAACAGAATCAGATAGTCCTTGTTCATATATATATGACTCACTTTAAATATCACCGTCATGTCTGTCATCTAGTTCAGAAGTGGTAAGTCACCATCGACGCACTTTATAGAGTTTAGTACATGTATACATAGCGCCAGTGCAGTTATACTTTCATACAACAGTTATAAGCATGGCCCACATTTCGCTAAACTGACTGAGAATGTAGATAACGTGAACATGGTCAGAATAAACCAGAAAAATAGACGGTATACCTGAGTAGGCAAAATTACCACATGTGACCAATTCGGCATATATGACGCATCACCATAGATTGATTCTATTAATACCTTCGTATTCGGGCGATCAACGTCATTTTATTACGATTCGATATGGCCCCTTACTTTATCATACAGTTTGATGATCTCTAGCAAATACTCCCTCTACAGAAGAACAATCCCGATCCGGAGTTAGAACTCTGGCTTAATGCGGAATCACGTCACAAATATTGATGAGTTTTCAGGTGAATAAGTTCAATGAAATTATAATAAGTAGACAAAGTAACCATGAAAAATGGTAAGTTTTCGACAAATCACCAATATAAAGTATTCCTCGAGTTTCATTACACCTTTCTAACACTCGCTTTAGTAAAATACCGATCAGGAAAGTTTATATCTGATGTGAGAATGATAAATTTACATAGAGGTTTACATAATAGTGTTCGGCATTGTATCACTTATTCTGGTTTGATTATTGTGAACATAATAACATAAACATTGGAAGAATGAAGCGGTGAAACACACGAGCGCACAACCACGACATAAACACACACACAAACACACAGCAACACACACACACACACACATACACCGTACCACACCAATTCATTCCGGGCGAAACTATACTGGGGGATCGCGATTCATCATCGCATCTAACTTAGTATATTTTCAGAATAAAAAACATTCAGAACTGTAGTGAATATAACCTTGTAGTTGGTAAGATAATTTCTTAATTGAGTACTCAATTTCGTATGTAGTTCGTATGCACGATCTGAAAATTTGACGCGTTGCCTTAATTTTGGACCTTCCGGAATGCATACCGATCGAGGACATAACTGCGTGATGCTGCATCCATGGTCATACCGGAATCGGCCGGATAAATAATCATCTAGAAGAATCAATGTCGGAAAGTGTCATCAACAGTCTTCAGTATATAATAACTGAAAGGAAGGAGCGCATTAATATCGTTGTTAAGACTGTCTTGTGCCATTTTCCGGTAAAATGTTATCATGTAATGATCAAGTTGTACTATGTTAAAAATGAGGATTAGGGCAGATATTCGAATCACCGTCAGGCAAAGCAGAAAATTGCGTGTTCACGTGAAAGTACACATTGACCTCAATTTTTAGCCCGATGTTGTTGTCCATCACATCACTTGTCACGCCTCGGGAGACCATGATCTGGGCGGAGCTTCACAATCGATTGGCGCGGCTTGAAACATCTTTGAGCTGACAAAAAACACAGGAAAACTCTCATTTTCCACCGAGGCTCCCTGAGGGGTGACCAACTTCATTAATCCAGACCGTTAGACAGGGCTATGGAGAATATCAATAAGACCATGGACTACGTGTTGAACGCCCGGTATTTTCCCATTCTAAACGTCTCTACGGACCCTGCTTTGACATGGAATGCAAGGTCCGCATCTTCTCAACAAGGCCTACGATTAGCGGGTGCCAAATACATTGTATATAATCGGATTGGCGGCGGAGTCAATATAGTCCAGATTCCCTGAAGGATGGTGACAAAGACCACAGAGACAGGATAATGAGCGGCCGCCTGGCGATAACAATGGTCGTCGAAATGTCCTGAAGAAGACAGAATTAGTTAAGAGAAGGCAATATTTATTAACGAATGCCATCTGGGTGAGCTGCGTTCTTCCTTCTGGTGACTATGAGATACACCGAGGGCTGGGGATTGCTTTATCTTCCTATGTCATGTAGAATACGGAAAGGGAAATCACCAGGAGTGAGTGACGTCAAACGTGAGCAAAAGGTAGTTTTAATAGGGACGGTTCGGAACGAATTGCTGCCAGGCTTCCCGACTAACAGTTCGATACAAGTCTTGCTAATCGATTCTCTAAGGCAAAAAACAAGGAATATTATAAGCGACGAGAAAGTTGAAGAAAACAACTTCCCATTACTACGCACGCACATGCTCTGGTGTGGAGTGATCGGTGAAGTCATTGCATCGAATGGTCGACACACTGCCTTATAGCGCTCCCAGGGCTACCCAGATATCAGCACGGATATAAGCAGTTGTTAAAGAATACGGCAAGTAACATAAAGCCTCCCTCTGAACGCTTGGGCTATTCCCAAAACATTGCCAAATACGATATGGCTGGCGAACTGGTCATACGATAACGGCCATGTCGATCAATAGACACCCTAAGGCTGTCTTCCGGAGAGATGGTTCTCCAATCACTGTTATTAAGAACATGAGAGTGCGAGACAAGGCAAAGCAAAAAAGCCCCGATTATAATCGAGAACGAAACAATCCAAAAGGCAGAGTCCATCGGAAATGGGAACTCCGTGTGCGCGTCCTAAGTAAGTAGTGTCTATTGTTACGACGGCTGTCTTGGTAGTCCAAAACCAACCTAGCCAAGCTAGATTGATCAAAGCCTGTGGATGTTACACTGACTGATGCCATTGCCATTCGATTGCTGGAATAGGCCGGTGGAACTGGTTTTTGAAGTTTATACGTCATGTAGTGAAAGAGTGTGTTTACTCAGGTAGTTCCACAATAAACCCTTAGCCTATAGATATTTTTAACGGTAGTTTTAGTAGCGAGCCCATCATTTATCGATCTCTACAAATATCTATTAAAATTGCTACTGAGTGTTGCACTCACTACGAACAAAGATAGTCAGAAATCACATTCCGCGTGTAGTAATCAACGCCTAAGTGGTTATTGTTGGAAATGCTGTCGTTGAAGTAAAACACATGAATGCAATCCACAACTGCCAATCGAATACCAGTATAACTTTCACCCTCATCTCAGCGGCTTCATGGTGACTGGACTGCAGAAGATATTATTAGGTTTTTTTGTTTTGTTTTATACAGTTCGCATCAGTTGCTGATTGGCTCATATGAGAATACTAATAGTCATTACCACGCGCATTTAATTGGCTTTCCAATTTTAATTGGAAATCAACAACAATACAAACGCTCTCGCTCGTAATGAATGTAACTTTCATTAACATTCCCCAAACAACTGAAAACATTGATTCAATACAGTGCTCGTAATATTTTTGTTGGGGTGGGTGGGGGGTGTCATGTTCTGGGATATGGGGGAGGGGTGCAAAATGGTGTTACCTCCCTTTCCCCCCCCCCAAAATAGTATTTCAACTTCTCATTGCACGTCTACTGTCTTGAATTTCAGTATGTATTATAGAACTTTCACGAATGATTCCAACATGTCATGCCCTTGCTTGTAACATTCGAAACTTGTGAAATCCGTCAGTGGTTGTAGTTCGAGGCCGCTGCATCCAGGCCAAGGCCAAGCCGCACCCCTCGAGGCCAAGGCCGAGGCCGCCCCCTCGAGTCGAGGCCGAGCCGCCTCTCGAGGCCGAGGCTGAGGCCGATGCACACCTTCCGATACCGAGGCCGAGGACGTCAATCATGATTATAGCATGAAATTTTCATTTACTAGTGTTTAAATACTAAATAATTTTGTTGTTGTCTTCCCCATGGCTACCCTAGTCATTATGATTAATATAGGAGACAAAAAGGTACAAAGTCCCAAAAATATATTGAAACAAACACAAATTGATATGCAAGAAAATGTTAACGCAGTTGTGAAAATGATCCTGCTTGCGAGATTTGCTATGAAAGTTATACGTCTCATCAAATTTACCACCACCTCAATTCAAGATCACACCCATTACATATGGCTTTTTGCCACCACAGGGTTTTACATCGAGGGTATTGTTTTACCAGTGTAGGGAAACGGTGCACATATTAATGTTTTCCCATGCCCTATCAGTGACCTGCACCATTCACCTCAGATATTTAGTACCGGTATTGCTAAGAACAGTTTGTAGTAAGTCACTACATTAACATAGGCTCAAAACCAACGAAAATAACAAACGCAAATGCCAAGAGGCTCAGGATTTCTTGACTGCCTTGAAGTTGGTCGACTTCAGATTACCTTTGACCTGACCCCATAACCCCTTGTTGATCAGTACTCATTATGGGGAACCCACATACCAAGTTGAACTTGATTCACCAAGGTGGGTCGAGTTATTCGTGTTCACAATCCGGGCGTCACACACACACACACACACACACGCGCGGCGCGCGCGCACACACACACAACACTGTGATGACTGCATAGATTCCTTTGACTAAAGTCAAGGAATATATAAAATATATAACAATTATTTGGTGCGATTTTCTTAGTGTACGACTTCAGTGTCAGTTAGGCTAATATGACAATAATACTAAATAGTGTTTAATAAACTTTTTAAATACCCAAATGCAATTCAAGGCACTCTGCGCAGTGACTTTTAAGGCCTAGGACTGTTGCCAGAGGTCCTCCGCAAATAGAAATGATATTGAATAATAAAATAACATTCCACAATCGCAGCACATGCAGACCACATTCTTTGTATTTTCAGTAAGTAGTCCTACTTAAGGACATTTTTCATTCACTAGCTGACCTAGAATTTCACTCGCAACTAGACATAGAGGGGCGATATCTCTCATCATCAAGGGGGGGGGGGGGGTTTTTTTGTTTTTTTTTGTTTTTTTTTTTTTTTTTTTTTGTTTTTTGTTTTTTTTTTTTTTTTGTGTTTTTTTTTTTTTTTTTTTTTCTTTTTTTTTTTTGTTTTTGTTTTTTTTTTGTTTTTGGGGGGGGGGTTTTTGTTTGTTTTTTTTTGTTTTTGTGTTTTTTTTTTTTTTTTTGGTTTATTTTTGCATACCTACCAAACCTACATCCCCGCGAAATTGTTGGCACAAATCCTCCCGGAATACCGTATTTGAGGCTGGACGGTCATTTTGCCGGGGGCCCATGCACTCACCACCCCCCCTCCCGTTTTAATGGTGGGGAAATGTCTTAGGACATCGATGGGATTGCACTAATAACAGTCAACATTGCATCGGGCGCTTGGTTTTGCATTATGTGGCAGTACTACTTTTGGCGGGAATTGCAGGCCTAGCCTTCCAGCTGTCCCCCCATGAGTGAGTGTTCACATGTGTCCGCGCCGTTGCAGGATTCACTGATTTTATATTATACACAAAACTATACATATGCGTATGTCTGTCACTGTCTTGGTCAAGTACATTCAGCACTGTTAGTTGTTTTTATGTCCAGCAGCTCGTACTTTGAGCACTGCATCAGCAGTACATCCTATCGGCAGCCTTTAGCGTGATCCCGAGTATGCTACGTTGATTGAGTTGTCGCGTGATTAAAAACAAAAGTATCATTTTGTGACAAAATTTTTTATATTTATTTGCTTATAGGAATCAGATAGGCCTTTATATTGAGTTGAGATTTGAAGATTATGTGTGCAGAAATTTCGAATTCTGCACTTCTAGTTGTCGAAATTATGAAGATGGGAGTTACGAGTAATGTGTATGTCTATTCCTGTGGGGAGTTAGTACGTAACTATGTGTCTGAAGATTTGTCAAGTGATTCGTGTGAGATTTGTCTATCAGGATGTACAAGATTTGTGTGTAGAGAAATTGTTCAGCTCTCGTGCTCAGTGCTAGTTTATTTCTTCTTAGGTGATAGTGTATTCACTTACCTTTTGTGAGGTGATATGATCACTTCATTGTCATTTTGTTATTGGTTCGTACTTGATTTTTTTTATGAGGGCTTTCCACATGATTGTAGCATTCGTAGTTTCTTTATTCGTAGAGAAGTTGTTCTTTACCTGATTTTGGGAAGTCCTTTGCTTTACCAGACAAGCGATAAGTAGCAGTCTCTCATATTCGCAGGTACAGGACTGTTCGCATTTTTTTGTCGTTATGGTGCCTTCTTGTATACAGCCTAATTTCTTTTTAGAGAGACTGGTGCAGCTGGAAGTTGAGTTGAGTGGTCCCTAGATTCGAACAAGTTTTAGTCTCTTTTTATGAGGAAATTACGTTTTTTGTTATTGGTCCGAGTGTTATTTGTGGTTTGTTGACTGAATCGACGCTGTGCCGGTATTTTTAACCTGTCTCCGATCCGCTAGACTTCTCTTGTTTGTCTGTTCCTTCTGTGCGACGTTCTGCCTGAGGTGTGATATTTCAGCCAATCAGAGCATTGTTTACTTTGTGATGTTCAATGATGCATGTAGTTGTGGAGTATGTCAAGGGTGTGTCTCCTTTCCCAGTGGGATCATTGTTTTTATTTTATTATGGACTAGCCGTAGTATCTCTGGTACGGGTGACTGTATTGGTGTGTTTCGGTAATCTGATTGATTATTTGATTCCTTTCTTTTTACTTCGAGTCCAGGTCCGTTGCTTGCTTCCGTGGGTGTCAAGTCGATATTTTGGAGCGTTCAGCTCTTGCGAACATGTGGTCCGCACAGTGGGCATCCTGTGTATCGGAGTCTGGTATTTTTCTTGGTTTAAAGGAGTAATGTAGCGCATGGTAGGTTTCGCAGAGTTGCTAGTAAGATTTTTAGTGGTCATCTATGCAGTTCCGGGAATGAAGTGGGAGAGCGCAATGTCAAAGCTGAGCGATGCTTGGTTCATATTATGGATTTGGAACCCTTATTGTAATTTATTTATTGTGCTTATACTTGTTTTTATAATGAGTTTAGGACCTGTTGCTACTTGCTAGTCAGTATAACTAAGAGAATTTTATGTATAGGAGAGTTGGTGTTTGGGGGGGAGAATTGAGTTTGTTGTTACAGATCACGCATGATATGTTTTGTGCGACTCAGTAACAGGAAATTCCCAAAGAAGGTTATTGCCAACTCGGATTCTTACAGTACTGTTCTTGATTGGTTCTTTCGTAATTGAGGCAATCTGAGTTTCCTTCCTCTTCAGATATTAGTCTTGGCACTTGTGTAGGCTATGAGTTTCCTTCTTTAGCATGCGTATTTGCAAACGTTTTCCTCAGGCAGTAGATGCATTGTTAGGAACGGAGGTTTTTCTTAGGTAATACTTCTTTAATTATGATCACCCCTTCTCATGTACGGCACATTTACTGTTTGCCTTAAAGGTTATGATCGCCTCACTGCATGCAACGTTTCAAATGATGGTTGATGGTCTTCGGTCTTGCAGTTTTCTCTGATCCACGTTACCACGATGATTAGGAGACTTAAATCGGTAACGTGTATTAGCGTTCCTTGTTCCCATGTCGCTGTCCGCCCAGTCTATGTCCGCGATAGGTCTCTTTTCCGTGTCTTATGTCTTCTATCCTGTCCGTTTTGGCGACAGATGTCGCGAACGTTACAATATGTTTGCAATACGTTCAATATATATATATGATATATATATATATATATATTCTACTTTATATATATATATTATATATATATCTATCTATATCTATATATATTATATTATATATAATATAATATATATATATATAATATAATTATATGTATAAAATTTAATATATATACTATATATATATATGCTGAGCTCAAATAATAAGCTGTTCCACTGGGTACGAAAATATATGTACTTCCGGAAATTTTCGCTTCCTCAGGCCGGTGACCAGTACAGAATAAAGCTTTAACACCAAACTGAACAGCAAAAGACGGTTATATCCTGCCTATGGGGCAATCCCAATTCGACTTAGACTGGTGGTGAAAGGTATATTTGATTTAGGGGCCCTAGTCTCTATTCAAGCCATCGATGTGGGACTTGATTTAGGATTAGATTCAATTTAGCACGTTTGCGGATTTCCTTCGGCGCGAAGTTGACCCGACCAAAGTGCTTCAGATTTTTCATGAGTGATTCGGACTATTAAAATGTTCGGCCACGAGGTAGCCTGCTGGTTGTCACGAATTGACTTTTTGTGGTTATGAACCGTAACCTGAAAGCTGTGCCTGTTTTACCAACTGTGGGCCATCATGGCAAACGTTACAGTGAAAAACATATACGACTGCGTGAAATCACTGTGAGATTGGGTGACCTTCACGGGGGTACTTGAGACCAGGAAAACGTACGCAGTTGCCAGTGGTAATATGACTGCAATTCAACTACTGCAATTCTACTATATATATATATAGAATATATATATATATATATAATATATATATATATATTATATATATATATAATATATATATATATAATATATTATATATATATAATATATTATATAATGTCATATATATATATATATATATATAATATATGCAAATGTAAAACGCAGGTCCATTCGCTGAGTGGGCTTCGCTCTTGAGTCAGATACGGGTGATATTTGTGGGTCGAGCCGTATATAAGGCTCTGTAGTTACTATACAGTAATGAGAGGACAGGAAGGGTCGGCGAGTCATAAAGACCGAGGGTCGAGTCGTATTGCATCTAGTGGTTGAAATCGGGAAGGGAAGTCGAGCATCGAGTGACTGTGTCGTGTAAGAGTTTCAGTTATTAGGAAATGGAGATTAATTGTAGGGGACTTCCTTAGGTTATTCGGAACACATCATTATTTAAAAATCAGAATAATCATTACGGTATAAAGTCCACGAATTTTTCTTTTTAGGTATTTTTATTTATTTATATGGCAGGAACTTTATTTTTTCCCTGAGAGTTGTCGTCGCCCAGACCCACGAGTTTATCCAGAGGCATCTTTATGCTCGTCTGGATCCCGGACGGGGAAAAACAACAACGACATACCTCTGTCAAGCCTTGCGGTCGCAAATTCCCGATTTTCGAGGGCAGGCTTAGCCATCTCCACACTGATACCTTTCCTTCCGTCACGTCACGTCAATTTATCTCCGTAAGGCGACGTGATGCGCCGTACGACCGCCCTGTCCTAACAGGATCCGTCTCTCCGTACGTCAAAAGCTACTGGAGAATGAAATTCGACCATGAAAAATCGTTTGGATGTTTAGATCTTTCATTTTATATTGTCTATATCGCCCGGTGGTCAAAGGTAGTCCTGAATACATATCACATTCGATATTTCGTCTGAAGAAATCTTTCCCAACATGGTAGGTGATGTATGTAGTTTGATTGCTGGATGCTTGGTTACACGAGGTTCGGTTTTTCGCACACACACGACTAGTCAACTATTCGAATGGCGACTTCAGCAGTGATGACGACTTCGCAGTCGTAACACTTGTTGTTCACATGCGCGAACGGAGGGTCGTGTCCACGAAATCAACCGAAAGGGAAAGGACTCGGGGCATACCACAGATTATATAGTCAGTGAACTGTTCCTGGACAGTTCTTCATCCTGGCCTCCTTCCTACCTAACCACTATTTTAGAGGTTTCCGTTGCCCATGAGACCCTTCCAATTTGGTTAGAGGTTGCCCGCGTCCCGGAAATTTGCTTGAACATCACTGTCGTGAACAATGTGTGCATTTGAGGGCCACTGATTAGAGAAACGAGAAAATCGAGCCAGTCAACAAGAAATTTGTCCCTTTTTTTCCAATTTGTTCCCGTAAAAAAAATTGTCACATTTTTTAAATGTTGTGTTGCCCCACCTACGCGCCTTTATATATTGCCAAAATGGCGAAGTCAGTCTGTTAAAACACTACGGATTTAGAGGTATACAACTCAGCCATTGGTACTTATGTTCATGCCAGTTGAGTCCAGCATTGGTGGGGGTGACATAAATCGTGTCAAAACCAAGTTCTCTTTGTGGCCTTTCCATCTTTCAGCCGCAACTTGTAGATGACCTTATGAGAAAAAGTATATTGCCGAATGATTCAGAAACCAAACGCGTGCACGGCGAATCTTTTTTTTATTCTTTTCATTTTGCCTCCTCAATATGGAAATGTAGGGCATCTTAATTAGAAATATGTGTTGTGCCTTTGTGTCATGGCCGTACTGTACTTTCGTTGCTACCCTCTTTTCTTTTAATAATTTTCAGGACATACATGCCTGGATCATTGGAAGGAGATGACTCATATGGCCACCCCCGCACATGTCCAATATTGAGGGTTTATCCCCATCCACCCATCCGCCCATCCATCCCCACCCGCGATCTACACCTTGCCTGTCATATGAGATAGAATATTGTGATTTCTAATTGGAATATCCTAATATGCTACCACCCCCACCCCACCACACACCCCTCTACCCCCTCTTTCCTTCCCTTCTCTTCCCCACCAGCCTACCCCCCTCCCCCCCCCCCTCCCTCCCGAGCATACAGTTGCACTTCCCTGTAGCCCTTCAAACTCGGTTACTGACGGGTCAAGTGAGACTGATTTGGAACAATCAAATCAATACTTGGAGTAAAAGTAGCCAATGATGTGATTGAATCGTGTACCCCTTTCTCTCTCCCATATAAAAGCTGATGGCTTTCTTCTGTGCTCATTGTTTCAGCACTGAGCATTAAAACATAGGCGAGACTTCAAATTGACGGATCGCTCCGTACTTCCATTCTCTTCTGAACGTATAATGGATTTGAGCAATCCGGATGGTTGCGTACGCCTGCGTCAACATTCTTGTTAAAGGTTGTCGTCAATGATGATGATTTAAGTAACGCGGCAAATCCGATACCATTAACTTTATAGTTGAACTTTTAAGCCACATGTCATATATGGGGTCTCCACACTAGCACACACCGTAAAAGCTATATGATACTTGAATCCCACACGTTTATGATTTTCGCCAATACGAACGTCAGAAATATTGTGCAATCAAACGATATTCTTTTCTGGAGTGAAGCCACTCCTCACGCTACCAGAAATCATCAACTGATATGTTGAAGAGCTAATCAGTGAATTTCGAGCCAAATATTACCCTAAATTGAAATAATTCTTGTACCTCTTTTCCAATTTGGGTTGTTTTTTCGTACGTGAATGTGGCGCCTCATTGTTAATTTTTAGCAAGCTTGCCGCTGTGCTGCTATTTGTGCAGTTCAGCTACCCATTCTTCAAAAAATTCTGACCTTCCGGTATTTTATCGAGTTACTAGGTGCGCTGAAGATTTTATTTAAAACATTGTAAGAGAAATTCTGAGGATCTCTTCCTATATCATCGGATCGATCATCAAAATTAGCCAGTAATTCGGGGCCACTGTTGTAATACCTCCTATTCAGTTGCTCAAGTACACTAAATAACACTCTGACGCACAGCTGATCGATAAATCGTGCGATAATTGATTCATGACAGCCTTTAAAATCATTCGTCCTCCCAACTCCTTTTTTTTTTTCCTTTTTCCTCGTCTTTTCCGAACCACCCTGCTTATTTTTATGAGAGATAGGGACGACCATCTTTACCTTTCTCCGGAGTGGCAAACCACTACTTGATGAGATTAAACGACATTCATTTGTCAACCACCTCTGCCAGTTTGACTCCAAAGTTCCCCATCTTACCACTTAGCTCGACAGCAACTCCGGACATTTGGGGTGTTGTAGCTTATTCTTTCCTGCGCGCTATAATTGCCTGCCAACATATTCTTTAGATTTTAGGTGATTCGGAAAGTCTCTTTCTGTTATAAAAGTTGATATTACATCGAAGAAGGACAAGAGCACTACGCATAGTGTGCGTTCCTGTTTCATCAACAGGCCAAAGAGTACCCGGGTGGCTACGTATTCTGTGAAGGCTGGCCTGCTGTCGGTCCTCCTGGACATGACGAGAGGGCACAAGGTTGTTGATGCCGACTGAAGCGATGACACTCGTTGGTTTCAAATAAACTTGCACTGATAGTACATACAAATCAAAATGGGGGGGGGGGGGGGGTAATGATCAAAACCCAACTCTAAGACCAAATTATCGCCGAACCCAGGCATTATAAGCATTCGATATTTTCATAGTTGCGGGGTGAGTAGATTGACTACGCGCCTTCGGTTCTTTGTGCAGGCGCGTAGCAAGCTACAAAAAGTGGGCTGGTCAAATGTTGAGGAAGTGCGATATAAGCGTAGCGCCACATCTTGATGCGAAGCGCCACACAAAAACCTTTTTTTTTTAATTCAGATACCCCAGAGATGACTGGAATGTCATTGCCGGGATCGAAGTATGGACCCACCACACTGTCATTCCTAGATATTATGCCAATAATTTCAAAAAGAAAAACAGTCTTTGCATGGGGTATGAAACTGACTCTATGTTTCGGAGGGTCAATGATTTCATTAGTCAACGTTTGGTGGTTATAGGGGTGGGAGACAGCTTCCCGGACCTCATTATTGCGGATAATAGCACAGAAGAAGTTTGATAGCGCGAGAGAGCGTCTAAGCATTTATTAGTCTTTCAATTACCTCGAAGAGGATGAAAATTACCCTCCTCAGGTTTCGAAACATGGATCCGAGTGGTGTGACCAGGATTTCTGCCCCCCCCCCAAAATAACAACGGTCATGACTTTATTTGCTCGCCGATATTGGGTTGCCTCCCCGTTGGAACTTTTGAATAATTCAGGTCGTAGCGATAAGGCGACTGGTGCCATATTTGTTAAACTGTTATCACAGAGGGGAGATCGAGGCGAATTTCACATGCGTACGCACTGTGAACATATAATATATTTCGCGAATGAGCGGTCCTAAAACAGCGGCGTGGCAAGGATTTTTCTAATAGGGGGGGGCTATTGAAAAGCGCCGACCATTTACTAGGGGGCGGCAGTCACATCTAAAGGGGGAGCCACCATTGGTGGCGCGAGCGATCAAGAAAATTCAGCATATTAGGCTTCCTCGGATGGCAGGAAATGGCACTTCCTGACCATTTCAAGGAACTGATGCAGTGGCTCGCAACAGTTTTTCGTTCATTAAAATTATGGGCATGAAATTTCCCCAATCTCAAAAAGTTGCCAGAGTTTATTTCCTTGCAAGCAGTCCAGCAGGCCCACGAAGGACGACACTACCTATTGCGCGCGGAGCGCGGGGAAGTTCTGCCACCTTTTGGGGGCAATCGACGAAAAGAATGTACGCTAGTAGGCTAAATATTTAGGTAGTTCTTTCACTTTTACTTTGCCAAGCCAATTCATATCATCTTCTAGTAGCACCGAACCCCTATTCCGTTCCAAAAAATATGTTGTGTTCTCACATAGTCTAGTATAACCATTCTTAGAACAATTTTTGGATTTGCAGGCGGGGTGATACAACTGAGTGCAATATAGCGCACCTAAACATCCAGTCCGCTTCGGGAATTATTTTGCGTTTCACCTGCATTGATCTAGTACCGCGGTGAATTGGCATTTTCAGGTGGATGTTGATGCAATCTGGTGCAAAATAGCACACTGAAACCAGGGACCGCGCAGAAGGAATACCATGCTGGGGTGGAGTTACGGGGCTATTAGCCTCGTCAAAACGTATTTTGGGAGGCGGTAGCGCCTTCAACTCCGGTCCTACTAGTCTTTGCCTCCTTACCCTTTCTCAAATCGTGACTATCTTCTTTGCATACGTTACGCCATCATTACCGAGCCGGGTATGTTACTCCCAGGCAAACAAAGCGGTAAAGCGCTTGAGCACTTCAGTGGAAAGGTGCTATATAGGCACTGAGATATTAGGGCGGGGTCTAGACCAGCACTGAAGGGGATGGGGGGGGGCAGTTCACTAGGTGGGGGCTAAATTCTAAAATCGCCGGTAGTGGTTATAAATAGTCAGAACGCACACTGGGGTAACCGATCCATCGGAGGGGGGGGGGGGGGGCGTAATAATGTCGGGAACCCGGGGGGGGGCTGCGACCGACTATCTGAGCAAAGCGCACTATCGGTGATTTTTGAGCCTGGAAAACCCTAGATACCAGGAATTGACGCTTCCGGCGTCATTTGTGGTTATTATGATCCGGAAATTTTCATTCCGAGGAAATCTAATGATTTTTCCACAATTCTTTGCCGCCGAGCAGGCATGTTCCTGTGCCGGGTATCACCATGTTGGCTACCGCCGCAGATATATTGATGGCAGTATGAGAAGAACAGTGCTCTTTTACCCTTCTAGACTGTTGAAATTAATTCCGCAGAAGCCATGTTCATGTTGTATACTTATAGGTGTATGAGACCAGCCCGTTATCCCCAATCTTGGACCATTTTTCGTAGTTTAGTGAAAGGAGAAGCGACTGCGAAGTAAAGGAGGGGCGCAAAGCATGAAGAGATCGCCGTCCTGGGGTGTCCCCCTCCCCCTTTGAAATGTTTCGCTTCTGAAGAAGGGCCGAGATTTTTTCAGTCAGTCACTCAACATTCGTTTTTTTTCATTCATTTTTCCATGACGGCCAATGAGAGGCGCCCTGTTGCGACCCCTGGATCTGCCCTAGTCCAGTTTTCCGTTCATCCGTCGGTCGATATTTTGCTCGAATTTTCAGTCTCTCATTTTCTCTGCCTACGTACCTATATAACACACCCAATTCGTGAGTTCAATTATCAACCCACGGGAGTGCGGTTCAGTTAATTGGGATCCGGATCAACCCCAGCCAACCCAACGCCTACTGCAGCACTCAGTGCCCTGTATTCTACAAAATTTCAAACTCCTGCCCAAAGTTGAAATCTGCACGTTCTCGATTATAATGATATACCGACATTTTAGGCCAATGTATCTTTGGCAGTAAGGACTTTTATGATGTCGGACACCGCACAGAAGGATACCTAATTCGCGTGTGTTTTTTCAGAATACTATGGTTACCATTTACCCTCTTCGTGTTCACATGCGCAACATGACTAGTATTGTAGAAGGAAGGTTTCAATCATGAAAAAAAAACATTCAAATCTCAGTGGGGGCGCATGGGGGATAGACTTCATGAGGGGGCGTGCCAGACGCCCCTCGTAGCTACGCCAGCGTATGGCAAATCGAAGAACAGGCTGAATTAACGGAAATGTTGAAAATGATAAAACGATCATACGTAAATTGAAAATGCATGAGACGGTAGGTGTGTGTGCGGCTCATCCATTGGCCTCGCAGAAGTAGTCAAACCGAGAAATTGTCATTCAACTAGCCCACTGTTTTTCTATTTCGTATAATTTTTCTATTTCCATGCTCACATTGTTTCACTCACGCGGTCACGCCGCTGCTCACATTCGCCTCATCTATACCCAAAATTTTTCGTGTATGGATGTTAAAAAAGTGGGGCGGTCATGGCCGCCCCAGCCGCCCCGCTTGCGACGCGCCTGCTCTTGTGCAATTGCGTTTTTCGTCTTGTATAGGTTCGTACCACGCACCCAGGAGAATAGTCCTCGTTCAAAAAAGAAAGTCAGTTGACGACCCTATCTAATTCGAATTGTTCAGCCTCTTCTTGTAACGTGTACGGGTCGCATATCGTACAGTTTTTTTTTTTGGTTTTCGCTTGACCTCAACTCTAGTTTGGTCTCCCTGTTTTGTATCAGACTGACACGGCTCAGTCACAAGTCGAATCTTGCTCTCCTCGTGTAGCCGCTTCAGAATCTCAAATTCGGCGGGAATGTTATGAACTTTCGTGAAGAACTCGGAGGCTTCGAGTCGTAGTAGTAGTGGCGCAGCCGGAATCCGTCCGCATCCTCATCGAATGGATTGAATCCGCTACAATGGTGATTTGGAACAGAACGTCTGAGCGACGGCGAAAAAGGTGACTCCACTGCTCGCGTAATGTCTTTAGATGTCAATATCTGCGACGAAGGGAGAGGAATAGTTTGTGCAGGGGTGGGTTAATTCCTTTGCTGCTACTTTAATACAATAAACTTCACACCCCAACCCTATAAATACTTCAAAACTCCCAAATAAAATATAAAAGACGATGATGAAAAAAAAGGTTGATCAAATGCT
Organism: Sclerodactyla briareus; assembly: GCA_026419785.1. Classification (NCBI taxonomy): domain Eukaryota; kingdom Metazoa; phylum Echinodermata; class Holothuroidea; order Dendrochirotida; family Sclerodactylidae; genus Sclerodactyla; species Sclerodactyla briareus. Next base: position 186,861 of record JAODTK010003876.1, read on the forward strand.
CCAATGATCAGGTGTACAGTTTGGCGCGCTCGCGCGCTAAGTCCTACCTACCTGCGTCAAATGACAGCGTGCTCAGGAAACTACCGGTAAAAGAGGGGCTCACCACCCTTTTGACGTCCGTATACCGATCCGTCAAAGAGCTTGTCGATTAGGGACCGTGCGCAAAAAGTCGGAGTCAATTGATTCGTTCATCGTATGACGCACTAACCCGAACACGCTTCGTCATCTGATCGGCAGATCGGTGTCCGTTAAAAAATCGGCTCGGGAGCAATTTTTGCGAATGTACGTGCGCCTTCGGAAGTTAAGTGACCACAAATTAGTGATAAAATGATAACCACCAGTCAAGAATTCGGATAACAACTCACGGAGCCACTCATAGAATTGGTTTGCGAGAGATGTAACAAATGTACAATGTGTGTCATCCGGGTATTAGTGATCTGGGAAAGGCTACTCCCCCATATAGGGTGATTTTTGAAGGAATTAGGATGACAGGTATGTTCTGAAGTGGTTACGAGTAAATTTCACACTTGAAAGTTATAAATTATACAAAAACAGGAGAAAAAACAGTGGCTCGATCACACCCGCGTGAAGGCAGGATCCAGTCATTAATTTGGACATCTTGACTCAGCTTCGAAGACCTTCCACAGCTACGACAGCAGTTTAATTACATCAGATCGCTAAAACTAGTTTTTTGTCGAAGGTAAACACAAGCTGGCAAGCGGCGGCCCATGCACTGTTAAGGAATGTTGCGCGTAATTTGATGTAGTTTGTTCGCACATAAGTAATTTTGCTTCAGAACGATTGCCATACTTTTTTGTGGTTTTGGACAGGTAGGACAGGGATGACACCGCTATCGTGAGACTAAAGTATAAGTTAGGAAAAAAATGCAGCCCATCAATAGCTATCCCGAAATTTCGCTCCCTGTTGGTGGCGCTCTGCTTTGATTGGTTTGCAGCCTAAGCATTTACATGGTGAAACACTAGGCTGATGGTTCCCAGTGATGATGAACAGAATTGCGACCTCTCCCCAATTCCTAAAAAATAGGACGCCGGAATCGTATGTCACCACTCCTCTTAATACAACCAAAACGAAACCTAAACCAAGCATGAGTCAATGAGTTGATTCTTTCTTTTTTTTCTCTTTGGACACGGTTGATTTGGTAGTGATAAATTTCCCGAAATCGATTTTCAAAAGTGAAATGTTCGGATGTAACTTTTAAGCTATGATTATGTTTTTTGTGTGTGGATCTTTATAGAATTTCAAGCAAATTTATTAGGCTACGCGGTTGTTTGAGAGTAACAAACAACCTAACGACCCCTTGATCAATAAGGCCCAGACTAACCAGCTAACTGATGAACGATTGCTTTCCGGCAGGGATGCAACCACTTGAACGACGATCCGATAAAAGGAACCTACCATTCATTGCCATCTCTAACACTCTAACCCACTGGGTTATAGATGCCATAGGCGCGTAAGCGGTCCGAGATGGATCATATTCACGGAAACGCCTTTGTTTTCCGGAGAGAAATACTCTATAAATGTACGCGGAAAGACACCATAAAAAATTCAGCATTCACTCAATTTGTCGTTGATTTATTTCGAGAATGATAGTCCATAGAATTCATTCGTGTGATACCATCCGTGTATGCAATTGGAACATGTTCCTATTTCGCCTTTTCACGTTTCGTTCGCTTCAATAATGTGACTGGTTGTCTGTTTCTTTTGTGTGACCAGACCCGCAATGAGAAATTGTTCGCTCTGTAAACCACATCTACTTTGCAAACTAAGAAGACATATCAGAGACTGGCCCATCTCACGTGCAAATTGGCATATCCGCACCGGACCGATCGCATACTTTGGAATCCCAGCCTTACGTGCGTACAATCATGCGGTTATGGAGTCAAATAAACTGTGCGGTGATGCCGAAAGACCACAGAAATGCATACAGCGCACTCGTACACGGACTTGATGGGCTCCATGGGGGACAATTTCTACAGTATATTTGCGGAATTGCGCGTCGACGCCACATCACACCCCAAAGCGGGTAATTCTGCCGACGCGGCTCGTTCATCCAATTTGGGAATAAATACTCTTTCCCCAAGAACCCATCACCGTCTGTGCCGAGTGAATACCTCACATGATAACACTTTCGCCGACCATGCCACGTGAATTTCTGGAGTTTACCACCGACGCATCCGCACTGATTGAACCCACCTTAAGAATTAGATTCGGGTTTATAGTCTTGTATCAGGCACGCCTCTTCACACGACGCGCCCTCCTTCCCTGTTCATTGGTACCTGATGAAGGCATTGCTGCAACCACCCCGGGGCACGTTCGCTCACGACCTACCTACACCCCTGACAGCCACACCCGCGAACGGCTACTTCCGTTACCTCCCATGATACCCACTTTTACGCGTTGGTTACGTGAGACATTCGAGTATACATGCCTGTCCAACGCACTGCGGAAAGCCCTCGGCTTTCAATGGGATCTTACTCGCAATCTATTGATCTTAAAGTCCGGAGCTCTACCAATTGAGCTAATCCACCTCGTCCGGGAGGCGGGGGAGGGGGGGGGCGCGACTGAATAACTAAATAGCACACTGTTCAATCATGCATGCTTATAAACAGCTAATTGACAGAGTGATCAAAAAATTTTTTCAGCGTATAGGAAACTCCCCCGTTCAATAGAGACGGACTGCCAGGTAATAGGTCATCTCAGCGGACGAGAATGGTCTTGATGACGTAAGCTGACCGACTGAATTGTAAGTCTCTGGTCCCTTGTAGTTCTCCGACTTGGAGAACCAGTGGACGGAGTCGTTCAGGTTACATCAGCCTCCTGAGAATTCATCGTGGGTTATCCAGCCTCATCTCCAAGGTTAATACAATGCCTGATACAATCCGTGCAAATTCAATAGTTCAGAGGACGTCAATTTCGTCTTCTGACGCCCGACGTCCCCTCAAGATTTTTTCGGCGCCAGAATTCGCTCGCTCACAAAGTCGGTACCCGTTAATCTCGGAGCCACATCCACTGTTCAAGAGTATGCCGCCGTTTCCCCGATGGCTCAGTTCCTGCTTCGCGACCGACCGGTTTCCGAGGGGAGTAATCCTGGACCACGCAGTTTTGGGGACAAACGCACCCGTGAAAAACTCTCTCAGCAGGTCGCCGAATCCAGTTCCGTTAACTTGGAACTGGTCGAAGTCATCTCGTCTACTGATTGTTCCGTCGCTGTAATATTATCACGTGGCGTAATCTTTTGGTAGCACGGTCCATGATATAACTGAGTGGAGAAAGTAACGAGAAAATCGGAAAACAATTCACCCAAACGCAAAGCATTACTACACAAAACGTTCTCATTTTGCCTTTCCCATATAGCTCGTTCCGATTTACTAAACGCTTATAAAATATAATATACGTTTTGCGTGATCAGTGCCATATCAGCTTTTGTCAGACCACTTACCTAAAGTGGAATGGACATGTAATTGATCAAATTCTGTACTGCTTTTTTATCAGTGACGTAGCTTGGGTAAAAATATTACGGGTGTTGGAAAACCTTCACACTGAAAAAAAAAATCAACTGACTGAGGATGGGAGCCCTGCATGGGTTTTAAGCGGGACAACCATGATGGGTTCAGGGTTTGTAAGCCAAGATACGGGGTGTTGGGGAACGACACAATTATGGGGTAGTTTTTAAATAAAATATATTACTATAATATTATTTGGGGTTACATTAGAAAACCATTCCAGCGGACACGCCACCATCATTGCTTTAAGCAATATTCTGGAACTAGTGCCTATCAATCACTGGAATTATTTTCTTCGTCTCTGCGAATGGCATTGTTCATTCTGTTCTGAAGTTCTGAGGGCAAAGTATCTCGACGGCAAACATCGAATTCGAACAGTTTGCTCCACAAGTGTCTTTGACGGGGAAATTAAAAAATTTTCCTCATCTGTACTCATACCTTTGACCAATGGACTGGGATGCCCGTAGGTCCCATTATTTATGGGAAATTGGGGGGGAATCCCAATTGCGCAATAACGCATGACGTGACACATTGACAACCCGGTATTATGTCATTATTTCGTTTTTCATTCTGTTGAATACGTCAACATTTAGCAAAGTTTTGTTGTCTTTCCCTCTCCAAAGTAACCATCAAACACCCACCACCCACTACAGCATCCCTCCCATAGACTAAATACTTTTTTAAGTTTTCGAAGTGGAAATAATTAATGAAATGCAATGAAACAGAAATTGTTTGCAGGTTTTCAAGTAATGAGCATCTTTATTATTGCATGTGGGATGCTTTCCACATTGCACAATATACACATGCACAAATGTCAAAGAACTGTAACTCCGTAACGGAAAGTCGTAAACTTCCCGTTTGGACTGGACTGACGTTAGTCATTTTTTCTCCAGCTAATATAATTAGCCTCCTTATCATTCTCCTGCCATTGTCCTCCAACACTTCTCAATGTACGCCACAACTGCCATGTTCACGCTTTGGGAGTATTTTGATTTCCTTTGCACTTCTGATCGTCCATGTCAACACGAAACTTGGTGGGTTGGGACACAGTTTGTCCCGAGAAACGGTGGATTTCAAGGTCCCCAGAAGTCGGATTTGTGTTGGTTCTTCTCGCGATTGTTTCAACTTGCGGATGTTGAGCCGAAACTCGGTAAATGTGGACTGTTTTAGTCCTAAACAACATGAATGCATTCAGGGCCACAGGAGGTCAAATTTGATAACCATGCCACTTTTTCGTTTCAAACAAAAATTTGGAGAATGATGTGGACTACAGTGGTTCTTCTCTGAACAACATAAGGGCAGTTCCAAAGTCACGTGGTGTCAGATGGACATATGAACTTAAGTGCTTTCTCTGAAGGGGAAGTCCACAAACCGCCGACGTGTCTCTCCCCGCCAGAGTCCATTCCTGCGGGGAATAGCACGTCGCTGGGTTTAACTACCCGCCTGAACAGTCGATTATTGTCTGCTTTTGATCAGGCTAAAAAAAATTTAGGCGACCACTTAGCGCGAAACTTCTAGACTTTTGCTGAATGAATGACATGACTGATTATGAATAACTCAAATAGGGTGTCATTTCTTAGTGTTTGTTTGTATACTTGTCTGTAAATGAACCTCAGATATATCCCGTGCCGAGTATTCTTCGAGAATATTGGTGGCGGTGGGTGGGGCCCAGAACTTGTTGCGCCGAATCCGGGAAGTAGTCGTAATAGATTACAGAACACAAGTGTATACTGCGCGCGGATCACGCTTATTTACTTTATGTTTTGCAGCCTGCTTGGGCATATGATAAAGAATTTATAAACCTCCCACAACACTTTTGCACAATCTTATATACATTAGGACATTCAGTTGCGGCATTCAGTTGGATTTCCTTCAAGATACCCCTTTTTCTAATCTTAGCCTTGAGCCTTTAAATATGAAACTGCTATGCTTAGAATAATAGCTATTGTGTCACCCCTTACTCTCAGGAATCCAACTTAAAATTGTCATCTAAACTCGGTACAAGTCTCGCGGCTCTAATGCCAAAGCTCCGACGTCGAGCGAAAGTCCTTCTCAGGAAATTCCAAACGCTTTCCACCCAATTTGTATCTATTGTCCTTGATAAATTGCCAGATCTCTACTCTTCCGAAAAATGTTGCTGATTTCTTTCATCTATCCAACACAATTTGAATTTCAGGAACACGCGCGGGAGCAATTCGTTGCGTAAATTGGATGCTGACCAACCTCAAACTGATATGCGGTTCGTCATTGTGAAAGAAAATTTTACAAGTAGATTGAGGTTCTGAATATGTAATTTCGTTCATTAGTTTTATTATTACGGTACAATCGGCCATTTCCGGAGTTGCCCATTGTGACGTCACTGGGGGGGGGGCTAAACTTTATAAAAAAAAGTCATTGTTAACAGTACTCTCACTTAGAAATTCCTGTATCTCATTGAAAATTCATTGCTATGGTGAAGTTTTGGCACCATTTATTGAGTAAGGTCTACTCGCAAGTACCCTCAGACAGAACTCTTATTGACACATGGGTAGATAGATCAACGAGGCTGTATTTCCATCAAATAATTTGCTTCAGATTTTGAGATGTAGACATAAACATCTTTTTGTTATTTTTTCCGACTCGTCACAACTGTCGATCAATCTTTAATTCTTGTCTTAGCTGAGAAAATTTGTGACGTCGCCAAATTTAGCTATGATTTTATTAATGATCATGGCGGCAGAAAATGATCATCATTTCTTTACCTGTGACACAGCCAATGGTGTCTCGTGACCATCCAATTCGCGCAGATCAGATACATAACTGAAAATGCACAGACACGTTAAATTAAGCATTACACGACGTCGCTTAATATAACTTTTGGCCCATCTTGATAGTAGACGGGTGAGCATTTCGCCTTGTCGCATTTTGCGAAGATGACGCTATCGGATTATCTTGGTCATCCTGGTAACTCGAAGCGTGATGTTTCACACAAAAGATTTGTGCACACAAATGATCTTGTATGATACTAGCACATGCATGACGTCAGTGTCCCGGATGAGTTTGTCGTATTATTCCCTGTTTCAATTGTTTCGACATTGGCAGGCATTGCGTAGCCCAGAGGGGGGGGGCACGGGCCATTCCCCCCCAATCGAATTCCCCCCAAAACATTTTGTTTTCTTCAATTTTTTCAACCTAATGACAACACATTTGGCCCGTATGCGGCCTCTCTTTGCTCATTGCTAGTCAGTTTTCTGCGAATTCCCTCCTCTTACAGCCCATTTTTTGTCATATCCAACGTGTGCCAAAATTTTGCGCGCTTCCGCGCTCAGTATACCCTTTAATCTATATTTTTAACCCATTTGGAGTTGCGGCAAGTTCTGTAGATCATATTAGACATTGCATACAAGGGGGGGGTGCATAATACCCCTCCAACAACATTCGTCCTTATGTTGTTCCCCGCTGTCCTCAATCCCAGTCAGATGGCTTGAATAGTTCAATTGTTTGGTCATATCCACCAACATGGCGGGTGCAAGGAGGGGGGGGGGGGTGGGAACTAGCTAGCCCTCGCCTGCAGTTCGGGCAAAAGCATGGCAAAATGATGAAAAACCCTCCCAGAAATATTGACCCTCGTACGCCTATAGGGTGATATCATAGAGGTATCCAAGCAATGCGCAAAAAAATGCGTAGTAGCCTTTGTTTTTGTTGTCTGCTTTTAATACCAACCGATAATAACTATTTGAGCTTCGTCAAATTTTTTTGTTTTTAGATTATTGCAATTGTTGATGCTGTGCTATTACATCCTGGGTACATCCTGGCCAGCTGAGACGTGCCATAAAGGATGGGACTAGACACCCCTCAATTTCTACCAAGACCCGTTGGAATTCGATTCGTCCAAAATGGGGGGCCGATCCAAAATATGAGAACCGAATGACAGGCAGAAAATGATCAAAAAAATTCAGACGAAGGCGAAGTCAGGAGGATACGCCTATGATCTGAAGCACGTGAAAGAAAAATTTACCCACTCCTCAATCAACCAGAATTGTGTAAAGGGACAAATTCTTCGAAGGATGGCAACGTTAACCAATTTTCACTGGGGTTCCTAAAAAAATGCAAAAATTTTCCCAAGGGGAGGGGCCCCCCTTAGACCCCCCCCCCATGCCACCCCCAATCAAAATTCCTGCTACGCCATATGTGGTGTTGTCATGGCCCAAGGTGCAATCATGAACGCTCCATCATGGTTACCGATTCTCGGACACCGTCATCAGAGAATCGGTCACTCAAGCGATGCACAGATTCCAATACTTCCTCGTCATGATCCAGCCGTATCAGTTTTTGCGAGGAAGAATTTCACTCCGGGGAAACTATTAAAAAAAATTCACTTTCACTTTGGGACATTTGTTACAAATCAGGTACGCCTTAGTCAGTTGCGCGGGATCTCACATATTTGTGGCAGTGCATCCTTAGTGCATTTCCTGTGCCTATCGCCCTGCTATACCACATTGTTTATTCTAGGAACTGCTGTAACACGTGGCTCTGCTCACTGTGCCAAGGTCCCTTGTTTTCCATATTTAGGGCCTCCACTAAATTTTGAATAGCTCCCATATCTGAGTCATCCTGACAATGATGCCTTCAAAGAGCTAGGGCCTATTATCGTCCCAAACCACCTTGTGAAGTGCTGGGCGGTTGCTGTTCGCCGGCGCTTTCCAAAATCACATATAATAGCAGCGGTTGCTTTGTTGAAAAATTACATAGACGAAGAGCTTATTTTAGATAACCCTGAAACACCCCAGAAATAGACGGGTTGCGTGCACGAATCTACAGCTCAACCAGAAAGCTAAAAGTAGTGATTTCCTGAATCTTTCTAACAACCAACAGCTAGACACGAGACAAACGGGAGATTGTACCCGCTCATTAAGGGCAACATAACATTTGACAAATTTCCCAATATCCCACCCACCAATATTGTTCCTTATACTCTTGATAAGAAAGATACACCTGATATCAAGTATTTCTGACTTTGACCAATATGGTGTCCTCAGATGGCCTCTGACCTTACCCCAAAACCATAGCGTTCATGTACTCATGTGTGGGGAACACACATACCAAGTCCTGTGCCGCCTCATCCAGTGAAGTTGAACTATCTATTTTACAACCATAAATTGCAAATATAAACTATTCACTAAATTTTCAATTTTTGAATAAAATTCCCCCGGCCCTAACAAAAAACACTGTTCCTTACTCCCCATAACGAGCTACACATCCATTCAAAACTGTTTTTTCAACTATCAGACCGACCAACCATCTGGACTTAACATGGTAAACATGTTTACCAAGGTTTTCCACTCTCCGACCTCATGTGCCTGTCACGACCTCTGACCTTATCCGACATAGATCAGGAACTCATCATAGGGAACACGTTACCATGTGAACCTGATCCATTCCAATGGGTAAATTAACGTGTTAACGATCTAAATTGGCACATTATCAATTTTTTTCACAATTTCCATTTTTTGTTCTCACATATCTGCGCCCGGATTACCCTGAGCAATAGGGTTCCTGTCCCTCCTCATGAAAAGCTGCATTACCTAATTTGAGATCGGACGCGGCTTCTGGACTTATTGTGTCAACAAGATATTTTCAAGACGTTGACCTCTCTTGACCCCATATGACCTTTGACCTGACCCCAAAACAATTGTGATCATGTTTCAGTATGAGGAACCCATATACCAGATAGGAACTCGATCCATCCAAGCGGGTCGAGTTAACCATTTACGAGCTAAATTTGCCAATATCAATTTTAACAATTTCCCATTCTCTCCCCCAATCTGACTCCGAATTATCCACAAACGGAGGTTCCTGTTACTCCTCCCTAAGAAATTGGCTGCATACCGAATTCAACCGATCAACGAGGCACGGACTTGTGTTTAACAAGAATTTCAAACTTTGACATATCTTGACCCAGATGACCTTCGACCTGACCACAAAACGCAGAGTATATTACTTATCATGGGGGACACATATACAAAGTATGCACTTGATCCATCCAGGCGTGCTCGAGTTATCGTGGTTAACAAGGCTGGCGTCCCACACACCCCCACACCAACCACCACACACACAACACCACACACCACACACTTTTCATAACCGCATCGTTTCCTCTGACTCGTCAAGGAATCAAAAAACCGGCCCACGAATATCGAAACGTCTTCTATGACCTAGTGACGATTCACCGTATCCTTTTCGCAAAGCAAAGAGGCGGTTTTCGTCGCCCCGTCGCGGTTTCCTCGGTTGCTACAAGACTGGACAATGCCTCTTACTTTTCCACTTTTCAGTTACGAGTTGTGATGAAATCAGGGGCTGCGGTCAGGATTTCCCTGACGAGAGGGCCAGAGTTCCCCGACGGGGGTCGCAAGTTTCTCATCAGTATCTTTCGTCACAGTGCACCCAAACCCTACCTATACACCAATCCCTTCATTTTCATTTTCTATGTTTTTCATTTCCCCGTATTTCTAATCCTTTTTGTTCATTCGCGTCGGATTTCCCCTCCAACCCCCGAACTCTCTCGATTATTTCCCCGGCGGAGGGGAGCGGGGTGGGGGGGGCGGTGGGGGGGCGGGGGCGGGGGGGGGGGGGGCTGCTCCCCAACGATGTACGCGCCTAATAGCGCGCTACCTAGAACTGGCACTAATCATTGACCAATTTCAATTTCATCATATGGATTGCTGACCATGTCTACCAGAGAATGCGACGGAAAATTGCATAGTTATGCAAATTAACACATTTACCGTACTTGACTTTCAGTGACCCCATGTCTCTTAATTAAATATCTCCGGACCAAAGCTGACCGACCTCAATACTTTTCCATGGAAAATCCAACCAACATGAAGATTCATGAATTGACCTAAGTGAGACTCATTGATGAATCCAAGTGACTCCCCTATGTTAAAAATTCGAGGCAACAATGTCGACTATAACCCAACAAAGTCTGCCTGAACTGAAAACTCTGCAAATTAGACGACTAAGTGACCCCCTGACCTCAATAGTTGGACAGTTGGGAGACCTAAAGGTGAACCACCCGACCAGTTTCAATGAAATCCGACTAATTTCGCATAAATTATTCAAACTATACTTTTTTTGACTGACCTCCAGGACCCCAAATCTATGTACAAATCCAACCCGGTTTCTGAGAATCCAACAAAACTCACGCCTATCGCATAGATCCTTCAAGTTTGCCCAAAGTGGCCCTCAGCCCCAAATCGCCGCACACGCCCCCAATGAACCCTCTACTCCAAGACCTCACAGTTACACTTTTGAAGAAAATCAATTAAACCTTGTGAGAGGAACATGAAACCTTGCGGGAGGGATGCTGATTGAGTACCATCACGTGGCATTAGAAAAAAATGCCCCTCGGCTAATGAGACCTTGGTTAAAAAAGAAATCTGTAAACACTCCGAAGGAACGCTGTTAGAACCATCCAAATGGACCGAACATCCGCACTGTGCACAACATTTGTGAATAGCCGTTTTTGTAGTTTCTCCACCTATTGGCCCTTGTCCCCCTTTATGCCATATTACCTTACCTTTATCGTCAACGATCCACCTACATACAATAAACATTGTCTGTCGGGGTAGTCACTCAATCAAGAACAATTTGGTGGCCCAAAAAAAAAAGTTACAGACTGGTATGGATAGACAGCTAACCTGGTCATCACCATAGCTTCAACCAGCATGCGGTTGAGTCGGTTTGAATGGTCCCCCAATCTTCATCCTCCATTCCCTGTATTCATAAACTGGTCGACATACCGATTCAAATATTGCGAGTTCAAATTTGATATCTCCACTCCCTCCCCTCCCCCCCCGTGGCAATTTTACACTACTCGGTCGACCTATCAATTAAAATTAGTGCTAGTTCCCGTTCACTGAATAATTTTCTCTGACTGAATCAATATCGCCTTGTGCTATACTGCTGGACCGTGACAAGGACCACAGAAGTGGTTTGACGCGGCTACGACAAAAATTTGTTCTAACTTTTGTCTACATCCAAAAAACACCAGCGCATGTGGTTTGTGGGTTCCGTTAGGGGGGTTGCGGATGCAGGATTCCCTCCCACATCTCCAGAGATATTTTGTTCACAAGCATTGCCGATAAATGCACCCCACCCGGCACTCATTTTCCCAAACTAATGCTTACATTATTATTATTATTATTTACTTATTAATATACCCCCTATAATTCATATATGCGCATAATCCACCATAGCTCTATGCCTTTACAATATAACAAAACAGAACTTAGTGGAAATAATTCAAATAAACAGTTTTTCAGCATTTCTTCTAAATGACCGTAATGAGAGAGTCTCTAACAGTTCGGGACTGTTTATTTAGTGAAATAAGGGTCCCGGAGGGACAAACCTCATAAACGACCCCGACGCCACAATCCAGAAAGAAAAAATTAACCCAGAACTAACTCGAACGAAATAACACTCCCGTGATTCCTGAAAAAACCAATCAAGACTGTCTTGACTCATCACAGCTCTTAACCAACAACATTTCAGGAAAAATTCCACTCATTGATCACACCTGCAGAGAAATATTTACGAAGGTCCATGTCTGCTCGCTTGCCCAAGCTTGAGACAGTGACTCTCTATGTTGCAGTAACATTGGCAAATTCCAAAAGTATGGAAGGACAGGCCAGCGAGTCCATGGGCAATTTTGAAAACCTGAATCAAGTCCCCCGAAATTCGCCTCATCATCCCATGGTAGTTAGACCGAGACGCCTATCTTTCCTCGTAAATAATGTTTCGACGACAGTGATCATTCGAGTTGCCCTAGCGCTGAACGGTCTCAATTACTGCTTGTCGTTGAAAGTAGGGATTCCACACTTGTACATAATACTCTAGGTTCGGTCCCCCCATTTTGCTTAAATAACCTGATAACAATATCTTATCAAGGAAACTGAATTGACATCTAATCAAGCCAGATCCAATTACCTCTGGTCTCGCAGCTTCGCACACGGCTTGAGGTTTTCAAAGAGAATCAAAACACAGCCCAGATCCTTTTTTTTTTCTGACATCACATCCTGAATATTTCGGCCATTCAACTTAAGAGGGCTTTGCGATTGTAAAACAACATTCTGACTTGCACTTGTCGACATTAAAACATTTGCCATTCGAGAACCATTTGGAAATTATATCCAGCTCCCTTTACAATTGCAGCATCATCATGCGAACCAACCTCCCGATACAACTGTGTAATTACGTCCCTGCGACTTCTTAACCCGTGACGAACGAATCTTCAAGAGCGTCACTATACGCCAGAAACAGTAGCGGCCCAAGACCCCGGAAATTCCCCTGGGGACACCACTAGTGCCCTTTTGCCAATAGACCACCGCCCATTATTAAAACTCGTTGTTCCCTATTCTGAAGCCACGTCACGAATTCCCACTTTGAGGACATTCCCCCCAATACCAAAGCTCTCCAACTTTATCAAGAGACGCTCATGAGGAACCTCGTCAAAAGCCTTCTGAAAGTCCATGAAAGTTATATCAACAGCATTGCCTGTTGTCAACAGAACATGTCCTCTCCAAAATTCCAAGAGATAGTCAAACACAACGATTCTTCCTAAAGCCATGCTGAATCTCTAATCAGACTAGGCTCATTGAATCATCACCATATGATCCTGAATGCTTTGATCCATTACCTTGCAGACCAACACTAGTAGACGACTGTCCTGTTTACAAGGAAGAGACCGGATGCCTCTTTTGAAAATTGGAGAAACCATTTGTACTCCTCCAATCATCCGGAACACTAACTTCTTGTAGAGTCTTATGAAATCAATAGTAGTAACCGACAACTCGCGTCGCAAAGGATTTTAGTACGAAAGGATGAACTCCGTCAGTACCAGAGCTTTCTCACACTTTTTGGAGCTTCTGTCAGTTTCCTCCTTTACTAAACGCAGACACACCCATAACCAATACTATGCGGAAAACCCCGACAACTAGGCACCAAAATGACCAATTTCTCATGAGTAAAAACAGACGAAGCCTAATTAAGTAAGAACCTTAGCCATCTCCTGGTTGTACTAATTGTACTACCCGAGTTGGAATCTATCAAAGGACCAATGCTGTCCTTGACTTTCTGTTCCCCCCCATCACACAAGAGAAAAATGCACGCGGATTCTCTTATATTAGAGGCAAGCTCCTCTCGAAATGCAAGTTTAGCACCAAAACTAAACGCTGGACAAGCTCCTTGCTGAACGTTAATGCTCTACATTAGACACGGACCCAGAAGATCGAGTCCTATAATGTCGCTTATATTTGATGGCCAGAAGAACTTCCCTTTTCATCCAAGCCTTTTGTTCTTACTGCGACTTTCCTCCAAGGACCGTAAACTTTCATACCTCGTTAACCTTTCAATGAAACCATTCCACGAGTCAACAGCATTCGTACTTTCTACAATTTATGCCAATCTACTGTGCTAACAACCTGGAAATTCCATCTACATCGGCCCTTCGCGAAACTAGGAACAAGCTCGACACTGCTGTGATCTTGGACAGAACAAGACACATTGAAATCTAAACTATCGTGATCCTTGCACCGGCTTACCCAAGTCTCTCTACATTTTCTACAGACTCTGGATCACGCTCAAACGAATCACAAAATATTGCTTTTCTGGTAGAAATGTACTGCTGATAGAGGAAACAATCCTGCGTGCATTGAAAAAGCCAGATCCACAACTGCCACTAGTACCATTAGACCAAGAAATCTCTGGATAATTGAAATCAACCAGAATTATTGTACTCTCCCCAAAACTTCGAAAAGCATTCGGAAAGAAGAGTTGTTTTCTTCAGAGCGATTTGGAGAACGGTACCAACGCCCACTATAAAGAACTGGAATACCATATGAGTTAGACGGAATTTCAACCCAACATCGGTTGTTCCACACTGTGGCGACAGGTAGAACGATGATTCTGCTCTAGGCACCCGTTCTTGGAGGTCACGTGAGGAAGTCGTGTTGGATCAGGAAGCAGACGGAGTACTCGTCGTGTGTATACTTACGTTCTTGTAGTATTGTGGGGCCATGCTGTGCAGGCATTTGTAGGACGTTACGTCACCCATTCGGAGCGAATCCTAATCTCACAGGGCAAGCCAATGCATCCATGAGATAGGAGTGTGTGGTATTGCGTGGGACACGTGCGATGAGACGGGCAGCGTTGTTCTGCACACTTGATCGTTTGCATCGGGTTCCGTTAACGCCTAGAGCAAGCACACAGTATTCCATCGAGGACGAAGCTTTGTCTGCATCCACAGGCTTCAGTGTGAGTACGGCGTATCATACAATCCGGCGCCGTGGAAGTTGCAGGATTTGATAATGCTGGTCCAACTGCGATCCAGCGGCGATGACCCTCGATTGTACAACCCCGGTTCAGGAAACCGAGATGGGGTATTGTGTGTCTTCCACACAGACTTGAAAGTCCCCAAGCTTGCTCGCTGGTGGTGACATTGAGCATGATAGCAGGGAAGGTTTGTCGATTCAGTCCTCAGCTTTTCTTGTTCTATCCACTGATTCGCTAATGCATTCGCGTGTATGGGTTGATTGCTGCTGATGCACACGATTATCAAAACCACGTAATGCTGAATATCATCGCATACGAATGATATGAGATGTTGCTTGTCGTTGACAATGTGGCCTATCGGCTTGGTTAGAGTGGCGAAAAGCACTTGACCCAGTCCCTGAGCAATGTACCGACCATTCGGATAGTGGCAGTGGGCTGTCATACATACTGTCACGCACAACGTCGTGATTTTCATGAAATATCTCATGTACTTTATTGTTACTTATATTAATCTCCAGCGCAGGTAATGATCCTCAACTTCCAATCTCGCGACACTCCATGATATAATTATCTCCAATTCCATATCCTCGCTCCTAAGAACACAAGAACAACACCCCTAATGCATGCAGATATTCCTGCTTTCCTGCTAGTCTACTTTAATCCCGGCATGCACACCAGCTCTTACACTATCTGCCGTGCGCCACTATTTCGTAGTCCGTCACATTGTATCAACGTCTCGTCCAATTTTAAATTCGCTTCCAATATTAGTCGAAACATCCCACTACACCCTGATGAGAACCCCGCGTGAATATTGAGAATTGTTTAGATGAATGTTTAACATAACATCGTGTTAGAGCGACATCGCGCAATCTACCGTGTACAATTGACAATTGAAATATGGCTGAAAATTATTCTTTAAAAAAATCTTTACAATCAAGACGTTTGATACAGACGACCTATGGTGGCGCATTGCGGAATGTAAGGCCGATACGGGCAAGCAGAAAACTCGGGAAATATATCGACTCCCTACTACAGACTATAAACAACCCTGTCCAGCCCTAACACTACGCCAGGCGAGTGCTTTGAAAGTCTGACTCTGGACTCAGGGGTCGGCCAACAACAAAATATAACAATATGCCACAGCAGTGCTTTTTTTTTGTTAAGATGTCAAGTTTATTCATATAAAACTTTATCGTATTCACAATATTTTTTTTGGTGCGCACGGAAATTTTCCAAATCTCCTTCAACAATTTTTCCAAAATAAATGTAGAACTCTGAAATTGAGTAACTGCCATGTCGCAAAAAGGCCTACAGATATCTTTTTTCTCAACAGAAATAGGGCTTGCTATAAATCCACTACCTTCTCACTGCTGGTGATCATTCACTACAACACAATAACTGTCCTATTAAATTTATTTATTAAAATTATAATCTGCCATAGTAGGGGAGGGTGCGTGCGGGGGGATGGTCAAGTGAACTCAATAGGAACCTTCATTCATTCGAGAGCTATATGTGACGCAAATCGACGTCTTTCTTCTTGATTAAAAAGATGAATAGCGTGACAGCATCACCACATATGTTATTATGCAGCGCCCCTTGTAGATGACAGATTCGCCTATACAGTCACCCCTACGGAAGAAAGTTCTCTCAAATCCGATTGCTCGAACTATCCACTGCTGCTACTTCGGTCTGTTTCATCGGCCGACAACAATGTTTTACCGCACAGGGGGGGGGAACGTCACATGAGACTCCAATAGAAAAGTTGGGTAACCCAAAACATGTGTCGTTCTATACATTTCGAGCCCCCTTCTTCAGTCGCTAGTTACTCTTACCTTGTCACCTGGCCGACTCTGCAAGTGGAATGTGATTAACCCTTAAACTGATTTAACTAACTCAAACGAACAAACAAAAAAAAAATGCTACACAAAGTTTTATTGGAACATATCTTCAGGGATAATGATTGCCGGCAATTTAGGAATATACTTTTTGCTCTAATGCTAATAATGACTCAAATGAAAAAAAAAGGGAAAGAAATTGTAAATTCCCTACCAGAACTAGTGCAAATGCTCCACGCATTGCAAGATATCTACATAAACTCATAAGTATAGAGTGCCTTTGTTCACAACTTGAGCAAACTTTACATAGGCAACCAACCTATAATTAATATATAGTTATACCGATGACGAGAACACGAGGGGATAAACACAAATTATACACAAAGACAAACGAGACATCAGTACCTGCTAGCCATATTACATCATCTAGAAAGATGCTTGGTCAAAAAAGAAATAAATTCTGAGTCATAATCAATTATACATAAATTGTAAAGATTCATAAAAGATATTGAATAAACCTCCCTCTCCTCTGTTTCCATCTACTGCTGAAAAACAATTACCTTCGATAATATCTCCCCACTGCACAATATGTAACATCATCCATTAAACCAAACACACTATTGGGGCGAAGCAATGTGAAAGTGCCTCTGATGTTGACCTTTGCTATAGGCCGCGTATAGCCCTTGTCTATTACTATACCTTTGGAACAAAGGCAAACATGCCGTATTGAGCTGGAGTCTTGGCAATGATCTTTTCCAACAATCCAGGAAGCCTTGAGGGGTTTCTTCTGCCTTGTTCTCAGGGAACATGAAAAGGATTTAAAAGAGGCTGCACTTTAGATCAAGGCTATATCCTCAAAGAAAGTTTCGAGGGAAGTATGGGGTAGTAATCTGACCACTCTGTAATTATACGGATTTCATCATTCCTCCTTTCTTATATATCCCATGTCCAAGAGGTTCATTAATGAAGGCAAGATAGCTCAGAATCTAAGTTAAATTCAACTTTTTTTTTAACTGTCACCACTACAGCCTACATGCCTGCCTTATCAATACATAAACAATTTCAAATAGCTCCTGGTTCCTTCAGACCTGAAATACTACCACTCTTTTGCCTCATATTTGGTTCAGTCCCCTATTGGAAGTCCATGCTACAGCATTTTTCACCTCATCCTTCAACCTGGTATCACTATACATGGCTATAACGCTGAGGCAAAAGTGAGGTTGTTGGTCAATCTTGAGGTTTAAAATCATAATGCCAATATTGTACCAGCTAGAAAGACTAGATTGGTAGGCAGACATGAGAAAGGCTCGAATCTCTTTGGAGTAAAAGGACCCTGTTTACTTGAACGACATCCGGACATGTAAAGTACTGGCAAGAATATACATTTTAGGCCACCTGTTGGTTTCAATCCAGCCTGTGGATCTTTGGGGGGGGGGCTAAGACCCATAGTAAACTCGCTTGTGTTTAGGGAATATCATGTCCTCGCTATAGTTTCTAATACACTAGTACTATGGCCTGCGGGGCCATTGCCGATCATCAGTTGCTGCAATGCCCAACCACCCTTAGTCCTCCGTATGGCAGGACACTATGGTTTTTACCACCAAGTGTGTGGTGTGTGTGTGTGTTTGTGTAAATTCCACCATGTACCACCGAGTCTGCGACAAATCGTCCCGTTCCAGCAGCAATGCGGGTTCTTCACACAGCGAAACACTCACTGCACATCTACAACAAACCCTGCTATCTCTGTGATGGAAGTAATTCTTATTTGATTAGTAAAAGCATGAACCCCTCATCTCGGAGAATTATATCTGAGGATTAACAAATGAGCAATGACCACTCATAAATCAATGTAGTCGACTTGGTCCTTACTCAACCAATAGACATTGCTTACTGCTTATAGCAATCCTAAACTATTTCTCAAGCTAAATGAAATGCCAGCAGCCTGTTTTACATGCCAGCAGGATCATTAAACAAATACATAAATAGAGCAACTCAACATGCAGCTCTATTAACCTTGTCGGGCTTCGAGGAGAGAAAAACTAATAGTGACACAGTTTTCAAAAAAAAAACAAAATTTTTTAAATTTAAAGTTTTACCCAGACACAATCATGTTGACCGATACAAGGCAGAACGACCTATGTCCTCTGAGGTGGTAATTAGGAGGTAAAATCTGGAAGATGACGTATGCAACCATGTTAAAAACCCCCTTTTATATACATGTATAGTTGAAGATGCGACCAAACCGGGCAAAGTAAAATCGGAATAAAAACCTGCAGCCCCAAAATTACGAGTAGGTTATGAAAGCAACTTTATAAAATTGGCGATGTCGTCCTGATGAATGTCAAGCTTTTATGGAGAGGGGCATGCATTAGGAAAAACAAATCGTATCAAACACCTTCTCAAGGCTAAGATTGCATGACGATCCTATCAAGTGTGGAATGAAATGTTACCCTATTCCAGGACATGTCATGTGGAAAGTGCAGAGCAGTGAGAATGAACATTTCAAAGTGTTACATCCAATGTAATTTTAAATGGAGGGTTATGAAGTGGGGTCCTTGAAACAGTCAGAAGAAGGTTGGAAGCCAGCGTCAAACAGTGTCGATGGTGATTTAGGAGCAGAGGGAACTTGAAGAAGCAGTTTCTGCAGTCAATGGAGTACTCGAAACAACGGTTGAGGGTGTAGAATGAAGGCATTGCAGGAATGCTAAAATAACAGCTCTAAACTCATCTAAACTTGGGCACCTGAGTAGGTCTAGGTTGAAAATGAGATGAACCTGAATTCATTACAAAAATGACTACATACCCCATGGGCTGACCAACTGACATAAATCATTAACAATAAGCAATAGGTATTACATGTGGTTGGTTGTTGTGGAAGGGTTCAATAGTTTTTATAAGATGGAATTCCTGAAGTAAAAATTCAGAGAGATCTGGCTTACAGTTGCTCTGATCATGTCAATAGATATTGCAAAACGGAGAGTGCCCATACATGCAATTCAGTAATTTTAACAAGCAATGCAGTGAGGACATCCGGTCGGTAAGGGTCGTTTTTTTTCACTGACACTAGAAAAGTCAAATTGGAATGCATGAGAGATACGCCAAGTATACAAAACTGCATGAAAGTTCACTGCACTAATGTCCAAAAATGAGACAAAGCCTTTGGTTTATGGGATTGAAGTAACTTCAGTATAATGACAGTTGTAAGTGAGAGGGAAAGACAGGTTGAGATGCTATGATGACGGAAAATCACTACTGATGGCAACAATAGGATGTACAATAGGATGTACTTTATTGGAATGACTTCAGAGAATGGCAAGATATTGGAAATTTAACAACTAGGGGAAGTATTGAAGACGCCGCTGTTTGGCTGATGCTTAGTGATCCACATGTAGGGGGTAGGAGTAAATGATGCATTATTCAATTGTGTAAACAAGTAGTCAAGTCTAGCCAATGGTATCAGCAATATCCTAGTAGAGCCTAGACAATGTATTACCTGAACTGTGGATATAAAACAACTTGAGGTTTAGTTATAGTTATATATGCGGACATTATTTTATGCCGTGTGTATTCATACATACAATATAAAATTGGTTCTCTCAGTACACAAGTGGGTGACTTCATGTCACCTTTCGAACTACGAACTACTACTTTTGAACCGCCACTTTCAGGATGTGATCCATAATGGCGAAAAATTGATACACCAAGTTCAGAAATAAAGAATCATTCCAGTACAAAAAACATGAGAGGAATAGTTAATTTCAGGTATATAGATAACCTCGAAGATGAGACCTTCGGGCCTGAATTCATATATTGATTTTCCATTAATGTTTATCATATGCATGCGAGCAATCCAGTGTGAACTATTGATACACTAAGTGTGGTAGCGAGTGCTCATCCCATTATCATTGCCCAAGGCATTGTACTGATATACTGACCGGCTATAGGGGCCGCTGTGTTTGAATGTTAGTGTTCGAAAAGAAGCATTCTCAAGTGGTGAAGTCGTAATTATCCTGATAGTCCTGACTCATCAAGGCGCCCCCTTCGCTGGGTGGCTATGGTGGGGGAGGGGGTGCATGGGTGGGGGTACTGGTTTCTCTGGGTGGCTGTTGTGGTCGATGCTCCCAGAGCTGGTACCTTGGGATGCAATGCTTGGGGAAAGGAAAGAACAAAGACATTTAACCCGCGAATCTGTGTCTTGCAAGTGAATGAAAATGGATGATGTTGCCCAAACGAAGAAGAAGAAACGGGCCAGGTTCGAGAATTAGAACGTTACATATATAGAGCAAAATCATGCCCACATGCACTTGGCAATTATGCAAATCCTAACGACCATATTAAGTTCAGGTGTGTTACCACTGTTCACTATGGTGGGTGGAGAGAGTGGACATTTAGGAAGTCCCCGTTAGGCAACAACAACAAATCGATATATAATTATATATATATATATATAGATATATATATTATATATATATATATTATATATGTATATATATAATATATATAGATAGAATATATGAGGCAGATTAGCTTAGTCTGTAGAGGCTCTGACTGCAGAACCTAGTAGGTGGATCAAAACCCACTTAGGACAAGATCCCATGCCAGACCATGTATAAAAGTAGGAACCAGTAGGCATCCTTGCTGGGAGGGCGTCAGGGAGCAGAGGAGCCCTCCTCCCCCTTCAAAGTGCCTATCATGTTGTGACCATAGGTCTAAGACCTGAAGATCCAAGCTGGCGACAGCAGTGCATTACCCCCATACTCACATGATTAGCAGAACACGGTTCAGTGATACCTTCATGACCTTTGGCAATGACCTAATTGTAACAACTATAAATAATAGTTCCAATGAAACAATAGAAACTAGACTAACCCAGCGATAGGAAATATAGAACGAGAATTACAGCAATATGTGACAATAGGAGGGCTCCTGTTAATAAATAAATCCAGCACTATACATCTCATAGAACCAAAGATGGGGAGTTGGAAACACCTTCCTTCTGGGTGCAACATTCTGATAGACTCATGGTCAAATGCCAGAGAGTGGTCCCCTCTCCCTTCCGGCCGATGCTCAAGATTGAAGAATGAAAGAGATTGAGCTGGGCAGGTTTTGTGAAACAATTGTAGATTGGATTGATCCTATAGAGAAATAACTCCTCGCTTCTATGATAGTTTTGTTAGTATAGTGAAGGAATGTACCCCTTCAACATGATCAGCATTCACTTTCGCACTGAATCATAATAACTTGAGTTCGAGACAAAAACACGGTATACTGTTGGGATAATTTCTGCCAGCCCAGGTCTCTAGCTAATAAATGATGACCCTCAGTATAGTTGATAACTTAGGACTAACCTCAGCTTAAAACCTAGCCTACTGTAGCCTAAGGTGGCGAATGGCAACGTGAATGTACTCTAATTTCGGCGCAACGGTCGGATGCTAAAACTTTAGCTGTGGTTTGGTCAACTACCGTCGTTTTCAGGCCAATGTGCTCAATGGGCAACAAAACACTGACAGGCCTGTGCAAAAGAAAAAAAAACTTGCAGTATTCATGGGTACAGGTATCTTGATGCCCACTTTTACAATAATGCATCCGCTGAGTACCGGACTGATCTTACATTAGCAAATGTTTCAATCCTTGCCCAATTATATTCCTTACATAAATAATAGGGGACTATTTTTCACTCGTCCATTATTTGATAGATGGTCTCACTGTTTGTCCTGCATTAGCCCAGTGCAATAATCTGGTGCCCTTCAGTGATGATGGACCTCAACTGGAATCATACTATAGATGTGGGAGATTTATCAGTTTAAACTACAGCTCCCCATTTCGACTTTTGAACACTAGATAGGCCCAAGATGAGGAAATGGTAGTGGGGATAATTGCAGTTCAGCTTTAAATATGTGCATATGAAATCTTCAAATTAGAGACCGAAGTAGAGCTTGGTCCAGGCTGTAAACAGTAGGACCATGCCGTTTTGGAGGCAACCCTAGTCTCGTCTGTGAGGAGTAACAATTTCCCAATTTCCTTTCCCTCTCACTTCCAATCATCATTTGAGAGATTGCAGAGAACTTCTTTCAAGATGATTTGCACATTTAACAATAGGACTCCCCACGCTGTTATTAACATGACTAGAACCGGAACTTCTAAATATTGGGCCATAATATGTTTTTAGCATAGCCCAGAGAGTGGTCCCCTCTCCCTTCCTGCCGATCATCAAGATTGAAGATGAAAGAGCTTGTGAGCGAGGCAGGTTTGGTGAAACAAGTGTAGATTGATTGATCCTATAGATAAATAACTCCTCGCTTCTATGGATGTTTTGTTAGTATTGTGAAGGCATGTACCCCTTCAAAACCCATATCAGCAAGTCAACTTTCCACGGGAACTCAATAACTTGAGTTCGAGACAAAAACAAGGTATACTGTTGTGATAATTCTAATTTCTAATTTCTTTCTGCCAGCCCAGGTCTCTAGCTAATAAATGATGACCCTCAGACCTCGTATAGGTGGATAACTTAGGACTAACCTCAGCTTAAAACCTAGCCTACTGTAGCCTAGAGGTGCGAATGGCAACTTGAAATTTAATCATAATTTTTCGGCCAACGGTCCGGTGCTCAAAACTTTAGTAGCTGTGTTTGATGGCCACTCTGTTTTCAGGCCATGTGCTCAATTGGCAACAAACCTGACAGGCATGTGCAAAAGAAAAAAAAAATCTTGCATATTCATGGGTAAAGTATCTGATGACCCACTTTATACAATATATGCACCCCGCTGATCCTTACTGAATCTTACATTAGCAAATGTTTCAATCCTTGCAAATTATATTCCTACATAAATAATATGGGACTAATTTTTTCACTCCATTATTTGTGAGTGGTCTACTGTTGTCTCCATTAGCCCAGTGCAATAATCTTGTGCCCATTCAAGTGGATGTATGGGAGCCTCAACTGAATCAATACTATAGATGTGGGAGATTTTCATTTTAACTATAGCTCCCATTTCGACATTTGAACACAAGATAGGCCCAAGATAGGCAAATGGTAGTATGGGGATAATTGCAGTTGCAGGCTTTAAATATGTGCATATGAAGATCTTCAAATTAGAAGACCGATGTAGAAGCTTGGTCAGTGTAAAACAGGTGGAGTACATCTTTTTGGAGGCAACCTATTCCGTCTGTAGTGAGTAACAATTTTCGTCACAATTGTCTCACTGTTGTCTGCATTAAGCCCCAGTGCAATAATCTGGTGCCCTTCAGTGATGTATGGGAGCCTCAACTGAAATCATACTATAGATGTGGGAGATTATATCATTTTTAACTATAGCTCTCCCATTTTCGCAGTTGAACACAAGATATGCCCAAGATATGCACATGGTAGCTGGGGATAATTGCAGTGCAGGCTTTAATATGTGCATAATGAAATCTGCAAATTAGCGACCGAAAGTAGAGCTTGGTCCAGTCTGTAAAACAGGGGAGACCATTCTTTTTGGAGCAAACCCGATTCTCGTCTGGGCTGGAGTCAACAATTTTCACACAAATTCCTCCACGTTCATCATTTCATGTGAGAATTGCAGAGACTTTCTTTCAGATGATTTCACATTTCTAACATAGGAATCCACGCTGTCATTACAGTGACTAGACAGGAACGATAATATGCCATATGTTTTTTAGGCTAGCCGAGATGTCCCCTCTCCCTTCCTGGCCGATAGCTCAAGATTGAAGAATGAAAGAGATGTGAGCGAGGCAGGTTTTGTGAACAAGTGAGATTGATTGATCCTATAGAGAAATAACTTCCTCGCTTCTATGATAATTTTTGTAGTATTGTGAATGCATGTACCCCTTCAACATGATCAGCATTCAACTTTCCACTGGAACATCAATAACTTGAGTTCGAGACAAAACAAGGTATAACTGTTGTGATAATTTCTGTTCTGCCATCCCAGTCTCAGCTAATCAATGATGACCCTCAGTATAGGTGATAACTTAGGACTAACCTCAGCTTAAAACCTAGCCTACTGTAGCCTAAGGTGCGCAGCAACCTTGAAATTTAATATAATCATTTCGGCCAACGGTCGGATGCTAAAAAAACTTTAGCTGTGTTTGATGGTCACTCTGTTTTCAGCCATGTGCTCAATGGAAACACACACTGACAGGCAATGTGCAAAAGAAAAAAAAAATCTTGCAGTATTCATGGGTAAGTTCTCTGATGACCCACTTTAATATACATAAGATTGCATCGCTTGAGTACCTGACTGATCCTTACATTAGCAAATGTTTCAATCCTTGCAAATTATATTCCTTACGAGGTAAATAATAGGGGACTATTTTTCACTCCATTATTTGATGAGATGGTCACTGTTTTCTGCATTAGCCCAGTGCAATAATCTGGTGCCCTTCAGTAGATGTATGGAGCCTCAACCTGAATCAATACTATAGATGTGGAGATTTATCATTTTTTAAACTATAGCTCCCATTTCGATCGACATTTGAACACAAGATAGGCCCAAGATAGTCAAATGGTAGATGGGGATCATTGCAGTTGGGCGGGTGTAAATATGTGCATATGAAATCTTCAATTAGAGACCGAATAGAGCTTGGTCCAGGCTGTAAAACAGGTAGCCCATGCTTTTTTGGAGCAACCCTATTCTCGTCTGTGATGGAGTAACATTGCACAATTTCCCTCCACGTTCATCAGTTCATGTGAGAGATTGCAGAGAACTTCTTTCAAGATGATTTTCACATTTGGGCGAACATAGGAATCCGCTGTCATTACGACTAGACAGGAACTCTAATAGTGCCTATGGTTTTTAGCATAGAGCAAGAGTGGTCCCCTATCCCTTCCTGGCCGATGCTCAGATTGAAGAATGAAAGAGATTGAGCGAGGTCCAGGTTTTTGTGAAACAAGTGTAGTATGATTGATCCTATAGAAAATAAACCCTCGCTTTTAGATAGTTTTGTTAGTATTGTGAAGCATGTACCCCTTCAACATGATCAGCCTTCACTTTCCACGAACATCATAACTTAGTTCGAGACAAAAACAAGGTATAACTGTTGTGATAATTTCTGCCAGCCCAGGTCTCTAGCTAATAAATGATGACCCTCAGTATAGGTGATAACTTAGGACTAACCTCAGCTTAAAACCTAGCCTACTGTAGCCTAGAGGGACGAATGGCAACTTGAAATTTTAAGATATTCGGCCAACGTTCGGAGCTAAAACTTTAGTGTGTTTGATGGTCCACTTTGTTTCAGGCCAAATGCTCAATGGAAAACAAAACACTGACAGGCATGTGCAAAAGAAAAAAAAATCTGCAGTCTCATGGGTAAAGGTATCTGAGGACCCACTTTATACAATAGATGCATCCGCTGAGTACGACGGATCTTTACATTAGGAAATGTTTCATCCTGCAAATTATATTCCTTACATAAATAATAGGGGCGGGACTATTTTTTTCATCCATTATTTGATGAGATGGTCTACTGTTGTCGTGCCAGTAGCACAGTGCAATAATCTGGTGCCCTTCAGTGATGTATGGGAGCCATCAACTGAATCAATACTATAGATGTGGGAGATTTATCATTTAAACTAAGCTCCCCTTTCGACATTGAACACAGAAGGCCCAAGATAGTCAAATGGTAGATGGGGATAATTGCAGTTGCAGGCTTTAAATATGTGCATATGGAATCTTCAATTAGGACCCGAAGTAAAGCTTGGTCCAGGCTGTAAAACAGGTAGACCATGCGTTTTGAGCAAACCCTATTCTCGTCTGTTATGGAGTAATACAATTTCACATTTGTCTACTGTTGTCCTGCATAGCCCAGTGCAATAATTGGTGCCTTCGGATGTTGGGAGCCTCAACTGAAATAATACTATAATGTGGGAGATTCTCAATTTTAAAACATTAGCTCCCATTTCGACATTTGACCAACAAGATAGGACCAAGGATAGGCAAATGGTAGATGGGGATAATTGCAGTGCAGGCTTTAAATATGTGCATATGAAATCTTCAAATTAGAGACCGAAGTGGAGCGTGGTCCAGGATGTAAAACAGGTAGACCCTGCTTTTTGGAAGCAACCTATCTCGCTGTGTGGAAGTAACTTTACACTTGTTTACTGTTGTCTGCATTAGCCCAGGGCAAGAATCTGGATTGCCCTTCAGTGATGGTAGGGAGCCCAACTGAATCAATACTATAGATGTGTGGTGAGATTATCATTTTAAGCACTATAGCTCCCCATTGTCGACATTTGAACACAAGATAGGCCCAAGATAGGCAAATGGTAGTATGGGATAATTCAGTTGCAGTCTTTAAATATGTGCATATAAATCTTCAAATAAGACCGAAGTAGAGCTTGGTCCAGGCTTTAAAACAGTAGACCTGCTTTTTGGAGCAACCCTAATCTCTCTGTGATGGAGTCCAATTGTCAACAAATTCCCTTCCACGTCATCCGTTCATGTAGAGATTGCAGAGAACTTCTTTCAAGATGATTTTCACATTTGCTAACATTTGGAATCCACGCTGTCATTAACATGACTAGACAGGAACTACTCTAAATATTGCCATATGTTTTTAGCATACCTGGTCACATGGCCAGGCAGGGGTGGCGATGCAACATGTAATTTAAAGTACAATGGTCACTACATGGTTTTCTTTGAAATTCATTACTGTTTTCTGTATGTTACATTATGGCATCCACAAAGAAACCGGGGCGGAGGCCAGGGTTTTACAAAAATAGGGGACGGGGGGGGGGGGCGAAACTTGAGTGATTGACTATCTAAGCGGAGTCGGCACCACAGTTGGCGCGGAGCGAACCCAAAATTTTTTGGCCGTCCGAAGCTCCCAGCTGACAGGAGGTCGCCTCTCTGGGCCGTTTTATCCACTGAAAATATCTTTACGTTTGTTCTTTTTTGTCCTGTCAGTTCGTAAATGGTATTTTTATTTAGAAATTTTCTCTGCACTTTATGATGGAGCGGGATGTTCTCGACGACCAGCATCGACCGCATAGCAGTCAATAACTGATAGCATACACAAAAAAAAAAAAAAATCGATCGTTAACGTAGGCCTTCAGTTACAGTGCGGCCTATGAGGCAAGGCGTAAGATGTACCTGAATTGTACTGCGTGTGACTAAATCAACCGCTGTAGTAAAGATTGCAGACTGGGTGGCCTGAATGCGTCCCCCAGCTGAATACTGATGAACGGCCTCCATCTGAAGTCGACAGCCCCAACGGTAGATATATGCGTGTTCATCAAGTGGTCAAATGAAAAGTGACGGAGAAGAAGAAAACACAGGCACGCGCGCGTAGCGCGCGGATTTTTTTTTTTTTCCTACTAAGTGTTAAAAACTATCAATACACAATTTTTCACAAAGAAATTTGATTGGGGGAAGGTGCCCCCCATCTTTGAAGGTTTGTTCGAATCCGACAAACTTGATTTCGGGTCCAAGTAGATTCAGGCGTGGCATATCGGATTAAATGAAAATTGATGTAGGAAAAACACAAACAACGCGCGCGAAATATTTGGTTTTCATTATCTAAGTGTTAAAAACTATCACCACAAATTTTTCATTTTGATGGAGTTTTGGGTTTTTCCTTCACCTAATAACTAAGGATTGATTGGGGGATCGTGGCCCCCCATCTGCGAAGATTTGTTCGAATCCGCGAACTGATTTTTGGAACATTAGATCTATGCGTGGGATATCATTGGATCAAATGAAAACTGACGAGAAAACACGGCCACGCGCGCGAAGAGCGCGAAAAAATGGTTTTTCATGTACACAAAGTAAATACTATCAAACACATATTTTATATTTTTTCCACTAGGATTTTTTTTGTTGGGCAAAGCGCCCACCCCCCCCCCCCGTCTACGAAGATTTGTTCGAACCGACACGACTTGAGTAGTAGTAGTAACATAGGCCTATATAGACACCCACCCCACCCATACGAAAATAAGGCGTTAAAACATCGTTCAACGATTTTATTTTTTCAGCCCGAAACCATAGGGGGGGAACGCACCCCCCCCCCCTTGGTCCCCCTGTGGCGCCCGCCCTGCCAAGGAAATCATTTAGATGTATGATGTTGTACTGTGTTTTTATTGGCCAAAGTAGGCCTTATAAATAATAATTAGCCAGAACATCCGCATCTATGGACATTCTAGAAATGGCATCATAGAGCAGACAGTGCGTTTACGGGAATTCCAACGCACTAAAACGACCGTTCATGCCAAAACTGGCTTTCAGAGAAACAGAAGCTGAGTGTGGTTTGTTCTGTACAGATTTCTACGTGCGTTTAGATGTGCGAGCCAGAAACAGGGGAAAACACGCAGACTCTCGCGTCAGTGCTTGATTTCGGGCATGCTATCCAAGAACTTTCCTGGACAGAAATGAAACTGGCCGAAAACAGTGTAACGCTCAGAGCTATTTAGCAATCGGATTATGGCCTGCAGAGGTGTGCATATTCTGAAAAATGCACGATGCCGCGCATCATAGATGCAACCTTTTGAGCAACCACAATGGTCGGAGCACTAGCGGTTGAACCGGAAACGGGGCACCCTAACGAAGGGCAAATTGCCTTCGAAACGTCAGGAAAAATGTGTGAATTGCAATAAGGATTACGATATGAATAGATTGTTGTTATAAAGGCATACACATATAGACGAGCTAGTGACGATTTGGAGTTTATAATAGTGATTAGAACAGAACATGAGATGGTATTTACCGAGAGATAGCTTACTGGTAACTTTTATAGTTGTCACGATAACGATAGCACTCAAGGCCTAGGCCAGTAGCTTGGGTGTAAATTCGCAAGAGAGTTGTCTAAGCTAATACCAAATCTGGGGAAGCATGTGTTTCTTCCCCTTAGCTAAGCTAGGGTCGTTAAATATTGAACTCCGGTGATCGTGAGGGACGTTAAGTTAGGCCTAGCATAGGCCGCAGGCGAACGGGACGTTTATGGCTGGATCTCATGTTATTGACCCGGGTATATGGCTTCTTAATGTCTAAAAATGTGATTTCCGCAAAATGGGAGCTCTCTTCAAATTGTGGACATCACTCGTTATGAAATGAAGGTGTTAGCGACCAAGGGTACGTACGGCTCAATAGCACGGAATGCTAGCATTATTGATATGGTGTCTGGCTCAATGGTAGGGACATGCTCTTTCCGGCTCAAGAGGCCCCATCTAACAGTCTAGTGTTAAAGGTAGTTATGATAAATTGAACATCTATTTTGGTGATTTTGGAATTATCTTTAATTCAAGTTAAATTTGATAGCATATTCATTAAAATGTTTGGACCACTTTGACCTCTGTGGACTGTGAAGGGTACTGGCCATAGGGCCTAAGACTTAGTAGGGATCCTAGCTAGAGCATATCCTGAACATATATGAGGCCTACCTACCTATCCACCATGCACAAACAAGTCTGCAACATTTCAAGTGTCCCACATTACTCTGCCATGCATGGGTTCATTAATAACCTCGATCGTTTCCGAGGACTGAAAATATCAACCTCAGAAGTTGAAATTTAGTTCTTAAATTTTGAAACACCACATATCTTACCACGGTGAGTTGGCGTGACATGTTACCAAAAATGAATAACTCGCATGAAAATGGTGCTGTGAGTCTGTGTAACAAAATTATTC
Source organism: Sclerodactyla briareus (assembly GCA_026419785.1). Taxonomy (NCBI): domain Eukaryota; kingdom Metazoa; phylum Echinodermata; class Holothuroidea; order Dendrochirotida; family Sclerodactylidae; genus Sclerodactyla; species Sclerodactyla briareus. Next base: position 217,152 of record JAODTK010003876.1, read on the forward strand.
TATTTCCTTTAAAAAATTCTATATGCTCAGTCATAGAAGCCTACAGCAAGGTCAGTGACCACTGTGATTGCAACGAAGATATGGAGATTGCATTTTGTTGAGTTCATGCCAGTAGCCAGTTGATGTACGGTATGGATCCAGTACTAAATAAATCAAGCTCGTCGGATTGATATTCATTATCATTTGCGGAATGACGCTGCAGGCAGGCCGCGAAAAAAAAATCCATGGTGAGTACTGTATGTTAGGGTAGGGTAGGGGGATGGGAGGGGGTCGGGGAGTATGGTAGTGTATGTCTGTGAGGAGTTATTCAGTAGTCCCTGTACTTAATCGATTGTGCCAACATCTGCATCTCATGCGAAGGTATGCTTCTCTGTTAAATGAGGCGACGGACAATAAAGACCAGACTCCACGCCTAGTCACATATATTTTGTTTATCTATCCATTCCTCCAGCAGGATTTTCAATTTGTAAATGGGATACTGCATAGTTCATTAAATGCACTGATACTAAACAGAGAACAATGAACCATGAACGAGAACATTGATTCGGTACTATAGATGAATATGTTGATATGATTTATGGTGAGTGCCTGTCATTAGATGCAGCAGTGACAATTAACATACCATTCCCCATAACAATCTTCAAACAGCGAGCCCTCGCCAACCAATATTCTTTGTTGAATTTACACCCTGTTATTTGTTATATGATAAAAAAATTACATTTAATATCTTCTGTATGAAGCATTATGATCGAGTAGGCTATGCGGGAGTAGAAAGAGTGTATAAAAAGTTGAAAATTAATGATGCATAGATCACCTGTCACCGAATCAGAATTATCCAGGCAAAGGTATTAAAACCAAATCCACTGGATGACTTTGATATTAAACCAGAGACAATATCTGTTCTTTCAAATCTCGAGCGCTGTCGTACTGCTTTTTGCGTGATGCGTACCTCATAACAACCATGAGCCCCATGAGAGCTACAATCCCACCAAGTGTGGGAACAAACGTCACGATTATTGCTGAGCTGGGACGATCAATCTGCAGGAGCTATTCACAGGAGCAACCCCCCCCTTCACAGAGCAACCCCCCCCCCCCCTTCCCCGTTCAATGTTGGGGAAATGCTTAGAACGTATCGAAGGATTCACTAATATTGGTTTTGATACATGCCGTTTTGTTCCAACATATTTCTGGCTGTGTAGTTGTGTTATGCCCAGGCCAAGCCTAGCCCAAGTTATGTCACAACCATTAATGATCATCCCAACTTTTAGCTCGCAATGTTGTCAAGGCATAGCCTACCTCATGTGAAGTTGAGACAACAATGATTTGTGAGTTCAAGAGCACTTCCCTGGACATTTCTATTTTCCAAGATACTGCGAATGGTGCACGTTACACGTTCCCTGCCATAGGGGAGATGAAACTGAAGGAGTACGCTCTTCTGTAGTTTTTAAATGCTCTCAGCTTTCCATATGCTGGCACATCAATTGGCAGATGCATTAACTCTGAGGCATTCCAATTAGCATACTTCTAATGTGAACACTATTTTTGTTCCCTAGAAAAAATCTACGTGTGAGGGCGCTGTTCGCATAGACCACATGATCGAACTCCCATACTGCTGATACTTAAGAAATGCGTAATAAGTTGGGTTCATAACATGAAAGATTAAAATAGAGGGCGCCTACATTTTACTGCGTAGTTGTAGTTGAGATTTTTCATGCGTCGGAGGGGATTAGTTACAACTAGTTCGTTACGCAGACTATACTCTAATCCAACAGAGGGCGCTGCTAGGACGTCCACGTGATCGTGACGTAAGAGCGTAACACTCCCGCCTACACCGTTGGATAGGCAGTTTCCAGTCCCGTAGTTGTAAGGTCCCTGATGCTATGTTCAACAAAATCTTTGCACCACGGCATATTGGCACAATCCAGCAGAGAGGTCCCTCTTGACGTCACGAGGGCCCTCTGTATAGTAAAAGATCCCACCTTACTGACTTTCGAGACAAGATTATAAAAGGTGTTTTTCCGTGACCATTGTACTTTAATAGGTAGGAACACCCCAGTACCTTCGAAGCAGTAAAGGGTCCCCTCGAGACACTTCTAAGGAGGTCAAAGGGATCAGTTGTGACACTCGTCAGTGTCTTGAGACATTCATTTTTTCCTGGTTGGTTTTGTTACTCACAGATCCAGAGCTGAGCTGTGAGCCTGATGAGGAGTCCTGGATAGAGTGCAGGGACTGGTGTGAGGAGGTGATCAGTAGGCCAGACTGGTGGGGGGGGGGCAAGGTTTGTGACCTGGGGAGCGCCACAACCAAAGGACTTATAGTGGCAGGGTTCTCGTTGCTGATGTAGTCAGGGCTGGGGTACGTAGCTGTTGCCGTTGGTTGGTTGGTGGGCGGAGGACACGTTCTGGTGCTGCTGGTTTACCACACTGTGTAGGGAAGGGGGCCTGTGGGGGCTGTGGCGCTGTCTGTTGAGAGACAAATAGATGAATCGTTGGTGATACCATGGTTGTTGGTGACTGTAGAAATCTGTTACTTATCAACGATCATAACTACACATAGCTGCCACCATGCTCCAATTAGCTTTCTTTCAATGGTAACCTTGTGTTCGACTAGCAGCACTGACTCAAGCCCTACCTTGTAACCTTGTGATTTGATTAACAGCACCAATTATTTTCCCGGGGGGGGGGGGTAGTTGTGTGACTCATTACTAATATGCTTCTGCAGAGCACCATGCGCACAGGTGGAAGGTTCCTAAGGTTTTTAGGCCTACCTCACACTGTATGGAATTTGCCGTAAGGTGTGAGGCGATGATCGCAACACTGTAGCCACTGCGAGCAGCCTGACTGGCTGCAAGCGTTGCGGCAAATTTTGAACGGGTTAGATATTTTCCGAAGTTCTGCAAGGCCCACATAGTTTTGTGATGGCATATAAATCAGAAGCATGGGCAGTGGGAAGCGTGAAATAGCTCGACTGAAAGAAGTATCCTTTCTGCTATCAGTAATCCAACTTCCTTCAATGCAGTGTAGTAACAAGACAAGTCACCGACTCGGACTCGAGTCGACTCGAGTCGCGCGTATCAGACGTGACTTGACTTGACTTGGAAACAAAACCAAATGACTGGAGCTTGCTTACGTCGTGGCTCAAAATGACTTGACTTGACTCGAGTCATCACTGAAATTGACTTGACTTGACTTGACTTGGCTTGCATGCATGCTCGAGTCTAGTGAAAGACTCGAGTCTGTTGTTCTGACTCGAGTTTTTGGAGGCACTCGAGTCCCAATCCCTTCAGTAGACTCGAATCTTCTTTTCGATTCGTGCAACTGGTATTATTATTATGCCCGAAAACAGCATATAGATGGTCCAATATCGGACTAAACTAGCCGTCAATACTGTCAGGGTACAAGGGGCACCGGTTGTTGGGTACGAAGAGCAATGGATCGACAAACGCATGAAATACCAACAAACAGGGTTGAGTATGCGCATCTGCATATTGTAGGCGTACAATCGCATGAATCGTTCGTACTTGCGTTCAATCAAAGGGACGTACGTAAACAGACGATCAACGCCGGCTTCGGACGTTGTTTCGTGTTGTTTTATTTTTTCTCAATCATTCTGTTATTCACTCGGATGAAAAAGAGCTATTATCGATGAATAAACCCATAGCAATTCATGCTTATATTCTATTCGAATTTGTATGTTTTCAGAAGCCATGCGTCGCCACAGGGGGGGGGCAAGGGGAGGGCAGGGTCACGTGCCCTCCCCGAAAGCCATATGCCCTCCGGTTCCCGCCCCCATGAGATTTGTGATTTTCGAAGAAAAAATCGGTGAGTCGGTATTCGACACCAGTTGATTAGATCCTGGCCTTATGGTTGTTTTCATGACAATAAAAAAGCATTATAATTGTGCCAGTGCAAACGAATTTATAATAAAACATCAGTAGCCTGTATCGAGGATAAACACTCTGCTCTAATGATACAAACTATTTTTTAAACAGACAAAATAACTGCCAATCAATTTAATATTAGACAACCATTTCTGTCTCTTATTCCAGTTACAATTCCTGTGGCACCATTTGAGCCTGCGGCTGCCCCAATGTATACATTTGCGTCTGAATTTCGCCGTTGTTGTGCACAATAACTCACTTGATTGTTGTTCTCGACTTCTTTTTGGTGGCGGTGATAACTGACTATTGACCATTTTACCATAGTTTTCTGGCAGTACCAATATATCGATAAGCAGGCTGCTACTGCAAATTTCTGCCGCAGCTTCATTTGATGTGTGATAGGGGGTCTAGTCATGGTCACAGTACTGTATTAACTACAAATGTCACATGTTGAGCCCATATGCCCAACACCGCATATATATATATGCTAGCTTGACAGGTACACAATTTTTTTCTTTAAATGCACAAAAACTTTAAAGACAGATGCTGGCAGGCCTGGCGTTTGGTGCTATGTTACCCATGCCGACTGTAGCAACATTGGAAATGGAAAGTCAATGTCTCGTAGCCTAGTTTCGTGGTAGCAAACTTGTTAGGCACAACCCAGCCAAATTACCTAATCAGACAAACTTTCTGAGAAAGCATTCTACAAGGCAGGTCTCATCCTTTTATGACAACTGTTTGGACGCCCACACAATTAATTGCTGGAAAACAAGGGACTTGGATTGACTTTGAATAAAAATCTGACGTGACGGACGGTTTGAATGACTGACTGGACTTGGATTTGTAGTGAATGACCTTGACTTGAATGAGACTTGGTCGAAATTGGCCTTGACTTGACCTTGAACTTGCCTAAGGGAGACTTGTTACAACTGCTTCAATGATTCTCGAAGGACATATTGAACCGACCTTTGGAATGAAATATCCCCGTTTTTCTTCTGCTGTGAATTCCTACCGGGAGCATTCAAAACAATATCGGTCACTGTCTGGAAAATTGAATACAGTGAATCCCGCAAGCAGTCGCAAGGAGCTTACAGTCGCCGTTGCGGTCACGAATGCCAGCAACCTAAGCGTTGCAGCAATCGAACTGCCGTATAGGTGAGGTAGGCTTTAGGGTCTAGGCATGATCTCACATGGGTGTTCTCACCTACATGCTTAACGGCAGCATTGAAGAGTGCACAGAAGTTAATACACAGTGGGAAGATAAAACAGGGTAAATTTCCCATAAAAAGCTTCACACCCATTTTGAAAGTGAGAGGACCAATAAGAGAGCCAAAAATGGTGAATGAGTGATTAACAAGGTTTTTATTGACGAATTGAAAACTTCCAAAGGCATGAATTATCTCAACAAGGAAGACAAGCTTCCACTAAAATGGGAGAAGAGAGAAATCCCCTCAAAAGGTGAAAGGAAAATGGGGGAAAATGATTAGAATACGCACAATTGATTGGAGCAATAGTGGATCTTGAAGGAAAACGGGTCCGAGTGAAAAGGTGCCCAAACTCATGACCATGATATTATAAACTACGCAAAGAGGAAGTGGTTTGTCTTGCGAATAGTATGTAGTAGTGTTCGGGGGTTCTGGAGCAGTTTTGACAACCTGTACAAATGGATGTTTGAAATATTACAGATTTCAATTCGATCCCTTCCAAAGAACGAATTGATGTTTCTGAAATCATGAATTACTAATTACTGAGATGAACTATACAAGGGGAAATGAAATGCACAAGACCTGGGAACGAATGTCCCAGTGCGTGGTTAGTGGATCCCTAGTAAGTTAGCCCTAACCAATTCGCAACATAAGCCTGATATCACCACCAGTCCCAAAAGGTAAACCAAGTGGACAGCACAGTTGGTTCTAGAGCGTGGCCTCCCACCTGGGAAGACGGTTTGCATTCCCGGGGTCGGGTCATACCAAAGACTTAAAAAAGGGCACCTGTCACCTTCTCGCCTAGGGGGCTCTGTTACAGAGACTCGAGAGAAAAGAATCTTTCGAGGCATCACTGGGCCCCAATCTCTTGACATTCACAGCAAGTGGGCTTGGGCGGAGGTGTTATGATTATTAGCCCCCCCCCCCCACCCCCCCACCCTCCCCCCCCCCCCCCCCCCCCCCCCCCCTCGCAAACTATGCGTTATTCCAGCGTGTGACCCTCCATAAAACAACAAGTGAAGAAGTATCTGCTGCCTGACACCACACCCACATGTTAGAGCTAGCAGAATACATAATACCACAGACTGGAAATAAAAACCACTCCCTTTAGGCATGATGCTTCATCGGCTAGTGCGTAAAGTTGGGTTGACGAAATAGATGCTTAATAAATTTGTACAGATTGCTTTGAGAAATTAGGAAATGTACCGATTAAAACTAACACCTGTACCGCACCGAACCAAAAAAGTTGATGAAGTTGTTTTCCCATCTGCATCATCCAAGCCACTAATTTCTGGGATACGTTATACGCACACAAGACAATTGCTAGTTTTAGTTCAGGTTGAAAGGTGATTGAATGCTTCAGTAGGATGGCAGACCAGAGGAATTATGCCAATGTTCCCCTGCTGAGAAAGTCTTAACAAGGTGATCGCCAAAAAGTATCTCGCATGGTTGCGCGATCGGGTGGTTCTATGATTCACTACAATACACCACTATACAAACCAACTAGTTATGCCAGACCACGTCTATGTACAAACGAACATTCACATAATTTTCACATTACTAACACATGAAATTCCTAAAATAATGACAATAAGTTCACTTCTGATTACAAAAAGTCCCTAATTGTTTTTTTCTTCTCTGCCCCCCCCCCCCCCCCCACTTTCTCTCCATAAATACCCAATTTTATAGTTTTATACGCCTCAGTTAACTCACTCTTTGACCTCAAAATCCAACTTAGAAATGTTCTAATGTTCTATATCCCCTTAGCAGCCCGGGCTTAATGACTTTTTTTTCAAAGCAGCCAAGGACTGCCACACCCCTGCCAGGCCAGCAAACACCCTCCCCGCCTCCCCCACACACCAACTACAACTATCAACCATGCAGCAGTTCAAACTGGATGTCCTCAAAATAATCTTAGGAACCTCCACCATTGGTCATATACATCTGTTATAGCTAATTAATTATGCAGATTTGACACATTAAATAACCTCTTTTAGGGCTGAAAAAAATCTAACAGTTCATCTACCTGCTCCAGGGTCCCAAATGTCAAACGGACATCACTGTAGACATACAGTTCTTGCGTAATCCTGCAACGAGCTTAAACAATAATTTACAGTAAATGAGCTAATTACCACTTAATGACTTTGCGATGCCCAAAATCTAAATAAGATCGTTGTACACCCAACACCGGTGCAACACACAAAATTTCGTCCATAGTCGGGCCTCACGGTTTGTGAGTAAATCCCGCTAAAGAGAAAGTGATGACATACACAACACACAGCACACACATCACACCCAACACACACACCACCACACAACCACTCACCACAACATAGTGACCACCTATGTTTCATTCAGGCGAGACCGAAAAATTGTTCCTGGCCCCAGGGCAATTCGACGTAATGAGACGTAAGTTACACAGATGATTTTTTGCGGCCAGGCAAATATCACCACAAAAGAATAGCAGCATATTTACTCCCTTACTCACATGAGACCCATTAGACTGGGGGTGGCATCCTCTATTGTGCGATGAAGGAGATCGGAAACATTATTTTTGTTGGCGCATAGTGGGGCCCAAAGTCTACCAGCCATTGTGTTGGACCGACCTAGAGCAATTACGTCCCCATGAGAAAAGAGAGAATGGAATACCAACAATAAACTAACACCCGTGACAGAGATCGCAATTTAAAAAGTCAATGGCATGAAGTATACCAGCTTTTCACGAAGTGTCATTCGGAAAATGTTATGAAAAGTGCAAATGGGTACCCGTGAAATTGCCCAGAACTGACTCCAATGACCGTAACAAAATCAGCTGTGCAGAGAGACTGTTGTGATGGCACATGGGATTTTTCCGCTAGATTGTTCTGAGAACTCTTGTATAAACAATATGGCATCGAAAAAGTACTGACCAGGCAACGCAACGACACAAGAGTTTTGAGTGTTTTTCAAATTTTCGCGCGCGCGCCACCGTTATTGCAGAGAACCTTACAAAACCATCAACTGCTCGTCTTTTTGTTGAAGCCAGATTAGGGCCACAACGTTTTGTATTGCGTGGATGTATTAAATGCGCCAAGCTGCCTTTTTGGCGCTCTACTGACTACAACGGTGCGGTATTCTGGCCAGTGTATTATTTGTAAACTACTTGGTCAATACACGCGTACAAAACCCTGATCCGTTCTGATTTTTTCGATGGAAGAATCCATGTGATTTTAAACAAAATCTCTTTTGTGGACAATTGACTTCAAAGGACCCCTTCTACCCGAGAAATTAATCTTGGAGGATGCTTCCCATCCAGGATTACAAAGATGCAAGAGGATGGTGCTCTGAATTCTGGCCACTCACAACTGAGACTAGTCTTGTCTCAGTGGCTTTGAATGTTTCTCTGTGTCTTGTGTCATATTCGCTTCATGCTCCGCTTTTTTTCCCACCTTTTTTTCTGTCCACCTTTTTCTTTCCTCTTCCTCCCCTCCTTTTGGTCAGGAAAATCAGCAATTCATGTATTTGAGTTTTGAGGCAATCAAATATGAACATACGTGCTATACAGGGTCTATCCCACAAGAAAATTTTACAACTTTGACCGCTGCACTGTGGGAGAGCTAGGGGGTTGTTCAACATATTGGCAATTGGCATTCCATATCGCCTTATCAGATGAAGCACGATGGCTAGTATTTTCATACTAAACTTGAGACCAGAGTACTTACTAGAGAGGGAATTACCGAACCATAAAGGACAACTGCGGCTTGACGACAACGGAGGTTATAATGTGGAGAATGGAAACTTTAATCTTCTATAGGTCCCAACCCCATTTCCATACTTAAAGTTATTTTGGGCCTCAAAGTTTGGGGGGGGCCATTGAGCAGAGACATTGGGAGAATCCCAATTGCGCAATAACGCATGACGTCCACATGTACAACCACAGGCAAATTATTTTTTTTATTTTGTTCATTTTGTTGATAAGTCAACATTAGCAGAAGTTCTTTTTCTTTTGTCGTTTCTTCACCAAATAAACCATAACACCTTACCAAACCCACTACATCAATCCTCTCAATATATTCAATGCTCTTCAAAGGTGAAATTAATGTTTGAATTTCAATATAAAACAAAAATTTTTGGCAGGTTGTTCAAGTATGACATCATTTTATTTATTGCATGAATGGGTGCTGTTGATCTTGCGCAAACACATGCCTCACAATACGCAAACTAATATGAACTACTGTATAACTCCATAACGGAAAGTCTCATGCCCTCGGTTTGGACTGACCATTCAGTTTTTTACCCAGCCTTAGTAGATTAGGCCCCGGATGAATCAGCCTGCTGTTGTCCTTTATTAATTATTACATTCTTGCCCACACAATTTGGTGATGACAGGGCCTCTGGAATTCTTTCCCCACTGCAATGATTACATAGTGCAACAGGTCTAGTACACCATGTGAACAATGTCCAGTACATCCAGTATGACCGACTAGAATCAAACCATGGCCTTTCCCAGCCATGGGCAGAATCTGTACACACGACCATACAGGCTGATACAGTCTTGGTATAATGTACCTAATCCAAATCTATTGCATTCAGGAGAGAGTGTTTAGGAACAGATCTCCAGTCTCCCCGATAAAAGATAAGTTCCAGGTTACTTTCTCTAACCATCTCTATTATATGAAGATCTACTATAGGTGCATGTGAATCACATCATCATTATATCCCCACTTCGGGAGATTATGGTTTTGGCATCCTCGTCCCCGCCCGCTGTTGCCGCCGCCTTGTTCGCTGGAAAATTTTCCTGAAACGCAATAACTCTCTATGCAATGTCCCATTGACACGAAACTTTACTCCAGGGTGTTTCTGCAGGTTCAGGCAAATCCATTCCACTGACTCTTCCATGACTTTTCCAACACACCCAAAAAAAGAATTTCCCATGCCCTTTTTTTGACGTCTTACATAGACACTTCAATTATAACAGCAATGGAGAAGCCAGCAGCATCAACAAGCAATAGCAAGCCCAAACAGAACAATGCCATTTTGAGGCAACTTTTCATGACTTTTTCCATGACTTTGAACATTTTCTTAAATTTCAACTTTCCCAGGCCTTGATTTTCGTTCTTGAAATTTCAGGACTTCAGTACCCCACCTCGCGGTTATTTTGTGAATTTTTTTGTGAACCTTTTGTTGTTGCGTTTGATATTTGCATATTTGGAGCATGGTGTGTGCATTGCGAACCAACCCTCCCAACTCCCACAAAAATGGATCGGAAAATGGGAATATGCGTGGTTTCACCCGACAGGTGATGTCTAGTTTATCATGAATTGAAGATTCATGGAACAATGCAACATTATTCAGTGCCCAATGCAGAACCAATCAAAATTAAGTATGTATTTGAGATGGTGAGGGGTTGCTAGCGGTATACAAGCATTTTACACGCATTTTACACACAGCTTACACGCATCTTACACACACTCACACTCATTTTTACACATATGGGTTTTGTGTTTTTGCCAATTCGGCTCGTCTGTATGGTATTTTTATTTTCTTACGTTGTAAATTGCTTCTATTTCGTAGGTTCATATATTATATCTTATGCAAGCATTAATTCAATTCTGGATGAAATGAGGTTATCTATCATTCTACTATCTATAATCTATCTATCTATCTATCTATCTATTATCTATCTATCTATTATCTATCTATCTATCTATCTTCTATCTATCTATTATCTATCTATCTATCTATCTATCTATCTATCTATCTATCTATCTATCTTCTATCTATCTACAAATTCAATGCGAGTGGCCGAAATGGCAGTGTGCTGTGGCTGTGCACATCATTGACAAGCAGCTTGTATACTGGCACTGACGCCGCGCATGGTGTTGTAGAAAGTGATGAGCCACGCATACTGCACTCACTGGAGAATATGTGGAAACCACACATTGAATTCACTTTGCGGGCGTTCTTCCAAGCGGACCACGCATGTCTTCCCCATCAATATTCCTTACATTCGTGATGACCCGTCGCCATGAAAATCAATATGAAAACATTCTTCTTAACCCTCACATGTGAAGAATACGATGATGAATTTATTTTTTCATTTGATGTTTTTTCACTAGGTCAGAAAACTCCCCGATCAATATGAACATCTCTTATTTTTGAAGGTGTGGAATCAAGCGGGCAGGGGAAATGTAAACGTTGAAGATTACACCTTTTCCCAATTTTTTAATCATGTGAGGAAAATCGAGGGATTCATTAGTCTGCATAAAAAGTAAGACATAAATTTACAGTACCGCTTGAAAGCCCAAATGGGTGTCTCCTGCTGCGATTATGATTGTATAGCGCCCTTCACTCTCGTCATGCCTCCTGTCGTCACCTTGTCTCTGAAGCATGGATCGCACGGTGGGCGTTGCCGGTGCCTGGAAGCATAAAGATGACAAAAAGACGGATGATGCACTTCAGCTGAATGAGATTACATATGGTCAGATGTGGAAGCCTTCGAATATTTTGGGACCAACGGCCTACTCCCTATTGTGGGCATTGTTTAATACACAGTTAAACCACCATGGGTCAACGACAGCATCTTCTATTTTCAGAGTCTTTGATAAAACTTTTTAGAAAAGGTTTTAATGTCGCATGTTTGTTTGTAAAATTATGGCAATATATTAAGGCAATGGGGAACTCAGGGATCCTGACGGAAGGGATGGGATGGACGTTGCTGAATGAAATGTTCCTGTAATAGTACAGCCTCTGAATCCGTGTTGGCGCTAACAAGAAGGAAATGGTGAGTCCCCTGCCTATGCTGAAATCCCCTTCTCAAAAAATCAGTCAAGAGGGACATTCCAAACTTGAACATTCTGGGGTCGGGGTTCTTTAGTGTTACTGCATACAAGAGTCCCACTTTTCATTTCTAAAATCTTCGTAAATCAATACAGGGAGGGAATCCCGCCTTGAGATAAAAAAGCTTAGCGCAACACTTGGCCGAATGGGTACCACGTGGTTGGTTTCCAAGGAGGGGGGAGAGAGTGTTCAACTGAACACCCAGTATAAGCAACACTCATGGGTATAAGTGGTTGGTTGGCACATGTATGATCTCACCCGCTTGGCAGTTACGCCGATGCTGTGATTGCCCTGTCCTTTAGATACGCGCCCTGCAAGCTGCCTCCACTGCGATATTTTTGTGCATGCTGAACAATCTTTAGGACCATGCCGACCCTGCTCGATTCGCCACGTCTCATAGGATCGACCACCATCTGGATTCATTTTTCATGCCGTAGTGCAGCCGTGGCCCCGTGTAAAGGGGGGTTATACGATGGCGGGGGAAAAATAGTGCATGAAATGTGTCTGATTTTAGAAGGGCCATGTGGCTTCAAGTATAGACAACTGACTGAGTGTACCGGAGTCCCACAGCAGCCTTGCCTCTCAAGGAGGTAGGGGTAATACATACAGTCCAGGTTGAAGGAGGGGCAGGGGGAATTGGTGCAGGAACTGTGTCTATTCTAGGAGAGGGGTCAATGGAGGGGTGGGGGGGGGGGGAGACTGATTCTAGAGGGGTCAATGGAGGGGTGGAAGATCTTACCCGGGCTTCCAGTCTAGACAACTGACTGGGTTGTGCCTGAAGTACCAAGCAGCCCTACCTCCCCAGGGAGGGATAGCGCTGATATACCCGGCTGGGGTGGGGGCTGGAGCTGCTGTGGATGCTGCATGAACTGCAACCTGTTGTAGTATCAACTGACTGGATACATTAGGTGGCTGCACCACTGGTGGAGGGTCGATGGGTGGGGTCTGCGGATGGTTCTCTAAGTCGGAGAACAGGGGTGTCGCTAGGTTCTGGACTGGCAACACTACTGGACGAGATGTCACAAGAGAGAACAAATGTGTTAGGCCCTCAGATTGTGCAGTATGCGGTCACTAGAAATAGGAAACTGTCTGATTACACTCCCTCTCCCTTCCCCCACCCTCCTCAAAACTGTCTTGATGAGGCAAGTCCATTTTACACCCGAGTTTGCCCCTATGAAAGACGGGAGATCTAGTGGGAATTTTCCACCACCACAAGCCCATGAGGGCAAATACTTTCGAAATACAATTTAGATGACAAATGTCTGAATGAATAATTATAAAAATGAATGTTGTAGAGTGTATTCAATTGTAGAAATTTCCTGTTAGTAGTTACTTATTCAACTATATATTTATTTAATTATTTTAATTTAAACTGGTGGTGTCATGATAAACTGATTATATGAAGGGCAGTGTAGTTTCCACTTCAAATGATAGGCTAGGACCAATACAATTAGGGTGTATGACAAAACGTCAAACAAAAAGTATTCATTCAGACTAGTATGCTGACTAAGGTTCGATAATGAATATGAACCTGCCACAAGAACGGAACAAAAAGAGATCAAGTGGGACCTACTATGGAAGATACAAACACTGGGAATGATGCAATCAGGTACTTGAACATAACAAAGGGTGGGAAAGGGGATTTCAAGCTTTGACCTCTAATGACCTCAGATAAACAATTTTACCAGACACCCAAAACAGTGAGTCCATGCACCTATCATGAGGAAAGGCACTTCGACGTGCAAGCTTCATCTATCCAGGCATGGTCATGTATGGTGGATACCCGCTTAAATTGCAAATATGGTGAATTTTACAGTTTACCCATTCTATTCATCAAAACATGCCCAATCTCTACTCAAAATAATCAAAGTTTACAGCACTACTTAATACTTATTAAGTAGCTTTCAGTGCGTTTCAATTTGATTGGAGCAGGCATTGACTAGGCTTTGACCTATGGGGACCCTGGAGATTATCACCTCTGAAGGACCCTGGAACAGTAGGGTCCATGTATCATTGTGGAAAACATACATACCAGGTATAGGCTTTAACAACCCAGGCGTGGCGAATTCACCAATCACTTGCTACATTTACCCGAATATAATTTTTCTCGGAAATTAGGCTATGACAAAAAATTACCGGTGGTCGGTCATGAACAAAAATTTTCCTGTACTCTCCACGAGAGAGCTATACACAACATTTGGTTGGATCGGACAAACTATTCTGGACCTACTTATGAGGCTTACAAGGAATTCCAGACTTTGTCCTTACTGACTCAGAAAATGCCCCTCCCCCCACCCTAGAAAATAAAAATAAAAAGGGAATCGTGTTAATGGGGGGAAAACACACGTCCCAGTAGGAGCTCATCAAATGAGGCGTGAACAAGTTGATTTTTACAAGCCAGTCATCAATGAGGAGATATATACATACACAATGTTATGGCTTGCATAATTTCATATTGGAATTTTTGAAATTCAGGCAAGTCGTTTCACTTGAACAAATTTGAACAATGCTTCATTAATTGCAAAATCATTTTGCAGCAAAATGTCAAAACAGTACCTTGTTTGATTCAAGAGTTCTGCAGAACAGGGGTGTTGCACAAGCAGCTTTGTCTTTATTTTCACACACATTGAGCTGGAGTTTGTTCGGAGGTTTGGATTTTCCTCAATCCACTGAATGGAAGACTCTTGTGAATTAAAGGGACATTTTACCAGACAAAATATTACTCTTTTTAAGTTGAAGAAAATGAAAAATCACTCAAATATCACATTGTTCCAGTTCATAGCATGTTCGGTTGGGAAGATATGGCTTCCTCAAATTTCATGTAATTTGCTGATTTCGGCAAACTGGCAACCTCTATATGACGTCATTCTACCCATCATAGGAAAAGACATATTTCTTAACATTTTCTCCAAATGGTTAGATATAACGGTCATCAAAGGTTGCCAATTTGACGAAAGTTCCCAAATGCAGGTGATTAGGAACATGAACAAAGTTTGATTGGCCATAATTTTAAGGCACACATCATACGACATTTAATATTTTGCTGAATTTCCCTTTAAGGTAACTAGCGCAAAGCGGGCGCATAGCAGTAGGCGAACTGCCCTCCCGTGGGCAAATACAGTGACCCAGTCACGTCCATCAATCTAAACGCAATGTCTAAGAGGACAGGCGCCTTGTCTGAGCATTCTTCGACCTCGGTGAAAGGGTGGGCGGATTAAAGCAGACGCCCATGGCCGTTGAGACATTCATTCTATTCTAATACTTTGGCCACCACAGATAGGTGGCTTATTAAGTGGGAAGCCAATACAACATTCAAGATTAATAACCCATATCAGGAGGTCGGACATCCGGGAGTTTTATTCATGACGTCATAGCAACTAAGCTCAAGGGGGAAAACAAACTTTCCATGCATTGACTACGTGCACAAAAGTACCAAAATGTGACATGGTTTGTTTCCAGAAAAGCACTGAAATGCCGTGGTTGTACCAACAACAAAGAAGAAGTCCCGCCTCTCATTTTATATCCTCCCAAATGAGCGTACAGTACAGAACTAGTGAAAAGTGTTGCTTGGCTCAAGGACTTCGACCGAAAAAGTGTTGGTAGTATAGGGTACTGACCTTTAGCAAACATGGGTTCTAACACTAATCATTCACATAATCACAGCCACACACCTCTGCTTCCCGCTTCAGTTATTGCGAATCCTAATAAGAGCTAGGCTACCTACATGAATTTTTTTCATGGTTTTTATATTATGAAAGTTAGACCGGTTCCAATACTAAACCAAGTATTAATAATATATCACTGTATACAGAGAGAGGTCAGCCCACAACTCAGAAAGGAGCTGAGAGAACGGAAAGATCAAGGAGAGACTGACATAATGATCAGAGGTGACAAGTTTCGTGGAGGGGAGCCGGTGGTGGCTCCGGAGGTGCCTCCTAACCAGAAAATGCAAACTGTAAATATGTTATGTGTTCATCTTTCAACTTCAGTTGCTTTTATACAAGAGTTTTATTAACAAGAGAGGAGTTAAAAACATTATTATTTCTGAGAGTGATCCCGACATTATAGGAATTACAGAGAGTTGCTTGCTGTTTTGGTGTACCAAGTGATGTTCTTAATGTGAATTAAACATTATCGGTTCGACCTTTTTCGCCAAGGAACAGAACAAACGAGATGAGGGCGGAGATACTATCTATTAAGTCAAAGTATGGGGCTATTCATGCCAAGCATTCAGAAGATCACCTTGTCGAGGATAAGGATACACTTTCGGTGAAATGAAATCCACTCTGGGAAGTACAGACAAATTGCTCATGGAATTATCTAAAGAAGCCCAAATTATGTGAAGCATTGAATTCAGCAATTTTCAACCAAATGGCAGAATGTGTGAGGACAAAACCCGAGTCACCATTTTGTTATTCGGTTGATTTCAATTTTCCTGAGATCGATGGGAGAAAGAAACGGTTTGAGCAGGTGAAAATTGGTGGAAAATAATCCTTCAAAAACCTTCTTGGAATAATATGCGATCTGGATTTTTATAAAGAGTGGAACATGCTACCCCCCAAAGGCACAGAGAAGGACAGCACTCTCCTTACTGCATTGTATATTTACGAATGAAGAGAATATGATTGATATCTAGAAGCACTCTTCTCCACTGGAAAGTGATCATGAATGTTTACTTGAGTTATGATGTTATTTGATACAGAATTGCCCTGATCAGGAAGTGCGCACTTGAACTACAAAAAGGCTGACTTAAAGAAGTCACAGCAGGCTTTTGGCACTAATGACTGGAATATTTTGGAAACCTTTTTTGTGGTGTGAAGGCTGGCAGGTTTCAAATCTGTTTATCAATGATTGTCAGGAAATATATTCCGTCAAAGGATTGTTCTAAAAGGATCAAGCAGCCATGGTTAGAGGGAAACGTGAGGAAGTCTATCCATAAGAAGCATGCTCTTTATAAGACGTAACAGAAGTTACTAAGAGACTGATGGATTATGCTAGATACAAGGAACAGAGGGAATCTAACTTAACAGACTATTAGAGAAGCTCGATGACTATGAGGAGACATGATCATTAATGAGGAGCAACTCCAAACGTTTTTACAAATACACAGATTTAAACAGAGGGTAAAGGCACGTATTTCTAAACTGACAAAGGAAGATGAAGCCTCTCAAAAAAATGACAGTGAGACAGCAGAAGGCTTCAGAAATTTTTAATTCAATTACACACGAGGATAAGGGAATATGTGCCACACATAGAGTCACTTCCTAACAAGGTTATAAGCTGTGAGATACACTTAATAAGGGTTATGGATCACCTATTGGCTTCAAACAGAGATAAAAGTCCCGGAGTCGACAACATCCATCTTTCGGTTTGCATGATTGTTGCCGGAGCAGTGACGAACCATTATTATTTATCTTTAAGAAGTCAATGAAACAGGGCATTCTACCAGAAGATTGGAAATCGGCGAGTCACTCCAATTTACAAATCGGGGCAGCGTACGATGTAAGGAAAATACCGACCAGACCGGGTCTGAATAAGGTTCCATGTAAAATAATGGAATCGATTGTTTGAGAACATGTGGTGAAGCACTGTCCGCAAAATGGAGTTCAAATCGGCCTTGTCAAGGGGAAATTCTTGCTTAAACCAATCTGCTGAGTTGATGGAAGATGCTACTCATTCTTTAGAAATGGAAATCGATGGGACAATATTTTCTAGATTTTAGAGAAGGAATTTGACACTGTACCACACACTCGACTACGTTTTATAAATTAGAAGCTTTTGGAATAGCAGGTTACAATTTAAATTGGCACCAAGGAGTTTCTGTGCAGAAGAAAGAAGCAATTTGTTTCAGTGCATGGATCAAAATTCCATGTCATTACGAGGGTATTAGTGGAGTTGACCCAGGGGTCGGGGTTGGGCCCTCATTTTGTTCTTCCGTAAGACCTACGATGTAGTGACGTATCTGACATTTGACATTAAAAATGGTTGCAGTGATACAAAGATTCATGAAAGGGATTAGTACTTCTGAAAGTTGTCAAACAGCTACAAGAGGACTTAAAACTCTACAGATAGAGGAGGTATGGGGGTAAGTCAAGGCCGGAAAAGTAAGTTAATGCAGTGGGGAAGAAACAATCAAGGATTTAATTACATTTTAATGGAAATAGCGTCAAGGACCTACTGAGGAAAAGGCCTTTGAATTTTCATCTCAAATGATCTTAAACCTAGTATCCAGTGTACAGACGCTGCAAAGAAGGCATCAATCTCGCTTGGAGTCATTAGGCGAACATTTTCAGTACGGGATGAGAACGCCTTGCACGTGTATAACTTTTTATCCGTCACATTTTAGAGTACTTATTCAAGTTTGGATGTTTAGGTGAAAAGGACATGAAGTTTGGAAAAGATTGAGAAGAGCTACATCGGGGGCCATAGTTCATCGAAGTTAGAGGCGCGTTATCAGCACTACAACTTCAGGGTCTGGAGCAAAGTGGAATCGAGGAGACTCAATCAAACATCCGAACTCTGAAAGGATTGATACTATTAACACAGAGACCTCTTTCACCAGTCTGAAGGTGCTACCAGAGCTACCAGAGGACATAGCTAAAGCTGTTCACACCCCGACTACGGAGGAATTTCAGACCAGGAAGAACTTTTTTCAGTCAACCACTGGAATGCTTTACAGAATTGTGCAGTTGACGCCAATACGATCAGCAAATTCAAGAGAGGAGTATCGAACAGTGAGTTTAGTTGCCCTCAAAACTTTTGCTATGACACAATATGGGAACCAAGCGCTAGCCTATTTTCATCCCAAAATCCTCAAGTAGTAAGTAGTACAACGTATTACTGCTGGGTCTGATATGATAGAGGCAGAAAAAAACTTTAGGCCTATGTTTAGGACTATTACGAACAAAGAGTATCAAATGCCCTGATCTATTTGCATGATAAAAATGAGTAGGTATAGAAATTGAGCATTAATTCAGTTAGAAAGCTAGGGCTAATTATGTGAATTTTGATTTAGGGCCATAGCCTAAATGACGAGTATAACACTAAGCTAGCTTGCCTTTGGCTTTAGTATGGACATGAATTCTTATGCAGGCCAAGTGAAGGTTCCTAATTTGCAAAACATTCTAGGGGTGACCAAGAATATGTGACCATAAAAGCAGAGTGCCCCCATTGGCCGAGGGGGAGTGTTCAAAAAATTTTGACTTCCTGGATAACTGGGACAGTGCCAGATATGATTGCACAAAATTACACTGTGTGACACTAACATTAACAAGTAATACCAAATTATTGTACAAGTAATAGGGAATTGATAGGCCTAGATGGATGGGGACATCTCTATGTTCAACGTCTCTTTGTTTCGACGTCCCCATATTCCATGTCAGAATCCCTGTATTATGACATCTCTGTTCGACAACTATGTTCGGATGTCTCTATTCCGATGTCTATATTGTTCCGACAATATAGTGTACTTTGGTACGATACAAAATCTTGTACAAAACAAATAAAAAAATTTGAAAATTTGAAATTGTTACCCTATCAGTCTAGGCGTCAAAACTCCGTGATAGTTGTCTAATTTGCCTACGGATAGTTGGACGCACCCCAGCAGCCACGACTGCAAACGACAATACTAACGCTGAAATGTTTAGGCGAAGCGAGTCTGCAAGGGCGTGCCAAGGTCTATATCGGGGGAAAGTTCAGCCGGTACGGAGCGACATGACATTTTGAATTTGTTACCCGATCAGTCTAGGCGTCAAAACTCCGTGATAGTTTGTCCAATTTGCCTACGGATAGTGGACGAACCCCAGCAGCCACGCTGGAAACGACAATACTAACCTTGACATGTTTAGGCGAAGCGAGTCTGCAAGGGGTGTGTTAAGGTCTATCGCGAAAGTTTAGCCCGTGAGGAATGCACTTTTAATTTGTACCCGATCAGTATAAGGCGTCACAACCCCGTGATCGTTGTCCAATTCGCTGACTGTTAGAACTAGAAATTGAACGCACCCCAGCGGCCACCACGATGGAAACGACAATACTAACGTGAAATGTTTAGACGAAGGAGTCTTGCAAGGGTTGTGCCAAGGTCTATCTCGAAATTTTTTAGCCCGTGAGGAGTGATTTTGCACACATTGTTACACGATCATCTAGGCGTCTCAAAACTCGTGATAAGTTGTCCAATTTGCCTACGGATTAGTTGGACGAACCCCAGCGGCCACGCTGGAAAACGACAATACTAACTTGACATGTTAAGCTAACGCGAGTCTGCAAGGGAGTGTGTGCAAGTCGATCTCGAAAAAAGTTGAGCCCGTGAGGAGCGCACTTTTGAAATTTGTCACCCGATCAGTATAGGAGTACATAACCCAGTCGTGATAGTTTGTCCAGTTCGCCCACGGTTAGGAAATTGAACGAACCCCAGAGGCCACGTGGGAAACGACAATACTAACGCTGACCTTTGTAGACGAAGGAAGTCTGCAAGGGGGTGCCAAGGTCTATTCGAAAGTTTAGCCCGTGAAGAGTGCCAATTTTTGAAATTGTTACCCGATCAGTCTAGGAGTAAAAACTCCGTATTAGTTTGTCCAATTTGCATACCGGTTAGTTAAGACGAACCCAGCGCCACGCTGGAAAACAACAACGACAATACTAACTGTGACATGTTTAGGCGAAGCGAGTCTGCAAGGGGTGTGCCAGGTATATCAAGAAGTGGTGAGCCGTAAGGAGTGGCCAATTTTGAAATTTGTACCCGACAGTCTAGGCGACAAAAACTCCGTGGTAGTGAGTCCAATTTGCCTACGGTTCAAGTACAGGTATCGACAGGACTTTGGGTTAACACAAAATGTACTTTACGTTGAACCAATAAAAGTACTTTGTACTGATGGTCACTGATGAAATGTACTTGGGCTCGTCGAAAAAATGTAATTCGACGACCCAATCGTAAATGACTTTGACGCCCGCGGAATAATTTGTACTTGTAATATGAGGTGTCCCAAGTGAGAGTGGACCCTGGGGTAACTTGAGATGTTTTTTCAAGAGAAAAAAAAGGGATATTGTTAAGAATGACATGACAGAAATATTTCTGTGAACTGCCTCAGTAATCTATTCCACATTCGTCATTTTTAAGGAGCAGACTCGCTATAGTAAAGCATCCGACTCAACTCTCTAGATGATGAAGAAGTGTGCAGTGTCTTGATTGCCAAGGCCCAGGACCAAAACAAAACATGTAAAGTATCATATACCTGTAAATTCCTGCTTCACAGTAGTATATCTTATCCTGCCCTAACGCCCTTATAGACCTCACAAGATTGTATAGTTTTTGAATACTGTAAAAAACACGTAGTGACATGACATTTTTCAGGCGACTTCTTCAAAACGTGAGTTGAAGGGTCTAATTCGGAACCTGTGCCGGTGTGCCCAGAAGTGTCATGGTGTCGACATGAAAAAGCAGTGTGCCATGTATAGGCACTAAGGTCCATGATCAGTGGTGGTATGATGTGCTGGAGACGGGGGTGCCATAACTTACACTTAAATTGCAACAATGTTGTGTTGTAATTGATAATGCCACACTCAAGAATCTGCCAAGTTGCTTCCCCAAAAGTAGCTCTTTTGCTTCACCAACAGTCCAAACATCTAGCATCCACGGTTCTCGGTATGGGTAACTATCTCACAGATTTTTTTTGGCGGCCTCTATTACTTCCTGCTGTTGTGTGTAATGATCTAGGAAAAACAATCATTGCCAAAATAAAGGAGACATTTGGAATAGCCTTAGTCAATACCAGGAAAGTTCCTCTGGGATTTTGCTAGGGCAGTTGAGCCTGCCTCAGGGGTGTGAATGATGATGAAGCCACTTTTCGTTGGGAGGGTGGTTTGGAATTTTTGTTTTTTTTGGGGGGGGGGGAGGGGGAGCGTAAACCAAACCTTGTGAGAAGGGACATTTCGTATAGACCCCCTTAAGGATTGGTGATCCTAATTTGGTTTTCATGTACCATCTAAGTGCGACTTTCGTTTGTAGAGCTAGGGAGTTAATTGTCGCTTTTTTGTTCCAAACAGTCACTGAAAGGATTTGAACCCTTACTTCATGTGTTCAGGCAAGTCGGGACTAATTGCGTAGAATGTTAAGGAGGTGGCCGAGCATGTTGGGCAATGTGGTCCTCCACCCTTACCATCTTGTATCAGTCTATACCTCAGAGTAAGTGAGGTGGTCTACTTCAGTTGGCGGTTTCTGTCAAATACTCTTGATAACCACCTCGAGATGTATGAAGTGGGGTTCACTGCCTGGCCTACAAGCTAGGTTGTGGCTGGTGTACCATTGCGACTAGACTACTTGTTATTCCTTTATTGTTTGTGGTCTTCGGCGAGGGGAAGGGGGGTGTTGGGGGTCCCCAATTTTGGCGGGTATGTTATTGTTTTCGTGTTTTTAATCTTCTCCCCATTCCCGGTGATGTGTTCTAGCAATGTGTTTTACAGCTGTTGGTTGTTGTTCCTATTTTAGCGCGTTGGCCCAAGTCCGTTCTGTTACATTAGAGGCCAAATGAGCACTTTTATTTGTTGAGGCATCACAATTCCTCCAGAGTCCAAAGAACAAGTTACAACGGCGTTTTGATTACGATCTGACAGAACGTTGTACCTTTTTTTTTCATCATATTGTTTGGTTTTGTATGTACATATGCGAGCTTGCAATTTCTCTTTGGATAAATGTTACTCACTAGGTAAGTGCCTATATGCCCTTACCTCCGTGCAATCTGCGGAATATTTGTTACTCCTCCTGGCGGTAAGCTGTTGCAAGGGGTGATGCACCATACATGATCAAGCCTACCCAGCACACACATAAAATTTTGGAAATATTCCAAATGTTTCCCGTTCGAAAGTATCTCGTTGAGTAAAATGTTTCCTAGTCCTACCATTTCTAGATGAGACAAATATTTAGAGAAATTGTACTTTATGTTGAATTTTAAAAGCATAAGAGCAGGCCTAGGAAACAAAACATAGCGGATATAATATCTTCAACATCACTATGTACATCACTCTCATGCGTTTTGATGGAGATCTTTGCCGCAACTGTGTAGAAAACTTCCAGAAGTTTTGTGTTTGGGGGGGAGCCTGTTAATCATGCAGCAGACGACTCAAGGTCAAACTTATGGTTCGGTCTATTATGAGGAAACTGCCGTGAGTGAGAGTAAGGCATAGGCCAGGATAATCAAGTGTCCAACTGAGGATTTGAGTGAAGATTAGGCATAGCCTAGCATAAACGTACGTCGGATAGCCTAGATAGGCCTACGTTGAGTTTGTAGGTAGTCAGTCAACAAGGACACGAAATACTTGGCGAATTATGAGGTTGGTAAGATTATAACGCAGGTATTGCTATCGCGGCTGTCCTCAGAGCTTAGAAGTAATAAATTGCTGTGTATACTACTGGTATGTCATTTATGGGTCCAAGTGTCGCCGAAAATTGATACATGCGTGAGATTGTTTGTACGATAGCCTGCCAACGCTTGGAGTGTTGCCAGAGGAATACCGGCAGATTTTGGAAAGGTCAAAGAATTGACAAATGATACTTTCCTCGAAAGTTGCTTTGAAAAAACAGTTAAAATCCATAGTTTGGTACAAATATTATGAATCCGTAGTAATGCACTAAAAATCACGAATATCTGATGACTGTCCTCACGTCTCACTTCTCTCAATAATAAACTAGAACTATTACAATAAATTTTGCATCGCGCTCGTACGAAATTTGAACCCAGTCTTAGGCCCGGTACAATCGTCCAGCCTCGGTTGTTGCTGCAAACGCTTCATTGAAACGCAAAAAGATGAGGTGACGGAAATTCGGTGAGAGAGTTTGCTGCGACGTTGGAAATTGACCAGGTTTAAAATTCTGTTCGATGTGTTATTTTTGTGTCCACGTATTTTCGAGTATTGTCTGTTTTCCACCTCGACATTTACGCGGGTGAACAGACAGGAAGTGACGTCACGCCGAACTTGTCCATACACAGGCACAATGGAGCATATACGAGTAGATTTGTCTGGGGGGGGGGGGGGTGGTGTTTGAGGGCGGAACCCGAGAGAAGTGCGCCATCATTAAGAGCCTCACCCACCTACTGGCGGAAAAGTATATTATGGGCCCCTGACACATGCTGTGCAATATTTGCTAAATAACACAGCTGCAAAACTTCTATGGGTTCAAGAATTACAGTGTTTGCGTTGAAAATATTGATCACTTGGGTCATGGGGGTTTTCTGGCACGATACCCAGACCCCGCTCGCGTACTCCCAGGTTTATGACACTGCTTGATTGCAGAGGTATACAGTGTGCTCGGAAAAATTGTCCACCCGGAAACTATGGGGGAGAAGGAAGATGCTTATTTTAGAATGTGTTAATTGCACTGACAACATAAGTCTGTCATATTCAAGATGTCTAAGAAATTGTTATTTAGGCAGGTAGTCAAGTAGAATGACTAACATTTGGAATGAAATTCCGTTATGTGCGGCTGACTAGCACAGATGAAAGATAGACTAACCCTTGCGCAAAGCCATGAATAGACTAACCACAAATAGAGATAGACCACATTTGGCTGCAAAGCGTTCCGTCTACTGTCTGCGGGAATAACATGACGAACTCTATGACTAATTTGACTAAAACAGCCGGTGATACTACAATTTGGCGGGAGGGGGGGGAAAACAAACAGTCCTTGCAGGTGATAGGAGCGTGACTGGTCCATGATAGGTTGGCAGCATTGAAACTTGATTAAAAGATCAGTAATTGGAGTCGTACAAAATATTTGTTTGGCTTGCATCCAACTACATAATCGCTTCGGTGACAAACACAGTCGGTTTTTTTTTTTTTTTTTTTGATAAAAATTAGGGACCGAGGCGTGTTGCCAGGTGTTATTGACTCAATCTAGACTCTTGTTGGTCATGTGGTTTCGCCGTTGTCAAACACCGATGATGGTACACGAGCATCGGAAACATTCCCAGACAGTACATTTGAACAAGTTGTCGTCAGTCGGAAGTTTGAAGTACGTTGCCGAGTACCTAAGTAATGATGAGTGGTGATGAGTTGTTCACGTTCAGCACCTCGATGTGTTCAGGTCTCGTGTCGACTAATTGTTTTCTTTCGAGTGGCTACTTCGCACATTCCAATGAATCGGAAGTTTATCAGGAAGCTCTTGTTAAATATGAAAGGACCAAATTCCTGCTCAAGGACTTATAAATGCACCTTCAGATGCATGGGGCACGAAGTGTTTTTGTTTCCGTCATACCGGATAGGCTACAAGCAATTGTCGATGCAGTATTGAATGCAATCAGGCGTAACCAGAGTAGCTTTTTGGTTCATCTGCGCTGCCATGGCAGTACGCCTGTTATATGTCCTGCTAACGTTAAAGGACATGGCGAAAAACCACATGAAAAAAAAACAACGAAAAAAAAAAAAACAAACTAAAAAACCAAAAAAACGGAAAGGCTACCATTCCAACAATCTATGTGATCGTACTGCGTACACACTAGTCAAAAGTAGCCAAGTAGGTTAGCAAGATACATGGACTAACCTGTAGTCAAAAGGAGTCGAAAAAAAAGGCACCGGATAGCATAACGCAAAACTTAGTCTATCGGCAGTATAAGTTAGTCCAGCGAGCTTGACTAAATGATTGACGGAACAATATAATAGGCCAGCTGCTGGACTACGCAGCTTGCCAAAAAAGGTTAGGCCATCTGGAGTGATAACTAAAAGGTTAGTCATAAGTGATCAAACGAGCACCAAATAGGACCAATTATTTTGTCAGTGGGGTGACATGTTTATTAGTGATGAGGAACTGATTTTAACCTGACAGCAGTTATGTGTATAGGAGACATGGTAACCTGACCATGGCGCACATAACAGAAAGACAGGATGAACCCGAGGAGACATGGCATAAGATGTCTACATGTCATGAATAATTTATTTTAATAGCCGAAAAAATATTGCCGGCCTCTACCGGCCTCGGCACCAAACCCGAGGCCGGAAGAGCAGCTACGAGGCCGAGGGCTGGAAAAAAACTGGTCTCGAGGCTGCCTCGAGGCCTCACACTATCCGTATTAAATGCTTAACGGGACATACATGGGGGGGTCGGACTATTGTGAGATATTTACCCAATAAAAACGTGATTGATAAAAAACCCGGGCAGCGGGGTATCAATTTCAAATTTCCACTGGATGAAGCAGAATTTGTAAGCCTTGTTTCAATTACGAGTACCAGCTGACACAAACCAACAATACCAAAAATGACCTACCAGTTGGAAATGAGTCAGTTATTGCCTCATTGTTAGGGGATTCCTTAGGGCGTTTGTAGTGCTTTCTGTTCTAGTCATGTTGGTCAGTGGATTTGCCTTGGGAAAAAATGCTTCCTTTGATCTGCGGGTAATGGTCAGTCAGACCGATCACACACACACGTTCCTGAAGGCCATCATCTGTTATCCCCCAGTGGTCTCGCGGGTGATGGATTACACATCGCGGTCGGAACACTTACCAACGACTATGGCGATGAGAGGACAGGTCTCTGGGAAAAAAGTTCTTCTATTCTATACGTCGTTTGTCCAACAGGAGGTGAATTTTTCAACTCTATAGTAGTCCTAAGAGGGAAGAGTATACCCTTTGTATACTCCACCAAACTTTGATTGTACACGTCTTCTCCGCGGTAAAACGCGGCTTTCTGGATCAAGTTCCTCTGTGTCGTCTTAAGCCGTGGTCACACTGCCCGATAATTCTCAGTCGGCCGATTATTGTGAGTCGCCCGATTCGATCGGGCCCGCATTTCGCGCTCTCTAGCAAGATTGGTCACATTGCCCGATTTCGTCGGCCCGATTTATTACTTACAGATAGTGTCGATCCTATCGGATCCCACCTTATAGTTTGTTACACGTGTCTCAAAGCACATGTTTTACATGAAATTAATTGAATGATAAAGGGGATCATGCGGTTCACCCCGAGATTTCACTGGGCCAATTTTGCAGTAGCTGATTGTGCCTTATCGATCATTGGCGCCGCCGGGAATTACAGTGAGGGAGCTGGGAGGGCTTAACCACTCTCTCATGTCCTAGGGGGGCGCCAGCACCAGATAAGCGGTCGCCCATTGTTGGGCGGAGCGTGCAAGAAATTTCAAGCAAACCATGCATCCCAGATGGCCAGGTTGTCTCGTAATAAAATGTGGGCATGATATTGCGCCCATCTTCAAGAGCGGGTTTGCCAAACAAGGTGAGTAAATTTTGCTTGCAATCAAGGCATTGGGCCACGCAAACGAACTACTATATGCGCGCGGGGCGCGTGAGTTCTGCCACCTTTTGGGGGCATCGACGAAAAAATGTTTTTAACTCAGGTTGCCTCAGGAGCTAAAATATTCGATCGGTAAAACTCCTTAACTTTCAATTTTTGGCATTCGCAACGGGCGTTCATGCACATTGGGTGCACTATAAGCACATCAGCTTCTCGTGAACAACCTACGTGTTTGCGTTTCTCCTGCCTGCCTGCATGATCTTAGTAAAAGTGTGGCACTTAAGGTGGTCGTTGAGGCAATCTGTGCAAAATAGCACACTGAAACAAGCGGGATTAGCGAGGAAGACCATTGCTGGGAGGTGAGTTACGGGGTTTATTAGCATATCACGATCCGCTTTCCTTGTCGAATTGCGAAAATCACTTCGTCAAACGTTTCTGGGAGGCCGTAGTGCTTCCACCATCCGGGCCTTCTAGTCTTTTCCCCCTTCCCCTTCTGAAAATTCGGGACTATCAGCCTTTTTTGAATGGCTCCAATAATTATTCGAGACGGCCTTTTTTGATGGTGATTTTACAAAGGTAGGTCGCGCCCCCCCAATACGTTACGCCATCATTCGGCGACACGTGATAGCTACCAGGCGGTCCACAGGAAAATAATTTAATAAACACGGAGCGGATTGTTGTGGGCCCGTATAGCAGAAGACCGTATAACCTACAGCCCTAGCAGTCGAAAATACGAAATTTGTTATTATTGTGCGGTCCTAATTAACCAAATTATGACTGATATAATTAGGCGGGCCACATATTGGCGTGCATCAGTAGCGTAGCCAGGATTTATCGAGCAAGGGGTACAAAACTTTCCCCGGGGGGGGGGGGGTGTCACAACATTTTCACAGCTTGTAGTGGTGGGGGGGGGGTGTCCCCGTGACCCCCCCGTAAACTACGCCACTGGTGTCTTAATTGTATGTGCATTCGAGTCCCCCTGCTGGTCGCCACCTGTATGGGCAGACGTTGCCCTTTGTTCTTCTTACATGATGAAGTTAGTTACGTGGAGCATGGTTAAGCATATGCGTCCTATAGGACCAACCTTACCCCCCTCCCCGAATCTTTAGAGTTGCTAGAATGTCATTTTCTGGAGGAAGTGAATTGTGCAGAGAATCAATATGGGAACCGAAGGCTACGAAGATGTAGATGCTTAGAAAAGTAATTATCATAGTCGATATCATAGTGGACTCATTGGAGGTTTCCTGTTGTCACGTCATGTCCTACTGACAAGGGTAGTAGTAAAGGTAATAATTGTGCAACGGAATTTCCCACCCCCACCACCCTCTGTCATCGGGGCGGATATCAACTTACTAGTCATTGGGAAGAGGGCCATGCCTCTCGACCACCTGGACCAACACTCGAACTGCGAGCGCTCTTAGTTGAAAGTTGAGCACGTACCGAGTTCTCGACCCCCTGCCCGTTCCTTCAACCAAAAAAGGGTGACCCATGACACAACCATGGATGATTCAGTTCCCCAACAGTTGTGAGCGGTTTATTTTAGCCTTTCTGCAGATAAGGGGGGATGGAAAAATGAGTGCAAGGAATAGAATGTAAATAAATGGATAATAGGGTGGATGCCATTGAGCCGGGCCGTGGTGGGTGTTATTGTGAGCCCTATTCCCCAAGAAATCCTGGCTTCCTGGATTGCGACAGGATTGGCAGTGCCTCCTTTAAAGCCACTGATCCCCAACTGAAAGCTAGAGACCCGTCACTGACAAAAAGGTTCGCAACCCCTCACCTCGCCTTCGCAGCTGAATGTTCAGGCTACATAAGTTGGCTATAGAACAACAACAATCAACAGAGCCTAAACTCTCATGAGCCTAAGTGATTTGGCCTAACAGTTAGGCCTAGATCAATCAATCATAATTATACACACCGCGACTTGATAATGTTGGTCTTCAATTGTGGGAACTTTCCCTCCAAAATCCCCCGGGGAGAGTAAGTGATGTATCGTGATAAGTTTGTAGTAGCCCTCTCCAATGATTTGGATCCGTGAAGAAAAAACGTCAGTGCAGAAATCGGAAACCCAGCCATTGTCGACGTACGGAACAGCTTTGCGAATTCTTGACCAGAGCACCAGTTTCGCCTGGATAATAATTCAGAGCAGTTGCTAGGCGTTGCTAGTCTTTGATCACTTGGATCTATAACGTTGGAAACACACTTCATAGTGTCAGTCTTACAATAGGCCTAACGGCAGACTGTCGATATCAAATGGCTAGAGGATATTCTATTCGGGGTTATCGATTACACAATAGACTGAGTCAAAACACTACAAACGTGAATTGTAACACTCAAAATTTCACAGAGGGGGCCCTAATGTTACGTCCACCGGAACAACACAAACATGTTAATATAACACTTAAGGTATGGGACAAAGTACTTAGGCTAGTAGGAGTACCGAAAGCTCGTCCGAGTCAGTCACATGAAAACATTTTGAGAAGTATTCTCCGATGTAGACGTGTGATAAGTTCCTTTCAGGGCGCATTGAATTATCTAATTGGTTATTCGTAATGATCAGCATCCAGCACCGCTAGTTAAACACCGATAATTTATTCCCAATTTACCGTTACCGACATCGTGAATAACGAGAACACGAAACTCCGGCCAAGAGGTCAGACTGGCCGATCACGTTTCGGTCGGCCCCGATTAGCGGCTGACATGTCACTCTGATCGGATGGGAGATTGGGAAAAGAAGAGTGGTCACATTGGCCGATTTCTTTAACGATTCCCGTATAGTCGGCCCGATCATGAATCGGGCCTAAGACTCGGGCAGTGTGACACGGCTTTAGAGTAGCTATAGTAGACGCTGGAACAGTGGCACCACTGGTTGTTTGCCTCCGGACACCGACGACACTATCGGAAGAAAATACCTTAAATAAATACACTTACAGTATAATACATACTAATAAATAAAAAATATTTGTACTTAAACCTACAGATGTATTTGCCCTGCAGGGGTTACGGACTTATCGTTGATTTCCGGTTATACATCTTTCAGAACCCGACCAAAAAAGGTAAAGTCGAAGGTTGCTACCTTTGTCAGCAGTGCTTCATGACATCAGACGAGACGCGATAGGTACTGAGAGATCTTTTCTAGTGTTTCTATGACTTAAAGAGAACGATTGGGCAAGGACTGTAGGCATAGCTCACGCACGACACAGGGTTTCATGAGACCTTTCAAAGATGACAAGTGCCTTTCCTCGACACTGCTTGTTATGCCGCAACTATGTTACTATGTTATAACGACGCCCCATCGCGTTTGACGGGATTATTCTTTAGGCCCGTGTTACAGACGCGGAGGGCGGGCACGCGGGCAATGCGGGTGACCCGTTTCCATCCACGCGGGGGGGGGCGGGCGGGTGACGCGTTTTTTTTAACACAATCCTTGCAAAACTCTTCCCACTTTCAGTGTGTATATGCGCCATATAAGGACCGTGTATTATTATTATGTTATTATTACCCGCCCGCCAGCCCGCGTGATGGAAAACGCCGCTTTAGAATCGATGGAGTCGGGCCTCCTCAACGGTTAGCATGATTAGGCCCGAGTTGGGTCATACGTGGGGCACTTGGTGTATCTGTTAGTGAAACCACCTTTTGAAGATGACGGTAACATGGTTGATCTACGGACCCCACGTAGGTTTATGCATTAGAATCAGGAAGGGACATAGAATAATGTCAGTCTCCTATTTTTCACAGGGATTAGGATGTGCTTGGTCAGGGCCTCATGGACCACATACAAACATTTGGTCGAGGTAATATGAGACGTGAGCACCAATGTGCAATTAGTTAAGACTTAAACCGCACAAATGTACCAAGACGAATGCTACAATTATGTGATAAAGTCAAGATCATTAGGCCAATTGGGCATAGTCCCGTTTCAACAATGGCATATGTGCCCCTGTTTACAATTTTTCAACCTTGCATTGACTTCATATGGCCAAAGATGTCTTGATTCAAAGAACATTCCACATGATGTCCGAGGGCCCACACTGCGCCTTAGGTTTTAAATGTCGGGACACTCTGAGTATTAGTCTCGTTATGATTATGCTGCAGTTTGTCCTTTGAACATTCGGCTATCTGGTCATTTACCATAGGTGTATAGCTCTCAGATATTACTGCAAACCAGACGACACCAAAGTACTTGAGATAGAAAGCGGCCACGCTATCTTGAGAGCGAGTGCTGAGGGGAGGTGATGGGGGGGAGGTGGGGATCTGCCAAATTTGTCTCAACTGGGGGGGAGAAACTGTGAAATATGCTGGCAATGACCTGTCAGTGGTCAATCGGCGAATTGGGCCGACAACTGGCCATAGGAGGCGGGCCCATAACGCGGCAACTCCGTGGCCCATCGTATCAGGGCCACGGGCTGGCCGCCGAAGTTCCACTCATAAAACTTCATAATCGCTCAAAGCCGTGGCCAGCCAGCGCACATGGATCATGGCGACAGGCTGGCCGCCGGAAGTCCACACATCATGAAATCGGTCCATCGATGGCCAGCCAGCGGCCCTCCGGAAGATGGCCACCGACGGGCCGCCATTGAGCCACCTGGACGCTTCTTCGGCGGAACGTGGGCAAATGGCAGCCACCAAAGGGTCCGTCGATATGTGGCCAGTAAAAGGGCCACCGGAGCGGGCATCATCACCAGACACGGAGCAATACTTCAGCAACAGAAGCATCGCTACATGAGAGTATAGTCCAATACTGACACTTACAGTCACGCGTTTTCCTTCGAATGGGACACTCTGCCGCAAGACGTCATTGAAGCTTCAAAATGCGGATGAGTTCAGAAGGGGTCTCATCGAGGTTTTAGTTATGCCCCTTAGGTGCCCAAATTTCCACGGGCACCACAACACACCACCTAGTGTTAGTTGCTTGAATATCACAGGCGTGACGAGTATGTGCATAGGAAGTAGAATGATAGAAAGAGTGAGAAGAAGAATATCAAGGGCATGCTTTTTCATGTTGAAGTTTGATTTTCAAAGAAACTTCGGCGTCGAAGAAATTATTTAGGTTTAGTTGACAAAAATAGCGATGCTGCTCTACAGAACATTGAATGATTCAATGTATTACTATATTAAAGGCCTGGAAAAAACATTATTTAGCGCATAGAGATGAGAGAAAGAAGAGCGAATGTTGGACAAGAGGAATTTAATAGTTATTGTTCTTAACGTACACGTCAAAAAATGACTTTACTCACTCCAGCACCGGAACAGCTTTCCACAATGTGCTTTCTGTGGCCTGTTATCCCACTGACACGCCCTTAAACAGCCGGTTAGAACGTTAAATCCCGCCTAATCGAAGTATTGACGTGTTTTGTGACTAAAAGTGCAGACTTCGATAGAGTTGAGAAGTGGATTTCAGTAGAGGAGATTGTTAGAATATGGAAACGGTCCAAATGGATCAGCCGGGGGAAAGGGAATTGAGTGTATATGGGACATTCATCCATCAAATCATTCATTTGAAAATGTTCAATTAGGGAATGATTTGGGGGCATGTGCCCCCTTGCCCTTTTGGGCCAACCGCAACTGAATTCAAATGGCGCATCTGTCATTCGAACGAATGAGAGAAACTGGTCATTCCATTGATGACTGCAATACAAGTGTGATACAAGCATGCGCATACGCCCGTGCCAATATAGTGGCGTCGTGAGTCGTCGGAGTGTCCGCTTGCACTAGGAAAGCGCGCTACGGACTGTATTGTGAATATCACCTGATTTGAACACATTCACGCGACAGTAAGCTTCTGATATATATGCGTCAAAACAATCAATCATTCCAATGTTTCTTTTTTGCCGATCAGAAATTATGCTGTCGTTGGCTTTTGGTGCTTTTGTAACCAGGCTGTACCGGGTTTTAACCATTTGCAAAATTACAACAATTATTTTTTATGGCGGGTAGTATCGAGTTTTGTTGCCAACAAATTTATCCCATGTAGGACATAGCTGGACAAATTTATTTTTCACTCAACTTTAGTTTCTTGAGACGGCCGTCCTCTGAGGAAAACGCTCTATTTATCTGGCAGATCTGTGATGTTGTCTTGTTGTGAAGCCGGTATACATTCTATCAGAAATGACCTATACAAAGGTATGGTTCAACTCTTCACATTTTTTCACTAAAACAAAAGGAAAAACGTGAGTGAGCAATACCAGATAGCAGCCTGCTTACATATGTCAGTAAACTTCTCTCGTTCATGAGTATCGGGTACTACGCCGACTTCACCGGGGAGTTTTTCAGAACAGGTGTCCCCCTGGGCCAATCTAAAATGACTGACCTCTTGTGAAGGTCGATAACACCATCAAACGTATGGTGAAGAATTACTGTCCATGAATACTTCCCGTGGATACCATAACATAACAGTCACATATTTATGTAGCGCCTTTCCTAAAAACTCGCTTTACGAGAAAGAGGAAAGAAAATAGAAATAATCGGTCTTAACAAGATTTAAACGAATTTTACAGAGGTAGCAAAACGAACACCTTAGGCATATGTTTATAAACGTGAGTCACAAGCAGCAAAGGACGGTCAACCACTAACTGATACTGGTACGGAGAATGTCAGGCAACACAGCCTGACTCAATCTAAGACCGATCAGATTCACGCATATAACAAGATCGACAGGTACGCCACAATCAACCATGGGGGTTTTGAACAAAATCAACAGTAATTTTAATATGGGGTAATATTGTCATATCTCTTTGTGCGGGTACAACCCGAGCGCAGTATTTAGGACCCTCTGCAGCGGCTTAGTGTTGAGTCAGGGAGGCCAGCCAAGAGACAGTTACAGTTAGCAATCCTAAGATGTTAGAGGGCATGAGCAACATTCTTAGCGGCTTCCTCGTTTCGGTAGGACGAATTTTACCAAGATAACGGATAAACATCTGGCAGTGGAACACATAGCCTTAATTTGGGGTTCCATTGTAAGGTTGGGGTAAAAAAATTACGCCGCAGGTTGCGGACTTTCAGTCCTGGGTGGTAATAATTCAACTTGACCGAATGACGACAGAGATGAGTGGAACATTACCCTTTTGCCAGTGAACACAATAAATTGAGTTTTTCGTGATTTAGTTTCAGCCTGTTTGATATCAT
The DNA here is from genome assembly GCA_026419785.1 of Sclerodactyla briareus. NCBI lineage: Eukaryota > Metazoa > Echinodermata > Holothuroidea > Dendrochirotida > Sclerodactylidae > Sclerodactyla > Sclerodactyla briareus. Next base: position 251,411 of record JAODTK010003876.1, read on the forward strand.
CCGGTAGATAACGATGCCAAGCACGATTCAAGATTAGAGAAAGACTCGTCACAGTAAGGACCCACATAAACTGACACGTGAGGTGTCGTTCAGCGTTAAGATTTTCTTAGCCCAAACGACCTATTAGGGGGCAGTCTCATCGAAGATTATCGGACCAAGGACAGATCCTTGGGGAGCACCACCAGCAGTCTAGTTTGGACCCCTTTAACACTGCGTAGACTTACATACTGTACCGGTCACGGAGGTAAGAGTTACACCATTTAGCGCAGACCCCCGATGCCAAACCTAGTGTCAAGTCTGTATAAAAGTATATTACTGGTTGACCGTGTCGAAGGCGGCGGTCCAGTCCCAGAGTGCCAATATGACGATTTTGCAATCGTCATGGACTGAGGCTATCGTTCGGACTTCAGTCAGGCCGGATTGGATTATCCACAACAGATTGTCATACAGAAATCACCATAACAAGCCGACAGTACTTGGTCGATATTATATATATTGTTCAGATGACTCCTTTGAATATAACGTCATGTCATGTAATCCTATTGATTGAATCTTTGAATCAGGAATTATGTAAGTCAAAATCTACGCCACTTAGTTTAGAACAATGTATACATAGCATGGCAGTTATAACGTTCATAAACAGTTATATCTGGCACACACACCAAGTATTTTTGGGTTATAAAACGCATTTGTGAGTATCCCCAAGTTAACTCATTAATATACTTACTTTACTCAGATTTCCCATGTTATTTGACACAGATCTAGTGAGTAAGCCAAAAGCGACGTCGCTTCCAATGTTTTTTTTCTCATGTTCCCATATTCTGGCACTGTCCCCATTTCAACTCCTTTGGTTAAATTACTCAACCATGCAAGTGCAAGCGAGTAGTCCCACGGTAATTATGAGTAAAATCTTAGAAACACAGCAGACAATAACAAGACACATAAGACAAGACAATCACACAGAAAACAAATTGATGTTGCGCTTTGCTTTATTCGAACATCCCCTAATTAATGGATGAACCTTGGCCGATAAGCCTACCCTACACCTCTTGAAACAGTGTTTAGGAATTCACACTCTTCAAACATTATTTTGTCCCACTTTTGAATAGGTGGTTAAAAATTAAACCCGTGGGAATTATCAAACCTGTTTGCTAAATATCGATGTTTAATTGCTATACATGTCTAGAATCAACGTTCACAATAGTGTTGAGAAAAGTGTTTGATTCCTGAACACTGCTTTGAGAGTTGTAACCACATAGGACCGTACATTCTTAGTCCTATCACTTTAGGCCCTGTTCATGCATTTCCTAACTTATATTAGGCTAGCCTAGATGGCCGGTATTGAACCTACGTATGTACTAGTACATGCTTATCCTATGAAGATTAACGTTGGCCTACTGTACAACGCATATGCCCAGCTTAACATTATGGCCATACGCTTCGCAAAGTTTACCGACAGTGGCAAAAAGATCAGACGATTTTATGCTTCAAAGCACGAGATCGATCTCCTGTCACATTCAAAGAAGTGAAGTGGAGTTTCAGTTGCTCTTTGTTAGTTTTTTACATTTCGATTGCTTCAACATTACAGGCATTTTAGGGCAAACTCCGTTCAAAAACACAAGCACTTACCAAAGGGCTGTTTCCGTCCCAAACACGTGTACAGTCAATAGGTGAAATTACTCACACAACGAGTAACTAAATTTACCAGGCGTTGTTGTGACCGTCACTCATTTGTGACTATTTCACTCACTATGTGTTTTCCATACATATACAGGTGAATGTACCAACGCGAATTTCGTAACACATTTACAAGTACTGAGGGCAAGTTATTTACAAACATATGGCGTGTTTTAAGTACTTTTAAATGATAACACTGAAAATACATGTTTTATCCGAATTAAATTACTCCTGTTCGTAGACATTCATCTGCAATTACTTATATTGCCTGTTATAATCTTTGTGTGCACATTTCACTAAAATGGACTGAGAATGTAGAGACCGTAAATTAATCAGTTACTCCGTACAATTCCAAATGCCTGCTGTGAGTGGCTGTTTCGATTTATATTGTATTCAGTCGTTAGGATGTTGCAGTACTGTGAAATTCTGGCACTCGATTGGCACGACTTCTGGAATAATAATTCTTCAGAATACATAATGCAACTAATTGCCTTTGAATAGGATCAGATGCCTATGACCAGGCAAAAGGGTTTTACCAGTTATTAGATAAATTCAATGTTCCCTACTAAACGACTAGGCAGACGATCTTAGGAACAATGTACCTATATTTATCTATAGGTTCACTCACTCACTCACTCACTTATCGCATTCACGAGATGCGTTTGATCACCAGACTCCTCCGGGAAGCGACCCGGGCTCACTCACTAGCTCAAAGCCATGAGCCACCCAAGAGTTACCGGGGCCGCCCGGCGGTCGGCCCAAACCCACCGAATCCTTTTCACACAGGACACGGTGGAGAGGATCGTCCGCTGAGGCGCACTATATGCCCACGTAAGCGCAGTCCACCATCCCCGCCTCCCCGAGAACCTGCATGGCCCTGGCAGAATCCAGGTGCCGCTCAGCCCAACAAGTTGCCGTCCAAGCCTCACTAGAATAAAAAGACCTGGGCATTGTTCTTGGCGCAGATATCGCGCCGCCACACACACTGTTCGTTGACTCCACCCCCATTGCCAGTCCGGGCGTCTTCTGAATCGGGGTTGCATGACGCAGAGTCAATGCCGAGGTGACGAATGCGTGGTGACTCCCACGTTCTCACTTAACACCGGCTAACATCCAACAGCACTGTCCGAATTCTAGTAACATGACCCAGTCTTTGGTCCAGATCCCCGATGCCCAACGTATTCGCCTCACACGAAGTGTTCCAAGGGCACCACCCGGAATTTCGAACTCTGGCAAGAATGCCAGCAGCTCTGGCGAAGTCTATATAGGTCAAGACCCTGACTCCAACGATTGAACCTCGCAGTCGGACATCCGCACCTCTCCACACCGAATCCATACACTTGTTTGAAAAATGTTGTAGCCAATGTAGAACCGCTCTCTCCACCGGTGACAACACGTCCAAGACGCCATCAGTCACATCACTCTCACTTCCAGAGAGAATATCAGTTGTACACGACGGGTTGCACCACCCGCTGCTCGAGAATTTCCCGAGAGCATTCCCGGGGATGGACCGTAGGAGTCCATGGATGCTTATGCCGGGTGGGCATGACACCATGAACGCCGGTTCACGCGATGAAGACATGAAAAGTACCAAACAAGCGCCAATCATTTTGCCAGGATGGACAGTTTCGTAGCGTCAAGAATCAACAAGAAAATGAAACGAGTACTGAGTAGGCAAATGTCTGTACTAATGCGCGTTAAGATGCCGCATCACTATAGTTGATTCTATAATATCTCGTCATCGAGCAATTTACGTCCTTATCCACGATTCGCTGGTTTTTGGCCCCCTTTTTACAGTTCGATTCTTCCTAGGGTCACTCTCCTGTATAGAATATAAATGATGATGTATGCCGCACTCGCTTTCGACTTCCTATTGCTTTATGCGGATTTCGTCACCAAAATCACAAAAACAACATCACATCAATCTCTCAGTATATCAGACGACCTATGGTCCTTACATGACCTAAAACTGTGAAAGTCCCAGGCGCCTATGAATTACGCGAAACATCACGCTATACTCACAACATCTTCACTGACAGGTTTGAGTTTCCATAAATGGAGCACGGTTTATACTCTATTACGGATAACGGAAGAATTTACACTGGTTTCCAAGAAAAAGTACACTCCTTAAAATCAGAAAGTTTAATTGATGTGAGAATGGCTCGAGTACACATTTAAGTTCAATAATAGGGGTGGAGGCCTTGCATACTTAATCTATGTAATACACCACCACACCAAACACACACACACACACACACACACACACACACACACACACACACACACACACACACACACACACACACACACACACACACACACACACACACACACACACACACACACACACACACACACACACAACCTATTCATGTGAATTGTCATTGCATGTGAAAGTATAATCTTCGGAAGAAAATAGCAAAAAAATGTCAGTGGATATCTATAACCTTGATAGTTGTAAAAAAATTCTTGTTAGATCGCCTAATTTCGTTAAAATGTGTAGTTCGTACTTCGTATGCCAGATATGAACATTTGTAGCATGTCGCCTAATTCCAGACCTTCCGGACTGCATGCCGAGTAACTACTGGAAACTGCTGCGTTTATGTTCATACCAGAATCGAGATAATCCAGACAGCAGAATCAATTTTCCGGATTGGTAATCAACCGACTATTAGTATTCTCATAACCAAAGTTAAGAACGCATTCATATATAGTCTGTTAAGATTTGGTTGTCCAATTTGCCTGTTAATATGTAGATTTCAATATTTAATATCAATTGTATTAGGGATAAATACGAGGGATGCCGAGGTCGTTGTGCATAGAAGACCGATGATGACGTCATCGTGGAGGCTTAAAACCCCGAGCCGAGGGCGGGGGGTTTTGCCTCTACGATGACGTCTTCAGACGGTCTTTAAAGACAACCAAAACCGAGCACCCTCGTTTTTATCCCCATTCATAAAACAACTCGAAAAAGTATAAAAAAGAACTCGGAAAAAGACTTTTAGGTCAATTATGTTGCTTCATAAACATTTCCTAAATAGGGTTCAGACATCATAATGGCAAGTCACATAATCAGAGTAACCTAAAACGAATCAGAGACTAGAGAGTCTCGGCATAGTGTACACAACATAACAGCGTAATCCAATAGTATGCAGTTTCTACACTGTTTATGCTTGCGCTAACTTAGAACTGAAATATGATCTGGACTCTCGGGATGGAAGAGGAATACTGAACCCGACGTGCAGCTTTATCACTATTTAGAAAGTGTGCAACGATCAATGTACCCAGAATGGTGTAGACACAAGCTCTCAGTTGGATATCCAAGGCTACAGGTAACCTCTGCTGGATAAAGATGATGTATTTTTCATGTTTTTCAAGTTTACTTCACTACTACTAGCCTATGATGTTTGGTGCCGTGGATAGCAACTGTACATAACACCACCTAGCAGTCAGTGACCCCGAAAACATTTAACCGTATTTCGAAGGCTACTTGATCCATTGTGAGTGATTTGCCGTGTCCAAAAACTATTGTTCGATTATCCGGAATAACGATTTTAACCATCGTACTAGGTTAGTTGCGTAGTGTGCGTGTGTTAGGCCTAAACGTTCGAGCGATGAGCGTTGCATAGCCTCGTATTTGTGAGCCAGGCTGGTTGGGTTGTGTACGTTATAGGCCTATGCGGTCACTGTACAATACCACAAACGCCGCTAGTTTATGGCGGCTATCATTTTGTTTACACGTAGTGTTTAGTGTGAGCGCTGCGCTATGTAGACTGTATGATATGTATCTTATAATGAATGATGCTGGGACTTCACAATGTATCACCATAGCAACTATCCAAAACAAGGCGAATATGGTTTTCAAGTATTTTGTGCTGGCTGTACATGGTAACTCTGGCGGCCACCAAGAAACAATCAGATTCAGATAATATAAATTCTCCCAATTTCTCTATGCAAAATAGAGGAGGGTTCGAATGGCGATTCCGCACTGTCTCGAATGAATTTTTTGACCCAATCGAATGCAGGAAAAATACAATGAAAGGTAAATGAATCAGTGTCTAGACATTGAGGATTAGAGCAGAGATTAGAATCACGGTCAGGCATGCAGATATACCTTGTACAAATATGTACATTGTCCTCATTTCATAGCGCTGAATGTTGTTGTTCTGTCCACCACACTTGTCAAGATTGGACCATCTGGGCGGAACTTCACAATAAATTGGCGCGGGCCGCGGAGCGTAGGCGTAAAACATCTTTGAGTGACGAACAACCCGAATTACCCACTAACGGCTTCCTGAGGGTGTACACACCCTTTTGAAAGAGTACAACTTTGTGAGACTTCATGATTCCAGACCGTTAGCTAGGGATATGGAGAAGATAGAAGATAAGTAAGACGTGGCTAACGTAGATAGACGACCAGTCACTGTTTCTCTCTGCTCGACATTTTCCAATTCTAATACGTCTCGACGGACCTGCTTTGACATGGAATGCAAAGTCCGAATCTTCTCAACAAGGCCTCACGATAGCGGTGCCGAATACATTGATATATCGGATTAGCGGCGGAGTTTAGCATTAGGCTGTAGACAAAGGAACAGAGTGAGGAAATGAGCTACCGCAATGGCGATAACAATGATCGTCGAAATGTCCTGAAGAAGAATTAGTACGATGAAGGCAATATTATTAAACAAAGGCCACTGGGTGAGCTTGCGGGCATTCCTTCTGAGTGATGACGTCAAATGCCAGCAAAAGGTAGTTTATAATCGGGGCAACGCTCAGAAATATTATATGGCTAGAGTGTCCAACAGCTTTCCAATGCTAAATCGATGCTCAGTGGCGGAAGTAAGAAAAAGAATATTATTAACCGACGATAACGATGAAGAGAATAACGGTCCAAGTTACTAGTACGCAAACATGTCTCTTGGTGTGGCGTGCTGCGGGTGATGTCACTGCATCGAATGGTCGTAAAACTGCCTTTAAACGCCCCAGGCTACACAGATTATCAGCACGGATATAAGCAGTTGTAAGAAGTACGGAAACTAACATGAAGATTCCGAGCAGGGATCAATGCCACCTCAATTCCTCTGTACGGTTGGCTATTCTCAAACATGCAAATACGATATAGCTGCTGAACTGGTCATATCGATAACGGCCATGTCGATCCAATAGACACTAAGCCTCGTCTTCCGGAGGGATGGTTCTCCGATCACTGTTAGAGGAACATGAGATTCGAGACCAAGGCAACGTACCAAGTCGCGATTATAATCGAGAACAAAAAAATCCAAAAGGCAGAGTCCTTCGGGAATGGGAACTACGTTTCATTAAAAGTAAGAGTGTACTGTTGTCGACGCTGTCTTGGTTGTTCGAAGTCAAATTAGCCAAGATAGATTGAATAAAGTTGTGGATGTGAACTGACTGATGACATTATTCACAATCGATTGCGGATAGCGGTCGGAACTGCGTGTTTTGAGTTTATACGGGTCAACGTAGTCAAAGGGTCAAAGAATGGTTACCTCAGGTATTTACCCGATAAACTTAGGAATATTGATATTTGACGGTGTTGAACGCATCGAATAATTAGATGGGCAGAAAGCACATCCGAGTGAGTACTCAACGATAAGTATTTAGTGGTTGAAAATGCTGTCGTGAAGTTAAAACACTATCATGAATGCAATCCACATCCTGCAAAATCGAATACCGTATAACTTAGCCCTCATCGCAGCGGATCAGGAATGGACTGCAGAGATGAGTCTTTAGGTACCAGTTCGCATCGGTGCTGATTGGCTCAATATGATGAAATCCTATAGGTTTTTTCATTAACACGTACAGTTAATTGGCTTTCAGTTTGGAGCCCAGGCATCTCGTAGCCTTCTCTGATTGGCTTATCTTGCCTAGATGGCTCATGGAGGCATGAATACACATAGCACCTAGAACATGTAATCACACAAAACGTCTGCGAATCCTAAAGGTTGACATAGTCTCTTCAGCATGGTACCGGGTCCCAATATGTTGTATATAAGTTATAAGTTTCGGTCTTTTTAGGCGAAATGAATATAGGCAAGTCACTATCGGTGTGTCTGTGGATGCTATGTATGTATGTATGTAGGTATGTATGTATGTATGTACGTATGTATGTATGTGAGCTACCTGTGAGAATAACCCCACTGTTTTTGGTACAGTTACAAGATCGTTCATGGTCAGGAGAGGAAGAAAAAAAGCTTGTTGTTGAGCACACGATATCAGGAGATTACAACCATTCAATAACTTCGAGGTGGCGTGTAAAATACCAATTTGATGTCAGGAGAGGCCAAAAGTCGGAGATCTCCTGGTCGCGATATAAGGAATATGCAATATCACCCATGAACTTCCAATAGGCGTGTACTATGACAACTGTGTGATTAGTCGAAATGAACCATTGTCAAATTGCTGAGTTAGAGGAGAAAAATTGTTCTTAAAATCGTCACAATCTATTATATGGCAGATTCCATCATTGAAAAGGTAACTGTATCTATCTAGTGATCGCCTGGTTGAGTGACGTCCACATCGGCGTTGATGTACTCAGCCCCAGTCGGGCGAAATGGTTGGTGTTGCTCTTGGGTGACCCTATTCGCGATCTCATTGTCGAACCCAAAGTTATTAACGTGAATCGGCAGTGTTATCGTTCTGGCGCACCACCAAAACTCGTGGTGTTAGGTAGATTGACCAAGGGAAGCGCTAAAAAAATCAATTAATAACCGACTTAGGTGATCCGATAAGGCTGTTTAAGTTGATCAATAACCTAATAAGACCATATTTAGTAAAGATAATATTTATCTAATCTAATGTGTCGAAAAATGTCAATCTGCTATTAATAACTAGTCGTTTTTATTATACGACCAAAATGACTTGTCAAGAATGTGATACAATAAATATAAAGTGCTGGTGTGATAATTTTCAAATTCCGAACGGTAATAAAGATTTGTTTGAAATCACCGTGGATCAGAGGAGTAGAGTTTCGCTGTTGAACACATATTTATTGTAGCCCGGCCCTTAATAATTGATGAGGACCCAACAGGTGCCAAACGTTCCTTATTGGAGTCAGTTGAAAACAAGTAGGAAAATGAGATTTTCACTTGCGAAATTAATCAACAATACAAAAGCTCTCGCTCATAACGAAGGTACTTGTTTACTTTTTTTATGCTACACACACAGAGTCAGAAAGACATGTTCGCTCTCATCTTCAAAACATCAACTTCAGGTACCTAGGTTCGAACAAAAAAACATATGGTGACCGTAGCGGCATTAACTAGGATCCCCGGCTTATGGAACTCCCATCCTGTTGATTTGAGGTCCCTCTATCGATCTTTTCAGGCGTCATCTGAAAACTTTTCGTTTTTCCCAGCCTCTGTTTCCACTGCACTATCAGCACCCGTAGGGAGCATTGAACAACTCTGTATGGAGTTTGCGCCTATTATGAGATATTTGTTATTTATATTATTATTAGTTATTATATTATTATTATCATTATTATTATATTACTTCATCGAATTCCAAAAACAACGGGAGCATTGATCAATATCGGCGCATCTGTCATTCGAGAATGAGAGCAACTGGACATTCTTGGTGGAACGTGATTACAAGTGTACAAGCATGCGCTATACGCCTGTGCCATATAGTGGCCGGTCGTGGGTCGATCGGAGTGTCCGCTTTGTACTTCGGAAAGCGCGACACGGACTGCATCATTGTGAGATATCGCCGATTTTTTTAAAACATTCACCACAGTAAGCTCCTGTATATATGCATCAAATCAATCAAACATTCCAAAAAAAAAATGTTCTCATTTTGGATAACAAAATTATGCCCTCGTTGGATTTCAGTGCTTTTGTAACTGCTAGATAATGCCATGATGACAATTTGAGTGAAAAGAAAAGACAAATTGTCCTCTTATGTTCCATTACCAGTCAAAATAGTTTGAACAAGAATGGTTGATAGTGGTGAATAAATTTCATCGCGCAACCGACTTCACGATCGGAACCGTTTGTTTTACTGCATGCTGGCACTCCTTTTAGAAAACTGTTGCTCACACAGCTTTGAAAAGGAGGAGCACACCCTGATGAATGATTTTGGTAGTTAGTGTAGTGAAAAAGGGTCAGGAGAAGGGACAGAATCCTATGAGAGACCCCGAAGCCACAAAAATCCCAAAAGAGACGAACAACCAGATGCTTCAAAGAATGCGCCCCACAATTCTTGAAAAATAAATCAAGATAAATCAAGACGAATTCGTCTCAGTTCCCAGTTGGTTAGCAACTGGCAACCCAAACGTCAAGTCGTCGTAAATTAGACTCTCGGTTTTAATAAGTATTTGTGCTCGTCCATTTCGTCATTATTTATAGTTGCTATCGTGATGGTGTTGTTCTGTGTTCGTTATTTCTGTGTTGAGGCTGTTTTGGGTCCTCTTCAGCGTGGAGTTGTTCCTCTTTGGGGCTTTCTTGGCTCTAGGCCACTAGTCTCCTCCGTAGCAAAGGCCAGCTTTTCGCTTCAGTACTGTGTTTGTAATTAGCTGTCACAGGGTATGAAATTATCCTGGTGTGTATGTGACTGTGCTTGTGAGTGCTATTGTTTTTGCGTAAGCCTATTGTCAGGTTTGGTCTCTTGCCTTTGTTCTGCTCCGTGGGCTGTGTGCAGGTTGCCTCTGGCAATTCTGTGGGTCGACAGTATTGATTTTTTCCGTCAATGAGTTAGTGTGCTTGCTGATGAGGTGGTGTATTTCTATCTGCCTCCCGTGTTTATAGGTAGGCCTATATTGTTTTCTCTTATCAATTTGACCTATATTTGTATATCTCATAGGAAGTGCGACCGATGGTTCAGAAGAACGTGAGTTTAAACTAGTGTTTGTGTCACTTTTTCCTTTCGCCTTAGTATTTTTTCACTGGTGGGCCTCCTACTTATTTCCAATTTCTGTACTTTTGTCTCTTCATTTATTTGCTGATATTGGGAGGAAGGATAGGTGCTAGCCATGTTCAGAGGGTGGGTATGTGGATTGAGTATTTGAAGTCGGGACTGAATTTTGAGGGGGTGAGCTTGAGGACACTAGGCGATGGTTAGATTTTAGATGTAAGAAAGTGTAATAGCTAGCTATCGTGAAAGCGAGGCCCCGGGCAGTGGGGAAGAGGTTGGAGGGGTGCTACTGCCGAGTTTATAAAACGTAAAGTAGAGTGGTTGGTCCTGCCATTGAACCTAGGGAATGTTTTAGTGTGCTGACGGTTGAGGAGGCAGGGCAGGGGGGTCAGTGGATTGGTGTTGGCGGGGGGCGGGGGAGGGGGAGAGACAGAGAGGGGCGACAGTCAGAAGCCGGTGGTTCCAGTCGCAGTGGAGGGAAGGGAAGGTGGAGAGGGAATTTAGTCGCGTAGATAAGTGAAAAGCTACGCGGGTTTGTCTGCCGGGAGCGAGGGTGGAAGATATTAGTGCCAGGGTCAACATGATAGGGGGGATGGGAGGTGATGGTTGATGAGATAGGAACTAATAATCTCCGGGGGGGGGGGGGCATCAGGACGTCCTAATCCCGATTCGGAAATGCTGGGCAGGATGAAGTCAACTAGGTCGAAAAGTCGCGAGCCGATTTGTGGCATTTCCCTAGTTTGACGGGGCGCGTTGCAGGTAGGACGATAGCTGGTTTCCAATAGGTGGTTTAAATTAGAGTGCGATGGGGAAGCGTTCGGTTGTGGGATGTTTCGTGTTTTATGGGGAAGGAGGGATCTGTCTGCGAGGATTTAGTTGTCGTAGGCTACTGGCAAGGGGTTGTAATAGTAAGTATCGCAGAGTGGGAGTTCTGGCAAGGTCAAACAGTAGCGATAGATACGTTAACCAGCTATCATTTCTGTGTAATGTTCAAAGTATCAGGAAAAGTTTGAGAGTTGCAGATTTTAGGCCAGGAACGCAAGCCTGACGTAATTGGTATTACAGAGGCGTGGTTGAACAGTGGTATTTCTACAGCCGAGGTTCACCTTCCTGTTTATGTTGTTTATAGGCAAGATAGGAGAGGATAGATACTTCTCCGTGGGAATTGGGGGAGTTTTGTTGTAGGTGAGTCTGAAGTGAAAGTTTTGAGAAGGCCGATATTGTTGTAAGTTTTGTCAACTCTGTTTGCTGTGAAATTCCGTCTAACTCATCCGGTATTCCCGTTTCTGTAATAGGTTGGCGTTGTGTACCGTTCTCCAAAAATAGCTCTGAAGACAACAAACTCTTTACTTTACGACATGCTTTAGGAAGTTCTGGAAGTAGTAGATTATTATGGGGATTCAATTATCCAGATATTTCTTGGCTATGGTACTAGTGGCAATCATGGATCTGGCTTGTCAATGTCACGCAGGGAATTGTTTCCGTTCTCAGCTGTACAGGTTCTACCTTTATAAAGCATAATATTTGGGATTTAGTTTTGAGCAAGTGATTCCAGATTCTGTAGATAATGTGAAAGCTTGGGCCAGAGCGGTGAAGTGATCACGATATTTAGCTTTCAATGTTCTTGTTCTTTCGCTCAATATCCCACAGAGTCTAGAGCTTGTTTACTTGTTTCGCGAAGGCCGGTGTGGATGGCATTCCAGGTTTTTAGCAAAGTAGCTGGCATAAATTGTTGCGTAGTACGGAATCTGTGGACTCTTGGAGGACATGGTTTCATTAGTAAAGTTAACGAGTTAATGGGAGTTTACGTTCCTTGGAGGAAAGGAAACGTCGCAATACGACCAAGACTTTCTTGGATGAAAAGGGAAGTTTTTCTGGCCCATCACCGAAGCGAACACTTATGGCGACTTTATAGTTCTTCTGGGTCCGTGTCTAATGTAGAGCATTTCAAAGTCGCAAAAGACTGTCCAGCGTTTAGGTTCTGGTGCACTTAAACTAGATTTTGAGAGGCAGATTGCCCAATATAAGGCGAATCCTCGGCAGTTTTCTCTTATGTGAGGGGGAAGCAGAAAGTCAAGGACGCAGTGCGTCCTTTGATAGATTCCGACTCAGGTTAGACATCAGCGATAGCAGAGATGCTAAGGACCTAATAATTATTCTGTTCTGTTTTTACTCATGAAAACTTGGATAATTTGGTGGACCTAGTTGTCGGGGTTCTCCGTGTCACGTGGTTCTTGAACACAGACGTCAGAAGAGGGACAGAGTCGACTGAGGTTGGCTCTTTCTGGTATGGCAGCAATTCCCGAAGAAAGAAAAAAACCTGCAACATTAACACTTACAAACAGAATAATAATATGAGATTTACAGTTGAAAATGACCCGTGCGGGGTGATGAGAGGGTGGTTAGTAGCGGCAAACAATTGGTAATTACTATGTTCAAATTCAACCCTTCAAACTGCACTATATCATCGTTACATCAACAAACATAAATCAAGTTACATTGGAAAAAATAATATACGCAAAGTTATTGAAAAAACTAATTCTGATTCAAGACATGATCTCTATACATCCTCGAGAAACCTCATGTCAAAATATTTACCTAATTCGTGAATTATATTATCCTCCATTAGTTCGTTTAGCAATGTGCTAATCTAGCCCGAATATTCCAATATGTTATCTAGTGCTTAGATACCAACCATTATTCACCAATGTACACTATTCAATAGCAAGATTATACTATGTCGGATAAAATATGGCTTCAACTTACTATATGGCATCCGAGGAAACAAAACAAAACTAGCCTCCAAACATTCAAGAAATATAATTATACATGACAACGGTAATAAATATATTGTTGCACCAAAACACAACGAATACGCTAAAATTTCCTGAAGCTGCCAGCAGCTATTGATCATATTCTGACAATAGATTTTAACTTATTTTGTATTAGGACTGCGAAGATGGACTGGGTATAGGACAACAATACACAATTATTAGAATAACCTATGTGGGACACCTAATGTTTAAGACACATACAAACCACCAGTGGTGCATCTGTCCGACTTGGCTTAACAATGCTGGGGAAGGGGAAGCGGTGTTAAGGGAACACTAATAGGGGCAAATACAAGAGTAGACCTACGGGACGCGGCTCCCGGTTATACCCTCGACGTGATGGCGGTGGCCTCCAGCATAACGTGGGAACATAGAGTAGCCCACTTCTGCAGCGAACCATGGCGATCGATGCCATAATGTAAAACACCACCGTTATTACTTCTGCGGGAACACACAGTAACCCTACAGCCACAGGTTCAGGAAACACACAGTAACCCTAACAAGAATCGCAACGGGGAACACACAGTAACCCCACGAACACCTTCACGCTACCGCAAGCAAAGGAGAATGACATGCACTACAGTATACCCTATACGTACCTCAACACTCACTAATCACCATAGAATGTGCGGGGATCTAAAGCCCTATTGAAGGGCACTTAATCCTATTAATCACAGAGACTGGGAATCGAAGTCAACATGGATAGCAATTATGCACTCTATACTCATTTGAATTAGACCCAGGTGACACTCCGCATATGCAATTGGTAATGGTGGTTACGCCTGGTTTTAGCAAAGGAAGAACTGCAGAAGCTCCAAAAGTGATACGCTCCTGGTCCTGACGGAGTGTTATCCTTCTTCTTAAAAATCCTTGCCGAACGAGTTGTCTGTTCCACTTAGCCTTATATTTTTTCAATAGGACTCTACAGAGGTATTGTTCGGAGATTGGGGGCATGTTCTCTCCGATTTTCAAGAAGGTAAAAGGTCTCGTCCTTGTAATTACATGCCAGTCATTCTTACTATTTTTAGTCGAAGTATGACTCAACCATTCGGGATCATATGGTTGATTATTTCAATGAGCAATAGTCCTGTATTAGGGATTCTCAGCATGGGGTTACAGGCGCGGTCCAGGGGGGGGGGGACGCGCCCCCTAACACAATTCCGGAGAGGATTTTTTTTTTGTTTTTGCCGGCCTGGGCGTTGATTAAAATTGACACTAGCCCCATCTGCCATCCGCATCTGTCCCACAGTCAAAGATTCCCACGATTCGGATGGGTTGTATTGTAGGTATTCTTTAGCTCCTCAAAGCTATCGCCTATCTAGGCAGGCAAACTCTACTATTAGTTTACGGACCGCGAGTGCGCTGTCCAGGGCAGTATTGATTTTACGACACATTTGGTGATTTCCCCCGTTAGAGCGGTCAAACGCGCTTCTGATGAATGTTGTGCGGCGAAAACAAACATCTTCTTTGAATGATGAATACACATTCCGGTCGGCAGATTTGTAGCCATGGGCGTCAACAGGTGGGGAACGGGGGGGGGGGGGCTGGTCAGGTCCCGCCCCTTTCCCGACCGTAATAAAAAATATAGGCACATGCTCGATTTGGTATCCACTTCACAACGATTCAATTTTTGTCTAACCAAACAAAACGCGTTGGGAATCCACCACTTCCAGGTGCGGATCCCAGGTGAAGAGCTGGACCCGACTAGGGCCGAATTCGAAGGATTACCCATGTTTCATACGCGAATTCCCGAATTTTAAATCGAATAGCCAAAAGTGGCTAATTTTTATTTTGCGCACAAAGTCGTTTTCATCCAGCGTTGGAGGCTAATAGCGATGTGATGTTTCGAATCATTTTTGTTCACTCGAATAATTTCAGGAGCCTTGGGGGAAGACTCCCCCCCCCCCCAATTTTTCTGAGATGAAAAATTCGTGGAAAATCATGGGAAGGAAAAAGCAAGTGAAAAAAATGCCGTTAACATTTTTTGCAGACTTTTTCGATAAAAATGCCCGGAAAACTGCTGCAAAAAATTCGAGCGATGACTGACTTGTAAAATTCGAATACAAAAGGTTCTGCTCCCGAATGGGAATGGTCCCGTACGCCCTTGGCCTTTCCCTTCGATTCCCCCAGGGACTGTTTCGGTACACCCCTGGATCCCACTCAAACAAAGCCCTCGTAGAAAAGGTTAATAAAAAGATACCATGTTTGATATTCAGTAAATCATCTTAGTAATGCACAATGAAAATTTTTTGGTGTGTCTTTTACTCAATCACACATGTAGATGTTTGCTATTAGCCCGGGAAAAGGTGTCAATTACCGTCGATCTGTAGGTAGGAGAACTCTGAAATCTCTTGGTGCACTTATCGCGCCAACCGATGGTGGCGCTTCGCTTTAGTATGGTCATTTGCATTCGCTTTTCAAAACGGATCGACGCCCCTTGTTTCTAGCTACAATTTTTCTTCGTCATGCGGGGGTAAATGTCCCACGAGAATTCTTCGGTCGTAGATAGCTCCTGTGTGAAGACGATTCATGATTTATTTGGCCATCTGTTCTCATACGGATTCACCGGTTGCATGCGCGCCACTAGGGATGGGTTGTTTGTACTCGATTCACATCACGAAAAATCACCCAACCCCTCTTGAAAGAAGGTCCACACTCAATTATACTTACCATGGGATGAGAGACATACGTAAAGGCATGTTGGTGTGGTCGTGTTATAGTATTCATACAGACACAAAATCGACACAAAATATGAACTTTTATTAATTTTCTCTAAGATTGCCCTATTCTACATAACAGGGGCGTTCCCCCTCAATATTTGCTGGGGGGGGGGGACAGCAATGACACTTTGTCCCCCCCCTCCCAATATTGAGCCCGACTATCATTTCGATGACACTGTATCAATGATATCCAGCAAGCAAACCGTGTTTAACCAAAGCATATAAGGACCTAATGATCAAGTTGAGTGAATTCTGCTGCGCCATTTCGAAAATTTTCGGCGGGTTGCGCGCGCGGGTATTTGAGGTGCCATGGTGTTCAGACATACGATGTGCCTTGTGCAAACATATTATGTTCCTTAACAAAGAATGCCAGAAAATTTACTCGTGGGTGTTCTTGTTATTATTCCCGCAACACGAGTAGTGTCTGCTGCACTCTAATTGAGGTTTATCGATTCACACGAAACTACGGTGGGTGGGACACAGGTTGGTCCCGAAAACATGACGGTGATTCAAGGCACTGGAGGGTCAAAATTGTGTTCTCTTACGCGAAAGTTACAGAGTGATGTCCGATTCACACGAAATTGGTGGGTGGGGGACACAGGTTGGTCCGCAGATAAACATGATGTTGATTTCAGCGTCACAGACGCAAATTCGTGTTTTTCTTGCAAGTGTTCTAACTTTGTCGGATTGAAACAAACTCGGTGAATGTAGGGACTGTTGTTAATCCCAAACAACATGGAATCTTTTCAAGATCACAGGAGATCAAATTTGCATAAATCATGCAATTTCTCCAACTTTGTCGTATTCTAAACAAAACTTGGGTAATGTGGACTACAATTGGACCTGAACAACGGGTCTGGAATTTTAAAGTCTCACATTTCAATGGAAAAAAACATAATGTCATGTGCTTCCTCTAAACGAGATCCCAAGACTGTTTTCTGCGGGGATAATACACGTCGTCAACCGCCTTCACATGTCTTGTTCATGAAAGAAGGGTTCTCCTCTAATCCCCTATTCGCTTGCATCAGACTGATCTACTACCAGCCTGGTGTGTTGCTCCTCATTGGGACGTTGTCGATTTTCCGGCTAGGGGCAATTTAGTAAATGACAAACAAACTAATAACGAAATCGCTATCTTAGGTGAAGGAGTGACGCGAAAGTGTGGGTCACCACCCCTGGCGGGATCTCTTTGATTTTTTTTAAATATGGGTGCGACCACTTGTTGAAAGTTGGCTGCAACGGTGCCCTACTATCACTATGAAGGGCACAGGTCGGTCGTTCGAAAATGGCATACCTGGTCTTTTGCAAATTCAAAATAGAAAAATAAGTGTAATTCAGCAATCACTTTATGGGTGCGACCACTTGTTGAATGTTTGGTGCGTGCACGGTGCACATATTAATGGGAACATGGTGCAGGGGAACCCCTCAAAATAGTCAAAGATTCGTCAGGAAACGCCACAAAATCTGCAAAACATATCAAATTCGGTGAAGATGAGCCTGACTTTTCGATGGAATATCCAAAAGTGTAAAATTTTTGCGACGCTCCGCGCGCCAATATGCGGTTTTTACTTCTGTGTTATCTCATACTGCCACACCTGACTGCAGGAACTGGCCCGATCGGAAGTGTCCTCCCAACCCTGTGGTCCTCAAATAAGATAAAAATGGCCCTTAATCTGGCCGTAAAACAGTCAGCCTATCTGAGTGATAGGTCATTAGAGGGCATGCATGTCGTTTGTTCTTACATACGTAACCGCACTTGCAAAATCGCAAAAATCGTATTTTAGAATATCACAGCACCCTAAAATGATCCCCAAGGCGATAGGGTTTGTGGAGAACCTTTCCTAGAAAAAAATTGTTATCACTTTTAGGAACTCTGCTTACTTCCCCTAAAGCCACGGAAGTGCCGTTTCTCTTGCAATCTAGGGGTCTTTCAAAACGAAAAATTCCCTTGTACGCTACGCGCAACCTGTGGTGGCGCTCCTTCTAGATAAGTATTCATCTTGTCTCCCCCTCAATCGCCAACACAAATCGCCGCCCTTGCTTGATCCTGTCCACTCTTATGAAAGGTTTCAACTTGATCAGGCTTTCGGGGCAAGCTTCTGGCTAATCCGATTTGGGAGAAATACATCTTCACAATCTTTCTCAAAATGACCCATATTTACGGACACACCCAAAACAATATAGTTTCTTATACTCTCCTCCTCCTCTCCTCCTCCAGAAAGCTCGACACGTCAATTAAACTTTGTTCTGGGCAATTGATTCTGTGCTCGTTGTGTGCATGTGGTAGACCTCTCGTGATCTCAGAGGACCTTCAAATTCATCCAAAACATGTCACTCATACCGATTGCGATTATGAAAAGAGTCAAATCCATACGCGTATGGAACATCTTTGTGAAGACTTTGTCCATCAACGGCACCAAAATGTGTATATTTGGTAGATCACTACTTGCAAATTGGTCGTTAGCTGGGCGTCGCCCACAGGGGGGGGGGCAGGAGGGCGTTCCCCCCCCCCTATGGGTTTGGGGGGGCGAAAAAATAAAATCGACAGAATGTATTTTTAATGCACTGGTTTTTGCGTGGTGGGGTGAAGTGTCAAAATACGTTATCCAACAAGGTTTTATTTTTCTATTCGTCTCATCGAGACTCAAATCGAGACTCAAAACTGTTCTGTAATATAGCGTTCGCAAATGTCGCGTATTTACCAGGCCGTACGACAATGATTTCATGCCGTCGGCCAATTTCGGTCTGTCACGGCAAAATGCGAAAGAGGAATGAAAATAAGAGGGAACGAGGAGAGGAGGGAAAAGAAAGGAAAGAGAGGAGAGGACGTAAAAGAAAGAAAGACAGGGGAAGGGCAGTAAAAGGAGTAGGAGTGAATGGGGAAGCAGGGAATTGAATGGAATAGAAGAAAACAAATCGGAAGCCAGACTTTATTATCGGATATTTCGACTTTGGCCCTTCATCTAATGACCCCTTCAGAGCGTCTGGCAAGAGAATTGACGGTCGGCAAATTAGTAATGTGACGGCCCTTTCCGTCGGTGTGATTGGACGAGCGACTGAATCTGTCGGCATTTCGGCCAAAGGGGAAATGAATGCGTACGTTAGCGTTTTGACATTCTATTTTTCATGAGTTTGTCAGTTCTTTGACAAGTTTTTGTTCCTATTTGGTCCTATATTCCAGCGATTAACATTCTTTTCGGAGCATTTGCTAAAACAATTAGAAAAAAAATCCCAGAACTTACAATGAAACAGTCGGTTTCCGGCGGAAATCATGCGAATGTGCAAAGTGGCAAAGTGAAAGATTTTCTGAGATTTGTACTAAATGGCTGAAAATTTGATCAATTGCCCAGAAGTGTCAATTTTTTTTTTCGCGCTTATCGCGCGCAGTTGTTGTATAGATGGTCTGCTTCATACCCACGTAGCTGCAATAAAAATCGGGGGTTGTTTAGGATTCGGCGGCAGAATTTCCGGCGTTCCAAATTGAAAGGGTCCCTCGCGTATGTGGTGAGCGGGGTCGAGTACTTACTGAACGCCTATTTTACTCAAAATATTGCACCAGATGCATCTGAGGACGTTTCAATTCAAAATTTTCCAAAAGGAGGGGGACACCCTCTCCCTTAGACCCCCTCCCCCATGTCAGACCTCCCCGCCAAATCTGCCCCCCCCCCCTATCGTAAAACCCTGGCGGCCGCCCCTGGTCCGTTAGTACTAACATTGAAGTGTGTTAAATACAGGAGCTATTCTTAATGGACCACCCGGTGTCCTCCAAAATCTATGAAACAATCATTTCAAAAATCTTTGGTTTTTATCGTTTTGTTTTTTTCACAAAATACACGAGAAATGCCGTTTCCCGGCCATCTGGGAGGGTCACTCTCAGACCAAAATTTTTCTGGTGCGCTCCGCGCCAACCCCTGGTGGTGCCCGCTTGGATGGTCAACATCTGATCTCATATGCCTCGCCCAACACTCCCAGACCCGGCCCCCCCCATGGCCCCCCTACCTAAAAATCTCTCCTTAAAAATTTAAAAAATACGCATGATCAGATAGGCGTTCAGATCACATTACAGTTCATTGTCTAGGGGGATTCACGCACCCCCCCCCCTCCCCCCGATTTGGGGGCTTCGGCCTCCTGCGCTCCATTCTTCTCCCAATATATTTGTTTGATAATTTTTTTGGCGCCTCCTCTAACCGAAAATCCGGGATGCTCCCCTGTTTAGACAAATCTTCGGTTGAACTAATCTTCTTGAATTTATGGAAGATTTTACATGTTCTGTTGACAAACGGCAATGCTGTTGATATAATTTTCCTCCCTGGCCTTTCAGAAGCTTTTAACAAGGTTTCCTCATTAGTCATCTCTTGCTGCAAGTTGAGAAGCTTTGGCATTTAGGGGAATTCCTCAATGGATTCGTGAGTGGCTTCATAATGGGAAACACGTTTGTCATTAATGGCGGTCGTCTTCCTTGCAAAAGTTCACTAGTGACGTTCCCCAGGGATCGGTTCTCGGGCTGTTAGTCTTTCTGGCGTATATAGACGATCTTGAAGATTCTGTTCCTTCCAGGGTTAAGAAGTTCGCAGACGATACAATTGTATCGGGAGGTCGGTTCGAATAGATGCTGCATTGTTCCGGAGGGATTTGGTTAATTCCCAAATGGTCTTCTGACTGGCAAATGTTTTCAATGTTTCCAGTCAAAGTTCTGGCATGTTGGTTTTCACAATCGCAACTCTTCCTTCAGTTATGGCCAAAATATTCAGGCGGTGATTTCTCAGAAAGTTCTTGTGGTTTTGTTTTGATTCTTCTTTGAAACCTTCCATCAGTGTGCCGAAGCTGCTAGAAAGAGGTAATTAAGATTCTTGGCTTTATTAGACCCACTTTCAGTTTGCCTTGATAATTATATTGTTGTCAGGCTGTTCCGCAAACTGATGAGACCGCACCTAGAGTTTCGGTACAAGTGTGGAATCCCAACTTTGCAAAAGACAAGACGGTTATTGAAAACGTCAGGGTAGGGCAAATAGAATGATTCACTGTCTGAAAAATTTTCTCCTACGATGGAAGATTAAGGCGTCTCGGTCTAATTTCAATGCAGCTGAGGCGAATTCGGGTGACTGATCCAGGTTTTCAAAATTGTCCAGGGCTCATGGCCTGTCCTTCCACTACTCCTTTGATTTTCCAATGTTACTGCAACACTAGATGCCACTGCTGTCTCAAGCTTCGGGCAGCGCTGCAAGATTGACATCGTGAATATTTCTGCTCGCAGAGGAGTGATCAATGAGTGAATTGTCTTCCCTGAAATGTTGTTTGCTCTAAAAATGTGAATGCGTTCAAAAAGCAGTCTTGATTATTTTTCAGGAATCACGGGCGAATTATAGTTGTTTGGTTCCTTTTTTTTCTTCCTGGGATGTTGGCTCTGGGTCGTTTATGAGGAATTTGTCCTTCCTTACCCTTATTCACTAACTAAACGACTAAACTAAACGTAAGGGTAAATCGTAAGGTAAATCTCTAAGAGTTGAAATAACTAGTGGCCCTCCGGTGAACGTTTTCAATTATCCGCTTGTCCTTCGATAAATATGGGTTCCATACTTGTATCCGAATACTCCAGGTGAGGTGATCCCACTGCTTAAACCAACTTTACAACAATACTTTATCAAGGCACATAAGGACATCTAACCAACCCAAATCCAGTTACCTTTCCTCGCAGCTTCAGCTCATTGCTTAGAAGGCTTCAAAGAAGATAACCATTACCCCGAGATCCTTGTTTCTGAATTCTCTTGAGGAATATTTTCGCTCATTTAACTTGAAAGAAGCGTGCGATTGTGGAAACCAACATGCATAAACTTTGCACTATCGGAATTGAAAAACATTTGCCAATCGAAAAAACCATTTGGAGATTATATCAAGATCCCTTTGGACTGCAACGGGAATCGTTTGAAGCAACCACCCGATTACAAACCCCTTGTATCGTCTGCAAACTTTTCAACTCTTGAATGCAGCGAATCTTCCAGAGCGTCAATAACGCCAGGAGATAAGGCCCAAGAGAAACCGTTCCTGGGGAACACAACTAGTTTTTAGTGACCTTTTACTAAAGAGACGAAACGCCCATTGCTGACAACTCGATGTTTCCCTATTATGAAGCCAGTCACGAATCCACTTAAGGATATTCCCTTAATGCCAAAACTTTTCAACTTAAGCAAGAGACGATCATAAGGAACCTAATAAAAATCTTTATGGGAGTCTAGTAAAATTATATCAAAAGCAATGCCGTTGTCAACTGCATAGTAACATTTTCCAGGATTCTAAGAGATTAGGTCAAACACGAAGATTTCCCCTGAAACCATGCTGTCGCGAACCCCGAATTGACCTATACTCATCGAAAAAATCGACAATATGATCCCGCGTGAGGGGATTCTAACACCTGAGACAACATGGTAAGAGGCACTGGCCTGTAATTACAAGTATGAAAACAGTGTTTCGTGAAAATGGGAGAAACATTTGCTCTCCCCAATCATCCGAAACATCACCTTCTTGCGAGGTTTTATTTGAAAAATCACTGCTAAGGAACCAGACAATGGTCGGCAAAAAATTTCAAAACAAGATGGGGTAAGCTCCATCGGACCAGGAGCCTACCAATTTGCCAGCTCTGCAGTTAATCCTTTATCACATCAGGCGAACGTAACTATATACCAATAGTATTATGAGGCACCACGCCTACCCAAGGTCATTGAAATTATCCAAGTCTTCCTGAGGAGTGCATACTGACGAAAAATAGTTATAAGGAACGCTAGCCATCTCCTGACTATCGCTGGTTGTATTACCGACTCCGGACATAACAGTAGACCAAATGCGGCCTCACTTCTGCTTCCCCTTACGCACGAGGATTTATCCTTTTATTAAGGGCAATTTGCCTTCCGAAATCGAGCTTACACCTGCACTTAACGTTTTGACAAGGCCTCTGCTGACGTCGAAACGATAATAAATCAGAAAAGAACCAGTAGACGTAAAGTCGCCAAAAATTCTCTCACGTTTAACGGTCAGAAACACCGCCCTTTTCATACCGAAAAGGTCTTTTTATTTCTTAGTTCGCGCTTTTTCCAAGGCACGAAACTTCCATAACCCGTTTATTTCACCATAAACCCTTTCCAAGAGTCACCATCATTCCAATTTTCTGAGAAATTAGACCATCTACATTACTCAACCAAAAGCCAAAGGCTTAGTGATTCCTTGACTCTTCCTACCAACCTATACCTAGACACGAGACTACTGGAAGATTGCAACCAGTTCATTATGGCAACATAACAACTGACTTCAGATGACCTCGTCTGGACCCCAAAACAATAGGGTTCATGTACCATCATGGGAACACACATACCAATATGAGTTTCATTCCTCCAGGCGGGGTCGAGTTATCGTGTTTTTACAAGCCAGTTGGCCAAAATGTCGACTTTTCACAAATTTTTCCACTTGCCCAAAATTCACTCAACCTAACCAAAACCAATAGGTTCCCGTGTCCCCTAAGAAAGCTGCACACCAAAATTCAACCTGATCCGAACCCCACCATTCTGACTATCGTGTTTATCAAGGTTTTCAGAAGACTTTGACTCTGGTGACCTCAGAGACCGCTGACCTGACCCCAAAACAATAGTTCTCATGTACTCATCATGGGGGACACACATACGACGTCTTAGCTTCAATCCATTCAGTCGGGGTCGAGTTATCGTGTTTACAAGCAGCCAAAATTGCCACATACATCGCTTTTCACCACAAATTTTCATTTTTGAAACCAAATTCACCCCACCTCTATACCAAAAACACTAGTGATCCTGTACTCCCCATAAGAGCCTACACAAACCAAGTTCAACCTGATCAGACCAACCATTTTTGGCTTATCGTGTTTACAAGGTTTTCAGAGACTTTGACCTCTGGTGCCTCCGCATGACCCCGACCTTGACACCCGAAAACAATAGGGTTCATGTACTCATCATGGGGAACCTACATGCCAAGTATTAACTCCATACATTAATAATTCCATCCAGCGGGGTTGGGTTATCGTGTTAACAAGCCAAATTGGCCAAAACATCGCTTTTTATAATTTTTCTATTTCTGACCAAAATTCCCCCCGACCTCTACCCAACACGATAGGGTTTCCTTGTGCGTCCCCTAAGGCGCTACAACCCCCACTTCAACCTGATCAGACCACCATTCTGGAAGACTTATCGTATTTACAGGTTTTCAGGAAGACTTCGACCTCAGATGACCTCTGACATGACCCCAACAATGGTTTCATGTACTCCTCATGGGAAACTTCACATCAAGTATGATCTCATCCATTCCAGTGGGTCGAGTTGATCGGTTTACAAACGCCAAATTGAGCCAAATATCGACTTTTCTCACAATTTTTCAACAATATTTTTGACCAAATTCATTCAATTTCACTTTTAAACAAGCCAAATTTATCCAAAATATCGACTTTTTTCACATTCACAATTTTTCTCTATTTTTTGACCAAATTCACCCCCAACCTATCCCAAAACACTAGGGTTTCCTGTACTCCCCATAAGAAAGCTACCCACCAAATTTCAACCTGATCAGACCAACCATTCCCTGGAATATCGTGTTCGCCAAGGTTTTTCAGACTATGAAATCTGGTGACCTCAGACGTTCTCTGACCTGACCCCAAAACAAATCGGGTTCATGTCTCATCATGGGTAACACAATACCAAGTATGAGCAGGACTACTCAACCTGATCAAGTGTTTTGACAACAAGCTGGTCGTCACACACACCACACATACACCACCCACACATATACACGACGTGACTTGCATAGATTCCCCCCTTACTTCGTCAGGAATCAAAAACCTCAGATAATGCCATCCATCAGTCGGCCCTCGAGCACGGGAAAAAAGTATCGAGCTCACGATCTTTGGAATATTGACTAGCAAGACACACCGAACGATGAATATCGTGCTCAACTTTGCACCAAGCTTACCAAAACTCTCTACAGTATCCCCGGAACCTGGATCACTACTGCAAACTAAAATCTAAAAATATTATCTTTTTGGTAGGAAAATTAACATGCTGGCGGAAAACAATCTTGGGTGACATAACAAAAAAAAACAGGCCACAAAACCTGGCCATACCACTTACTACCGAAATCAGACCCAGAAATATCTTGAGTACTGGAAATCATCCCATAATAATCGTACGCGTTATACCGGAAACTTTGCAAGCATGTCAAAAAGAAGTGAGTTTTGCTTTCAGGCTGTTGGGAGAACGATACACATCCCGACTGGAAAGGAATCTGGAATACCTGAAGCGTTGGACGGAATTTCATTCACACCAAACAGAATTGACGTAACTAATTAACACACTATCTGATCTCTCACGCTATTCAAGTCAGACTTCACATACAACAAACTCCACCCCAATGCCTCGAGAGTTATCTTTTTCGATCTTGCTTATAAGCAACATCACATGGAACGTGAAACGTCGGCTGAGGAAATTTCCAGTTTAGCCAAGACTTCCGTAATTCCCACTACGTCCTTCTTGCCGTTTTCGGACCAAAATTCGGAACTCAGCATGGATTCCTGATACTTTGAACAGTAGCGTCGAAAAATGCCGCTTTTTCTAATATCCGATCGTGAATGTACTAGCTTGCCCGGCCTTGTAACACTGCGAGGACTACTATTTACAACCCCGTCCGTAGTGGAACCTGATACCCTCGCCACCGGATCTAGTTCAACCCCCTTCCACGCAAAAATTAACCAACCCAATAATAATAATAAATCAGTATTTGTAAGCGCCTAACGTGGTCACATGAAAAGCGCTATGGTAGAGATAATTCTCGAGTTCCGGCTTGAAGCCTCAAGCGTGTTGGGATTCCTCATGTGAGAAGAGGGAGCGTTCCCATCTAGGGGCCTGTCGAGAACATGCTCGTCACACCACAGCTGTTGAAGTCGAACCGAGGTTCCAACCAAAATGGTAGCATTCTCAGAACGGAGAGATCGAGCAGGGATAATACGGTACAATGAGCCTGGCAAGATATGATTGTGCATGTCCCATTCAAGGCTCTCCAGGTAACAGACGTATTTTTATTGAATTCTTTGTTCAACAGGTCGGGCATGAAGGTCGAAGAGAGCTAGTGTGATGTGGTGGTCAGCCGATTAAATATTTCAGTATCAGCCTCGCATCACTTGTTTGACAGCCTGCAGCTTAGAGAGTACATGTTTAGAGCACACCTATCAAGATGCATTGCCACCATCCCACCGATAGTGTAACAAGGCAATGGGAATAGCATCTCTGTAGTCTTTGAGTCAGAGACTTCCTGATGCTTCTGAATTTCCGGAGATGAGATAATGCCGTTCTGCTGCGATCATGACACTTGCGATTCCATGTTTACCGCCATCAATTATAACCTCAAGGGTCACGAGCGGAAATGAACCTACCCACTGGAAGTTCACCAACTATAATCTTTGAGATCTTGGATTCCGCACTTGTTTTTGAGCTGACTGAAGACTAAGAGTTTCGATTTTGTCGTCGTGATCTTCAGGTGGTTCGCTCTCATCTATGATCGAAGTTCCAGGATCAATCTCATCCGATACTTGCGGTTTGTGGCCTGAGACTCATATTTCCTGCAACTCAAAGGAGAGCCTAATCTGGGTGTCATCTGTGTAACATTGAAACCAGTGTTGTGCTTTCGGCAATACGCCGGAACGGAGCTGTAATGGTGAACAACTGAGGCCCATGACTGATCCCTTGTGGCCCCCACAAACAGTTGGTATGCCCTCGGAGAAACTCCGTTAATGCCGACATATTGGCGTCCTTCCTGCAGGGGGTGGGGAGCGAAACCATTCCCGTGCAAGATCAGTCACAACCAACGTCCCTTTCAACGTTGTCCACCAAAGGAGATTCCAAAATGATGGATCGTGGTCGACAAGCGCTGAGGTAAATCGAGCAGTGCCACCAGTATAGAAACACCTTTGGCGATCATCCATTGCACAAAGGATAAATTTCCAAAACGTTGTGAGCAACGTTGTTTTTGTGCCATTTGTTGGCTCTTCAAGCAGTTCCGTGCATGTTTCCTCAAGTGAAATATTGGCCATGTAGCTTGTTCAATCTCTTCGAACATACATCACGACTTTGAAATATTGAAACGTCCGATTTGAGACTGGGTCCTGTAATGCTTGAGCTCATCTGAGTTGAGGGTGGACTTTTTTATTCAGAATCAGTGGTGGCGTAACAGCATCTTTCATAGACTTGGAAGCTCCATCATGAGAGACAAGCTCATAAATCTTGTTATCGCAGGAATGAGTTTCAGTTAGATGCAACTGTTACGTAGCCAAGTGGGGGATTGGAATCCAGTCGCTATGGAAGGGGATGCTTTGATGATTTTTCAGAATTCCTCTTCGTTACCCCTGTCGATCTTACGAAGCGAGTGCTTGGCTGCTCTCCGTGGGTTTCACGATGTTGATTCCTATCACACACATCATGTTTTTCCCCAACCCAACGATGATTGGATGGTTTTCGATCTTCGAAGCAACGAAGGTGCTGAATATGTCAGGCAGCTGTTTTGTGTCAATGTTGGCACAAAATACTTGTTACCTCTCTTATGGAGCATGCCCTCAATAGTGTTCACAGAGCCCGGGTTTGGGTTTCGAGATCAAGCCTGTGTATGGGGAATTTCTCCTGCCTTATTGGGCAGAGTTCTAATACTTTGAGTCAGAGTTTGGTGAGGGAATCGGATATTAGCACTCAGCTCAATGTCTCTCCGGAAGGCGTCGTGATTAATAAACTTCAATTTCCGGTACTCGATATTCATCATTGGTTGGGGTGGTCTCACGAGATTGAAATAGCATAATGAAGCTGCATGGTCGGAGAGAACGGACGAAACTTCGATTCAAGAAGCATACTGAGCTGATGAACGTGTTATAATCAGATCGAGCATGTGGCCCATTGCATGTGTGATTCCTTCACATGCTGAGCTTTGTTAACAACTTCCCTAACACTTGAAGCCCGGTACCTGAGGTGAGGCCATCCTTAGCGAAAAATTCCCTCCCTCCTTTCCCCAGAAATGAACGACACGTCCCCACCAGAAACTCATTCTCCTTGACTCAGCCGCCTCCACGTCCACCATCTGCTAGGCCCAGCTATAATTTCTATCAGCAACCCCTATTTCTTAGCAACCCAGTTTGGTAAGTTTCATCAATTATAATTCATGTTCCAAATGCTGAGCCCCTGTAACCATGAGGTAAAGACGATCCTTAGCGAAAGATTCCTCCTCCTTCCCCGAAACTAACGACACGTCCACAACTGCATTCCTTGCCCAGCGCACCTCCAACTTCAACCAGCTGTTTCGGCCCGCTAATCATATTCTATTCTACAGCAAAACAACCCATATTTCTATCAACACCCAGTGTTGGTAAGTTTTTCATCAATTAATATTTTCATGTTCCCCTAATGTTTTTTCATCCAGTTATTCTGAGCATTCGTCATGGTGCAGTGGAGGTTGGCCCTGTGGCGGTCATGTTATCTGAGCAGAGAAATCCATCTCCGTCATTTTTTCTCCATTTCGCCTCCGGGTTTGCTTTATTCTAGTGAAGCGGGGACGCTCACTGCTTAGGGCTTTGGTGGAGACCAGATTTCCTTTTTGTTACTTCGCCTCGGCTAGCGGCAGTATAACAGAGTGTCCAAATGTCAGAGTTCTCGAGAAGGTGCATGTGGTTGCTAATTTGTGACCGACGCCAACTCTTTGTTGCGCCTCCTTGTAGACCCTGTCTTGCATGTCGTTAACGGACCAGTGGGTTGGCACAGATGAAACTTTGTTTGTAGTATCGGGGTGTTATGGAATGGTCATAGAATATAAAATAGGTACATGACAAGATGAAATTGGATCAGATACATTGTCAATTCGAATAACTGAGACCAACGTGCCTTCTCATGGTGCTGCTTTAACAACAAAGAGGGACTCAGCACTCGTGTTGTTTATATAGACTACCGCTCACTATTACTAACGTCTATCGTGATTGGGCAATAAATAATATAACACGAATGTCAATTGGGCAATAATAGCGGCAATTAGCTACTTCAGATCACGCGTTACACGGGTTGGGCGAACACGAACTCAGATTTTGGGCACGCGAGTCAATAATCAAGTATTGTAATTATAAGCCTATTTCATGGTAATTTTACTATACACCTCCTATAGCAAGATTACATAAGAACCGTAGGTGCTGTGGTGATTTGGTTCGGCACATAGGCACAGGATATGAGGTAGATGAACTAATTAGATTTTCAGCGTACAATATGTTAATTGGAGACGTCCAAATTGTATATTTCATTCGAAATTTGAGAGCTTCACGATTCCTACAGAAATTGGTGAATGAGGTCTACATTCAGTGCCGATTTTTTTAAACAAAGTTTTCGTAGTCACTGTCACAAGGCACTCAATGTGTCTAATTTGCATAGTTTGTGCGAAATCCTAAAGTTTGTCAGGTTCTCATGGAACTTGGTGGGTATGATTTTTATTCCCTTAATTTTCTTAACATAATTTGAGGTCACTGGAGTCATTCACGTTTCTGATTTGGCCCAATTCATGCAACTTCTAATTTGTTGGATCCCCATGAATGTATTGAGTGCGGTCCATCGTTGGTCCTGAAATATTCAAAATTAGAGAGTGGTTCACTGGAAGTCTAGTATCGGTCTAATGTCAGGACTTTCAGTCCTCCCTTCTCACCAGTGAACTTCTTTGGGTATGAGACAGTCCTAATGAATTGGTATCGGTCACTGATTGTTGTCATTTATATGTAGTGCACGTAGGGGCCTGGCACACTATAATTCCACCTCTATATGCTTTTGGATTTCCCTGTTGATATCTGCCAGCTGGCAATTTGCGCTCATCCGACCTCTAAGATCAGGATGGTTGAAACATACTGAAAGGCAAATGAAATGAGGAACACTGATCGCGGAAAAAAACGAGACTATCAAGTTCATGAACCCACATAGTCGAAGTAACTTGTCCTGGCTGGGTCTAACAACAGGATGTCACGCTTTCTATCACCGGAGATCACGTTGTAGCTAATATGATCTTGAGATCTCTCGAGAAAGTGAGCAATTCGTCTATCACCGTCTCTTATCTGATCATCATTACTAAGTTCAATCTGTCACCATGAACTATCAAATTCCCCTATTGAATATCGAGAAATGTCAAAATTTATAGCTTTTTTTCTTTTTACATGGGGATATTCGCAAGTCAACTCTCCAGTCTGACTCATAATTTCACAGAACTATCATCCAATTCAACGACACTTCATTAGATTTTCTTGACGCTTGTAACAGTTTGTTCATTTGTTCACAGCAAGGTTGATACAATTTGCGAGAAATTTAAACTGAAGGTCATGATTTATGTAGAATTAACTTTTAACGAATCCCGGCCGTGTGTGTATGTGTGTGAAAATAAGACAAGCTGACCATTGCGTAATCTCTCCTGTGACGTAGAGCGGGGAACCAAAGGAAACCGCGTAGTACAAGTCAATACATAATTCGTACCGGTACTTGTTCGCAAGATATGGACTTGCACTCGGGAGACCGGGTTTCAAATCCTGGTCAGGTCATCCCGTACCAAAGACTCTATAATGGTACATATTGCCTTCTCGCTGGTTGCTTAGCACTACGAATTGGAGCAGAGACAAACGAGGGGTAAGCAATTTGCAAGTTCCGTCTGCGTGTAATGATCCCCACCCTCACATTAAGGTTCCGCCAAAGATGTATTGCTTCATTCCATGTACTTGGTGAAGGATTCGCAGTTGACAATAATGTGCAGTATTTAGGTCCGCACCCTTCTTGGACCTTCAATAGGTTCGATCCTCTGCTCGGCAAGTGTACCATGACCAATTTTTACACGTTTGCAAACAACTGTATTGATATCCATGGTGCCAGTGCCACCCCCTGCAGTCCCATCGGAACACCTCGTCGTGATCATCGATGATACGATGGGATTATAATACCATGTTCGCCGCACCTGTCCTGATGCCTCGTATGGAATTTACAAAATGTGTTGTTCACACAAATATAGAGATCATACGTTTGTTACCTCTCGTTTGGACTGCAACAGCGCAATATTGCTTACCGAGTAGCACGTTGTTTGTTTTACAGAGATGAGTCCAGATTTCAGCAGAAAGACGTGTTACCTGTACTAAACGATGTTATCATCTTCCACTTCATGCTACAATACTGTCACGAATTAACGTGCATCTCGAATGCCGCTTCAGGTTATTTCGATGTCTACCGTGTAGCGGTTGTCTCAGCAAACGGAGGGAGCCGTCAACAAAAGATCGCGAAAGACACAGTCTAGAGGTCTCTATTTGGGACGCGTGTGCAACTGGTCAATAAGATGTTCTCGTTCAGAGCTAAAAGATAGGTATATTGAGGTAACGGGCGGGCCGAGTCGACGTCTGCGATATAACGGCGTTTCGAGAAATACAAGTGACATTTCGACGGAAGATTTAATCATTTTTCATGGAAATCGATCCTTTAGAGACGATATTCGTCCGATATATAAGGGGCTGCCGTATCGTACGAGTTATGATCGTTCAGACTCTTATTCTTCGAGATGGATTCGACTTAAGATTCAAGCCAAACTATACATATTTCATTCGAGGTCAGAACCGTATTTTTCTCGATTTTTTTTAGGAAATAGAAGATCGTCGTGGCGAGACTGATCTAATCAATTGGCAGGAGGATAGGACCGGCGTAACTGGAGCACTGTTTCTGCTCTGATCACGTCCCGCATTGCAAGCAAAGTGTTCTGGGCTAGAGTCGAGAAGTTAATGACAATGTGGTACATTCATGTTAGGGACCAATGCATGATACATACCACCATACCCATTATAGGTACCGTGTGTACAAGGAGTTATTTTCATAAGTTCTCTGAAAAGCATTTTCATTTTATGGATATGAAGATTTACAAATATTACCCCGAAACCTCGAACAATAGAATCTCGAAAATAATTTTCATTTCATGGATATGAAGATTTACAAATATTACCCCGAAACCTCGAACAATAGACATCG
The DNA here is from genome assembly GCA_026419785.1 of Sclerodactyla briareus. NCBI lineage: Eukaryota > Metazoa > Echinodermata > Holothuroidea > Dendrochirotida > Sclerodactylidae > Sclerodactyla > Sclerodactyla briareus. The sequence goes on from JAODTK010003876.1 coordinate 283,574, forward strand.
AAGAATAGAGTGAATTGGGTCAGTTCTTCAAGAGTATACCTACTTGACACAAGGGCGGATTCAAGGGAGGGCGCTTCAAGCGGGCCTCACTCCACCCCAATTTCTAGCGGACAGAAAAGGTAATTGGTGCAAGCAATATTGTCTCGATGAAGCCTTGGAAAACGCATCTGCATCACTTGATTTCAGACTCTTAATGGGGTGTCATGTTTCCCCTACAGTGAACAATTTTTGACGTGACTAACGAACTCTGACGGATTTTGCGGAACTGTGGAGGAATATTTCACAGAGGGCTTCAGTGTTAGGCAAGTTGGTTCATTCCTGTTGGAAGGGTTGTTAAACTAGATTCGGGGGCGATAGTATCGGGTTCCACTACTGACATGGTTGTGAATAGTAGTGTCTAGTTAAATGGGCGAAATATTAATCAGGTGTGATAAAAAGGAAAAAAAGACCCCGGAGTTTTTTTTTTTTTACTCTTCTTTGAAACTCTCTGAGCAGTGTGCTGAAGCTGCGAGGAAAGGTAGTTGGATTCTTGGCTTGATTACTGAGACATCACTTCAGCTTCCTTGATAAAGATATTGTTGTCAGGCTGTTCAAGCAGCTGGTGATTTGATTCAGGTTTTTAATTGTTCATGGATTCGAGGGACTTTCCTTTCAATATTTATTTGAGTTTCCCAAGTTACCACAAATAGGGGTCATTGCTTCAAGCTCCGTGGCGAACGTTGTAGATTGGACATTTGGGAATATTTCTTCTCGCAGAACTAAAACTAAACAAAACTAAGCTAAACTAAAACGAATTAACCCGGTGACATGTTTGTTTGTGGTACTGTAGCCGTCGCCCGGCTTCAATTGTTCGCCAGATTCGAATCTTGGTGGCTCTACAGTGAGTTTACACGTTGGAAAAGGAACGAAACGAAGCGTGGTGCGTGTGATTATCAGCCTACTCCCTGATACTAATACCTGACTGGAGAATCATAGTGTTTGGGATGCAAGTGTATATCCAGGTTGATGATGTGATGTGGTAAGAATATTTCGGGGAAAATGCTGGCATCATTTGGAAGGAATTTCAGTGCTTATTCAGCATTTTATCACCGGCAAGATCTTATTGATGGCAATTGCTTGTCATGCTGTTATATTATCTTTAATAGGTGGTACGTTCAGTCTCCTATTACTTGTAATGACTTCGTGAGTTTTAGGTACATTCTGCCGTGATAGCTTTATGATTCATGAGCGACCCATGACGTTGAAAAACGAGGGTGGAGCGACCCAAACAATCAAGGAGGTGGGGGGGGCTCTTTTAGATGCGGACCCAGGGAGATAAAACAAACCGGATAATCAAACCAACTTCGATACCCTCCAAATTCCCCAACGAGGGAGCGTGGGGGGGGAGGGGGGGGGAAAATAGTACACACAACAGTCTCACACCCAGATTTGCAAGTATTCTACACCCCTACACCAAATGTGTATGTGTGGGGGAGGGGGGGGTCCAGAAATGATCAAGCTACCTTGAGTTAGGGTTGAGAACTGCTAGCAAAGTACAACAATAATTTTTATGGCGGGTATGATCTGCGCGTTATCCTCGCAGTTTGTTGCCAACAGCTTTATCCCATGTAGAAATAGCTGGGACAAATTGCAGAGGGTTTTTTGTACTCAAATCTTTTAGGGCTTCGACTGCCGTCTCCGAGAAAACGCTCTAATTATCTGGCAGATACTGTGAACTGGTCTTGTGGAATCACAAGTAGACCTACTATTAGAAGTTACTTACATAAGGGTATTGTTCAACTATTCTACAATTTTCACTAAAATCAACAGGAAAAAACGTGAGTGAGCAATACCAAGATAGCAGTCCGCTGCAGACGTTAGTAAAGCATCCTCTTGTTCACGGAGTATTGAGTATCTTGCTACGCCACCAAAAAGGGAGTCACAGGATTTTTCAAAAGTAGGTCACTTGGGCCGGTGCAAATGACTGACATCTTGTGAAGGTCCGTATCACCATCAAACGTATGGTGAAGAATTACTGCACAGGCTTGCGTCCATGCTTAATACTTCACCTGGATTATCCACCACAAGAGTTGTACATACAGAACATTCACTATAAACAGAATCAATTGTCCTGTTCCTATATATAGACTCACTTTAAATATCACCGTCAGGCCATGCATCTAGTCATAAATTATGTACATGTATCCATCGCTGCCGTGCAGTTATACTTCATAAACTTATATCATGGCAAACCTTTCTCTAAAATGAACCTGAGAATTAATACGTAAAGGAAGCGTCAAGAATCAACCCAGAAAATTAGAACGATATACTGATTAGCCAAATACCTAATGTACCATTCGGCATTATTCCGCATCACCATATTGGTTCTATTAATACCTTTCGTACGAGCGATTTAACGTCCTTATTCATGATTCGATATGGCCGCCTTCTCTTTATCATACAGTTGATGCTCTCTAGAAAATGACTCTCCTCTACAGAAGACAATCCCGCATCCGAAGTTATTAAACTCTGGCTTCATCGGATCACCGTCGCTAAAATCTTTTGACTGATTTTTCATTTGAATATTTCAATGAATAATAAGTAAACAAACAACTAGGAAGCATGGTAAGAAGTTTTGAACGAATCACCCATTCACCATATCAAACTTTGGAAGACCGACAACAATCACATAATCTCTCAGTATCAGGTGACTCATGGGTCCTATATGACCTGAAAACTGCAAAGGTCACAGGCGCCTCTGGATTCGCGAACCATAAGCTAGCTACTATATCGTGAGCACGTAATCACTGGCTAACACCTGTACTGAACGACAACCGGCATTTCCTAAGAACCTTACACTCACATTTATGTGATATGAACATTATAAAGTATCTTAGAGTTTCATTCACATCTTTCTAACACTCGCTTTAGTATATAACACCTATCAGTATAGTTTATATATGATGTGAGAATGATATTGATTACATATGAGGTTTGGATAATAGTGTTGGAGGCCTCGTATCACTAATTCTGGGTGATTATTGTGAATATACATACCATACCACTGGATAGAATAAAGCTGAACACACGCACGCACACACACACACACACACACACACACACACACACACACACACACACACACACACACACACACACACACACACACACAATTCATTCGAGCGAAACTATACTTGGGGATCGCGATTCGCAACCAACTTATTCATGTGAATTATCATCGCAACACAACTGCTAGTGACTATAACCTTGTAGTTGTTAAGATCCATTCCCTAATTAGATAACCCAATTTCGTTGAAGTATGTAGTTTCGTATGCCCGCTATATGAAAATTGTAACGTGTTGCCTAATTTCGGACCTTGCGGACTGCATACCGATCGAGGACCTACTAAGAAGATGCATTCACCCTGGTCATAATAACCGGAAATCGGGATAGTCATCTAGCAGACTCTATTCGGGAAGGGTAATCAGCCGTCTATCAGTATTATAATAACCAGAACGTACGAACGCATCAACATAGTCTCTTAAGACTTTCTTGTGCCATTTTCCTGTAAATCCGCAAATGTTATTATTCGATGATCAATTGTACTAATTGTTAGAATTTAGGATTAGGGCAGATATTAGAAACACGTTCAGCCAATGCAGAAATGCTTTGTACAAATGCACATTGACCTACAATTTTAGCCGCCCGATGTTGCTGTCAATCACAATCACTGTTGTCAAGCTCGGGAGACCATGATCTGCATGGGCGGAGTATCACAATCGAATGGCGACGGATTAAAACATCTTTGAGTGACAAAAAACACATGCTCCCTGAGGGTGTACCAACTTCATTATTCCAGATCTTTAGATAGGGCTATGGAGAACTCAGTAGGATGTGGCTACGTAGATGAATGACCAGTCACTGCTAGGACGTGGCTACGTAGATGAATGACCAGTCACTGCTTCGCTCTGCCCGGTATTCTTTTTTCCAATTCCAATACGTCTCTACGGACTCTGCTTTGACATGGAATGCCGTCCGAATCTCTTTCTCAACAAGGCCTTACGGTAGCAGAGCGGGTGCCAAATACATTGTATATAATCGGATTAGCGGCGGAGTTCAACATATTCCAGATTCCCTGAAGGCTGTAGACAAAGGTCACAGAGTCAGGAAAATGATCGACCGCAAGAGCGATAACAATGGTCGTCGAAATATCCTGAAGAAGAATCAGTACGATGAAAGACAATGTTATTAACGAATGCCATCCGGGTGAGCTTGCGTTCCTCCTTTTGGTGACGATGAGATACACCGAGGTCTGGCGATCGTTTTATCTTTCTTATATTCATTAGAATACGGACATGGAAATCACCAGAGTGATGACGTCAAATGCCAGCAAAAAGTAGTTTATAACAGGGACACTCAGGAAGGACATATTGTTCCAGGTGTACCAACAGCTGCGTGAATTGGAATGTAATAGTCACCAATGCAAAATGAGTCACTCGACAGATCAAGGGAACTATGAAAAGTAATTGAAATAGTATATTATGAACAAAGATAACGTGAAGAAAACAATGGTTCCAAATACTACGTATGCAACATGCCTCTTGGTGTGGCGTGCTGCGGGTGATGTCACTGCATCGAATGGTCGACAAACTGCCTTATAACGCTCCCAGGCTACACAGATTATCAGCACGGATATAAGCAATGTAAAGAATTACGGACAACTAACATAAAGACACCGTGCGTGAAGTTTAGGAAATCTACCTGCGCGAATACTGCTTTCTCAACTTCCTCTGGACGATTAGCTATTCTCAAACATGCAAAAACGATATAGCTGGCTGAACTGGTCATATCGATAACGGCCATGTCGATCAAATAGACACTAAGCCTCGTCTTCCGGAGGAGACGGTTCTATAATCACGTTATTAGGAACATGAGATGCGAGCCCAAGGCAAAGTACCAAGTCCGAAGATTATCGAGAACCAAACAATCCAGAAGGCAGAGTCCTTCGGGAATGGGAACTCCTTGCGCGTTCCATTAACGTAGGTAGGCCGACGGTCGTCGACGCTGTCTTGCAGGTAGTCCAAAACCAAACTAGCCATGCTAGATTGATTGAAGTCTGTGTATGTGGAAGTAGCAGTCGTCATTGCAATCGGTTGCTGGATAGCCGGTGGAACTAGCGTTTTAAAGTTGATACGGTTCAACGTAGTAAAAGAGTATTTCTACGATAAACCCCGACCGTATATGATATTTCAACAGTAGTTTAGTGAGTCCAGAATTTATCGATGCTCCAATAATTTCTTGAAAATTGTTCTTGGTCCGCAATCACTTAGAACAGGAGATGCCAGAAAAGCAAAACTCGTGTAGTTATCAACGTCCTGAAGTGTATATTGTTGGAATAGCCTGTCATTGAAGTAACCTACTCTCATGCAATCCACCGAAAACTGCGAATCGACTACCAGTATAATTTTCACGCTCATCCCAGCGGCTACATTTAATGGCTGCAGAGATGAGTATTCAGTTCATACAGTTTGTATTGGTTGCTGATTAGTTCAATGAATATTATGGTCATTAAGACGTGCAGTTATTTGGCTTTCCGGTTTGATCATTTAGTCTCGTATGCCTTCTCTGATTGGCTGTATCTTGCTAGATGTGTTACCTGGCGGCCATGATACACATAGCACATAGAACAGTTTATTACTCATCTGCGAATCCCAAAGGTTGACATAGTCTCTTTAGCATGGTCGGCGATACCGGGTACTCAAAGGTTGTATATGATGGAATAAAGTACAACTTTCGGTCTTTTTATTCCTTGCCGAAGGCGAACGGAATCATGCAGTCATATCGATGTGTGGTCTGTGTATGAGTGTGTATGTGACCTTCCTGTTAGGAATAACCCTACTTTTTTGTACCAGTTCAAGATCGTTCATGGTCAGGAGGAGGAAGAGAAAAGCTTGGGAGCAACACGATATCAGGAGATTACAACCATCAATTAACTTCGAAGTAGGCATGTGAAATACCAGTTTGATGTCAGAAGAGGCCAATTCGGAGAATCTCCTGGTCGCGATATAAGGATATTGCAATCATCAATCATGAACTCACAATAGGCGTGTATATGACACCAGTGCTGAATGAACCATTGTCAATTGCTGATTAGAGGAGAAACAAATTGTTCCTAAAAATATCACATTTGTGGCAGATTCCCTCAGTGAAATAGGGAACTTCTCTATCTGTGATAACATCGGCGTTGATGTACTCAGCCCCGGTCGGGCGTAATGCTTGTAATAATCGCTTAGATGATCGAAGGCTGCGTATGGGAACTCAATAACCTCCAGTTCAACGTCACCCCAATTTCAGAGTCACTTAATACCATATTTAGTAAAGATAATTTGTATGCTTCTAATCTAATTGTGTCGACAAGTCGTTGCAAAAGTACGGTCAAGAATGCGTACAAAAATATACTTAGGTGCTCGTGATAATTTTCAAATTCCGAAAGGCAAGAGAAGATTTTGTTTTGAAATCACCGTTAATAATTGTTGATGAGGACTAACAATTACAGTGCCTTAACGCTCCTTATGGAGTCAGTGGAACAAGTTTAAGGAAATAAGATTTTCACTTGGACATTAATAACCATAACCAAAAAGATATCCTCGTAATGGATGTTACTTTTTCACTTTTTTTTTGGCTACACACAGAGTCAGCACAAACCTGTTGGCTCTCATCTTCAACATCAACTTCAGGTTCCTAGTGGTTTGAGAATAAATTGGGATGCAACCTTTTACACTTACCATACACCGGGTAAGGAGTACAAACGCTGTGTACCTTCAGGTCCGCTTTCTTCATAGATATCTCGGCACTAATTATAATTCATTCAAAATGCAAATCACCAGACTCGCCTCTGTGTACATTTTGTAATAATCACGATGAAACGTTGTTACACCTTTTTACGACTGCGTAAAGGTTAGAAAATTCTGGGGAGAAGTGTTCGATTTTTGTGTCACAAACTCATTTACTCCAACTTGCACTGGTTTGTTTCGGTCATCACGAGAAAACAGACCACCCTATAAATTTCTTAATTATTCATGCTAAAAATTTCATTTACGGCAGTAAAATGAGGAAATCGTCCCTGACGCCGCTGCTATTTATTATAGACTTCACTTCGAATTGGATTGTAGAATATTATATTTTGAAAAAGAGGGGCCACACCCGACCGCCTCACCTCAGAGAACTGATGCGATTATTTTGTTACATTTTTGTAAAATTGTGGAACCAAACATGCATAAAACTTTGCACTTATCGGCATTGAAAAACATTTGGCAATCGAAAGAACATTGGAGATTATATCAAGATCTTTGGACAATTGCAACGTCATCGTTCGAAGCAACCCCCGATACAACTTGGTATGTCTGCCAACTTTTTAACTCTGGAATGCACCGAATCTTCAGATCGTCAATATACGCCAGAGAAAAGCGCAAGAACCGATCTTGGGGAACACCACTAGTGACCTTTTGCCAAGGAGACGAACGCCCATTGATGACAACTCGAGGTTCCCTATTGCGAAGCCACTGACGAATCCACTAAGGACATTCCATAATGCCGAAACTTTTCAACTTAAGCAAGAGACGATCATAAGGAACCTTGTCAAAAAAAATCTTCTTGGGAGTCTAGGAAAATTATATCAAAAGCACTGCCGTTGTCAACTGCACTAGTGACATTCCTTCCATGAATTCTAAGAGATTAGTCAAACACGAACCGATTTCCATGGAACCCTGCTCGAACCGAATTAGACTATCTCATCGAAAAAAATCGACAATATGATCCCCAGTGATGGATTCTAACACTCTGCAGACAACACTTGTAAGACTCACTACTGACCTGTAATTACAAGGATGAGACCAGTTGCCTTTCTAAAAATTGGGGAAACATTTGCTCTCCTCCAATCATCCGAGACATCACCGTCTTGCAAGTGTCAAGGCGTTCTTGAAATAACTCTGCTACTGGACACACAAACTGTCGGCAAAAAATGTCAACAAGAAGGGGTAAACTCCATCGGGACCAGGAGCCTTACCAATTTTGAGCTTCTGCAGTTATCCTTTATCACATCAGGCGAACATACTATATTACCAATAGTATTATGAGGACACCTACACAGGTCATTTGGAATATCCAAGTTTTCCTGAGGAGTGAATACCGACGAAAAACATTTATAGGAACGCTAAGCCATCTACTGACTAATCGGGTTGTATTAACCTGAATCCGGCACTAACAGTAGACCATGCTGTCTTTCACTTTCTGCTTCCCCTTACGCACGAGGATTATCCTTTATATTAGAGGCAATCTGCATCTGAAACTGACATTTGACAAGCCTCTGCTGAACTTCAAAACGATTATAATCAGACAAAGAACCGTAAGAACGATAAAGTCGCCAAAAGTGTCCTCTACGTGTTTTGAACGGCAGAAACCACCGCCCTTAATCCGGGAAAGGCCTTTTTTTTTTAGTGCGACGCCTCTTTCCAAGGCACGTAAACTTCCATTAATCGTTAACGTCACCAATGAAACCTTCCAAGATCAACAGCTTCCAACTTCCTAACAAGTTAGACCAATCTACATTACTCAAAACCCAGAATGCCATCCAGATCGGCCCTCGAGAAACGAGGATCGAGCCTAACACTCTTTGGAATATGGACCGAGCAAGGCACAACGAAAGCGATGATATCGTGATCATTTGCACCAGCATTAACCAAAACCTCTTACATTATCCACGGAAACCTGGATCACTACTCATAAGTAAATCTAAAAAATTATGCTTTTTGGTAGGAAATGAACATGCTGTGAAAGGAAACAATCTTGGGTGACATCAAAAAAAGCATACCCTTGCCCACCACTACACATCAGACAAGAATAGGTTGGATAATTGAAATCACCCATAATAATTATACGCTTATCGGAAGCTTTGAAAAGCATGTCAAAAAGAAGCGAGTTATTGCTTCCCGTTGCTGTTGGGAGAACGATACACAACACCTTAAAGGATCTGGGAATACCTGAAGCGTTGGACGGAATTCAAACCAAACAGAATTGACATAACTAACATCAATATCTGATCTCTCAACGCTATTCAAGTCAGACCTCAATAAAACAAACTCAACCCCCAATGCCACGGAGAGTATCTGTTCGATCTTGCTTATAAGCAACATCACATGGAACGTGAACTTCGGCTGAGGAAATGTTCACTGTTTAGGCAAAGAATCCGTAATTCCAACTACTTCAGGCTTCCGTTCCTTGACCAAAATCGGCACTCCTCAAATTTATTCCTGATACTTTGAACATTAGCGTAGAAAAATGCAGCTTGCTAATGTGCCTATCGTGAATAGTATCTAGCTTGCACTGCGAGGACTACTATTCACAATCCTGTCAGTAGTGGAAACTGCATACCCTCAGCCTCCCGAATCTAGTTCAAAAACCCTTCCACACAAAAACTAACCAACCTGAAATATAATAATAATAATAATACTAATAATAATAATAATAATAATAATAATAATAATAATAATAATAATAATATAATAATAAATCAGTATTGTAGAGCGCCTAAGTCGTGGTCACATCAAAAGCGCTATGGAATAGATAACTCTCGAGTTTCCGCTTGAAAGGCATCAAGTGTGTTGGAATTCCTTATGTGTGAAGGGAGAGCGTTCCACAGTTTAGGGGCCTGTCGAGAAAAAGCTCGTCCCCACAGCTGGTCATTTCGAACCGAGGTTCCGCCAAATGGTTAGCATTCTCAGAACGGAGAGATCGAGTAGGGATATACGGTACAAATGAGCCTTGCAAATATATGGTGCATGGCCTTTCAAGGCTCTCCATGTGAGCAGAAGTCTTTGTATTGAATTCTTGTTCAACAGGTAGCCAGTGAAGCCGTTGAGCTGCAGGTGGTTCGCTCTCATCCATGAACGAAGTTCCAGGATGCAATTCTCAATCCGAGTTTCGGTTTGTGCCTGAGATTCAGATGTCTACAAGTCAAAGGAGAGCAATATCTGAATGTCATCTGAGTACATGTGAACAACCAGTCGTGCTTTCGGCAAATAGCCGAAACCGGAGCTGAGTAAATGGTGAACAACTTGGGGCCAGGACTGATCTTTGTGGCACACCACAATACAGTTTGGGTAACTTGGAGATATAATATAAATGGTACATGACAATATGAAATGATCCGTACATTGTTAATTCGAATAACTGAGACCAACGTGCTTTCTCATGGCGGATGACTTTAAACTACAAAAGAGGGTGACGCAGCACCTCGTGTTGATTACATAGACCTACCGCTCACTATTACTAACGTCTATCGTGATTAGGCAATTACTAATATAACACAATGTCATGGGCAATGGGCAATAATAGCGGCAATTGGCGTACTTCGGATCACGTTACACGGGTTGGATGAACACGAACTCAGATTTTGGGCACGCGAGTCACTAATTACGTAGGGTTATTTGCCTATTTCATGTAATTTACTACAATCTCCTTACAAGCTGCTTAGGGAACCGTAGGTGCTATGGTGATTTGGTTCGGCACATAGGCACAGGATATGAGATAGATTAACTAATTAGATTCTCAGCGTAAAATATGTTAATTAAGACGTCCAAATTGCATATTTTATTCGAAATTTGGAAGTTTTCACGCTTCCCTACATAAATTGGTGAATGAGGGTTACATTCAGTCCCGATTTTTTTTAAAACGAAGTTTCAGAGTCACTGCACGTCATTCAATTTGTCTAATTTGCATACTTTGTGCAATCCTAAAGTTTGTCAGGTTCTCATGGAACTTGGTGGGTATGATTTTTATTCCCCTCAATTTTAACATAGATTTGAGGTCACTGGAGGTCATTCAGCGTTTCTGATTTGCCTAATTCATGCAAACAATTTTTTTTGGATTTCCTTGAAAAGTATTGAGTGCGGTCTACTGTTGGTCCTGAGATATTCAAAATTAGCGAGTGGGTCACTGGAAGTCTAGTATCGGTCTTATATGGCAATTTCGTCACATTTCCATACATTTGAGTACTTCTTGGTGCTAGACATGGTCAACAATCAGTACCCATGAATTTGGTATCGGTCACTGATTGTTGTAATTTATATGTAGTGCACGTAGAGGCTGGCAAACTATATCCACCTCTATCTGCTTTTGGATTTCCCTGTTGATATCTGCCAGCTGGCAATTTGCGCTCTTCCGACCTCTAAGATCATGATGGTTTTTGGGGGGAAAAATACTGAAAGGCAAATAATGGAAGCACTGATCGCGGAAAAAAGACGAGACTATCGGTTCATGAACCCACATATAAGAAGTACTTGGCATGGCTGGTCTACAACAGGATGTCACGCTTTCTACTCACCGGAGATCACGTTGTAACTAATATGATCTTGTGATCTCTTCGAAGAAAGTGACAATTCGTCTATTATCACCGGTCTCTTATCTGATCTTCATTTCTAAGTTCAACCTGTCACCATGAACCTTCAAAGTCCCCCATTGAATATCGAGAAATGTCAAAATTTATAGCTTTTTTCTTTTTACATGGGTCATATTCGCAAGTCCACTCTCCAGTCTGACTCATAATTTCACAGAACTATCATCCAATTCCACGACACTTTATAGACTTTCTTGCGCTTGTTAACAAGTTTGGTTCATTTGTTCACAGCAAGGTTGATACAATTTGCGAGAAATTTAAACTGAAGGTCATGTTCATGTAGAATTAACTTTTAACGAATTCCGGGCCGTGTGTGTATGTGTGTCATTAGAATTTCCAGCCCCTTGAACGGTGGACAAGTGAACTGGCCGATCGGCCGATTCACGGACATAAAAATCAGCGCTCTTCCCCAAGGGAGCATCTCCTTGGACCACTTGGTATTTGACCTTGAAGTCGTTTCAATTGTACTGGGAACGATTTTTTTGAAGTGAAACTCGAAACATCGACGGTGGAGAGGCTAATACTTGACAAAAATGAAATGTCTGGAGGAAATAGTATGGGATACCGATACATATATTTTTTTTTTCAGAAAAAATCCACAGTAAAACGTAAACACGGAGCATCGGCCGACACGGAAATATTCAACGATCCACTTTTCAAACTTTTGAACGGATATCATATAAACTTGAGTCTGTCCGTTTTCAGTCGAAATTGAACATATTTTGATCATTGAAACCGTTTATTTCATTCAGTCTACTAATTTGCCGGCGATCCGATTCGACAATGAAAATGAGAGAATGCGAATTATTCATCAGTCATTTGAGTAAAATAACTTCCCTTCCGCCGTAGAAACCACAAGACAGTGGCACCTGTCGTTTAATGAGTCATTAGCTATGTTCACTCGGTTCAGGGGCGAGTTCTGTAATTCGTGAAAATAAGACAAACTTACCATTGCGTAATCTCTCCTGTGACGTAAGCGGGGACCCACAGAGAAACCGCGTAGTACAAAGTCATACATAATTCGTACTTGTTTCGCAAGATATGTACTTCCACTCGGAGACCGGGTTTCAAATCCCGGTCATGTCATAACCGGTACCAAAGACAAGACTCTATAAATGGTACATGTTGCCTTCTCGTCTGGTTGCTTAGCACTACGAATTGGAGCAGAACAACGGGTAGCAAATTTGCAAGGCTGCGTGTGATGATCCCCACCGCCCACATAAGGAACCGCCAAAGAGGCATTGCTTTATTCCATGTACTTGGTGAAGGCTTCGCAGCTGACAATATGTGGCAGTATTTAGGTCCGCACACTTCTTGGACCTTCAATAAGTGTCATCCTTGCTCGGCAGTGTGCCATAAACCATTTTTACACATTTGCAAACATCTGTATTGATATCCATGGTGCTAGTGCACCCCCTGCAAGTCCATTGAAACCCCCGCCCCGTCGTGATCATCGATGATACGATGGGATTATAATACCATGTTCGCCGCACCTGTCCTGATGCCTCGTATGGATTTACAAAATGTGTGTTGTTCACACAAAGATAGAGATCATACGTTTGTGACCTCTCGTTTGGACTGCAACGAACGCGCAACAATTGCTTACCGACTGCACGTTTGTTTGTTTTACAGAGATGAGTCCAGATTTCAGCAGAAAGACGTGTGACCTTACCAACGATTCTCATCATCTCCACTTCATGCTAAAAAACCTGTCACGAATAACGTGCATCTCGAATGCCGCTTCAAGTTTTCTCGCCGTCGTCTCCCGTGGTACGGTGTCTTACAACGGGGGCGTCAACAAAAGATCGCGAAAGACCCAGTCTATAGGTCTCTATTTGTGCCGCGTGTCAACTGGGTCACTAAAGACTGTTTCTTCGTTCAGAGCTAATATAGTATATTGATTAATTGCGGTCCATTAGACTCTGCGATATAACGGCGTTCCGAGAAATACAAGACATTTCGACGGAAGATTTAACCATTTTTTTTTTTTTTTTTCATGAAATCGCTCTTCTTTCTAGAGAATATTCGTCGGATATATAAGGGGCTGGCAGTATCGTACATTTAAGATTGTTTCAGACTTTATTCTCCGGATGGATTCGATTTAAGATTCGAGCCGAAAAATACATTGATCAGTCGAGTCAGAAAACCGTATTTTCTCGAAATTTTTGAGTGAAATAGAAGATTCGTCGGGCGGGGAGACTGTCTAATCAATTGGCCTGGATATGACCGGCGTAACTTCACTGTGTTTTGGAGATACCCCGGTAGATAACACCGCTTCTTGCGCACCGACAGAGTTACTGTGCGCAAAAGGTCAGCCAAGCCTGGTAAAGACTGAACCGTAAAGTAAGCTAGAGTTCTGATTGTTTTTTCTTTTCTTTTTCGAGACGGACTGTAAGTTACAGTTTGATGTAAGACCTGTATTGATTCCCCAAATTTCAACCTTCTTTTCAAAGGGGCACTGGGGCATGTTCTGCTCCATCACGTCCCGCATTGTAGCAAAGTGTTCTGGGCTGGATTCTATAAGTTCATGACAATGTGTACCTTCATGTTAGGGACCAATGCTTACTACACATACCCATAATAGGTACTGTGCACAAGGAAGTATTTTTTCATAAGTTCCTGAAAAAACATTTTCATTTTATGGATATGGAAGAATGTCCAATATTACCCCCAAAACCTGGGACCTAGATCATCGAAGAATAGAGCGAATTGGTCAGTTCTTCAAGAGTATACCCCACTTGACACAAGGGCGGATCCAAGGGGGGCGCTTCAAGCGGGCCTCACTCCACCCCAATTTCTAGGGACGAAAAGGTATTTGGTGCAAGCAATGTCTGTATTCGAATGACAGCCTTGGAAAACGCATCTGTAGCACTTGATTTCAGACTCTTAATTGGGTGTCATGTTTCCCCTATATGAACAATTTTATGACATGTGACTAACGAACTCTGACGGATTTTGCGGACCTGTGGAGAATATTTCACAGAGGGCCTCAGTGTTTAGGCAGTTGGTTCATTTCTGTGTGGAATGGCTGTTGAAACTAGATTCTGGGGCGATAGTAATCGGGTTCCCCTACTGACATGGTTGTAATAGTAAGTGTCTAGTTAAATGGGCGAATATTCACCGTGAAACCCAAAAAGAACCCCGTAGTTCATTTTCACACGTCTTCTTTGAAACTCTCTGAGCAGTGAGCTGAAGCTTCTAGGAAAGGTAATGGACCGTGGCTTGAATTAGACATGACTTTCAGTTTTTCCTTGATGAAGATATTGTTGTCAGGCTGTTTTAAGCAGCTGGTGATTCGAGGGCCTTCCCTCTCATATTTCTTTGAGTCCTAGTTACCCACCCCAAATAGGGGTCCAGCCAGTGGCGGGGCGGAAGCCTACACATTTAGGGGGGTACGCAGACCAAACTTGGTGAATTGATGTGTGTGTACCATCTAAGCGGAGCTGCCACCATTGGTTGGCGTCGGAGCGTCATGAAATTTTGGATTTTACAAACCTCCCCAAGAATGGCCGAAAACGGCCATCCCTGAGCGTTGTGAGCTATAGTACCCAGTCATAAAATTGGGGTCCAATGTCTGCAAAATCTAGTTCTCAATCAAATGTATGTATGAAATGATAATGCCATATCAGATGGTTGGAGACAGCTAATTCCCGCTGAGGGAGAGCGCGGGGAAAGGGATGTCACACCTTCGCACCCCCCCCCCCCCCATCTAAGAAAACCGATTTCGCCCTCATTACGGTGAATTTCCTGTGCCATCTAATCGAGAACCTGAGTAATATGATGCTCACCCAGTAGCCCCTTTCCCGCCCCCATTGGCCATCCATCCCCTGTGGTCACGTATTAGCTATCGGACTTGCAGTATGTTAGGGATTTAGGTCGACTCCTTATGGGGACGACCCAACACTGGGAAAGAGTAACATGTTTTAAAATAACCTTAAAAGTTTCCTCGAATTTTACCAATAGTTTGACCACTAAGTGCAAAATTATTACGTACGTTTCAAAGACAACCAAGTGGGGACAAACTTGTGTCTTTGAAACGTACGTAAACACCTTTTTTCACTTGATGATGACGTGTTGTTAACAAACAAGGGGAATCAAGGTTTCAAAATATGTAGTGTTGTATCTCAAACATATCGTAAAAGCAAATGATAGGCAATTTTACAGCAGGGCGCAGCCACTGTCTTAAAGGTGGGGGGGGGGGAGTTCACGAGCAATGGGGGGGGGGGCGAAGCATGAGGAGAACAGTTTTGTGGTGCAACAAATCATTATGCATGGGGCTCCCAAAAGTTGGGGGGTCCTGAGCCCCCACCCCCTCATGGTTGCCGCCTTTTTTTACAGTATACATTTTTGGTACATAAATCAATGCGCTGTTTGGTGTCTTTTTTTATTTGAAAACGGTACGTAACCCTCAGCCATTACTGCAAGATAAGTAAATGATAGTCATTCACAGACATGTCCTTTGGGTATTTCTTCCTGTTCATCATAAGCTGAACCAAAATGAAGCATCACTTTTCTATTCTCAATCTAAGGACTAATCTTTTCAAAATGTCCCACTTTTGTTGCCGAGTATTGTACGGCCTTGTACATACAGCGGGTGCGATTACAGATTCGCTACAAGCTGCGAATAATCGCAGACCACTTGGCGGCAACGGGTTAGATACGGCAAACTTTGTTGAACTTAGAAAGGATACTAGTTTTTTCCACATTTATTTAGGCCTGCTATAATCTTTGTCTATATTTTAATATTTTCATCATGTTCCGCCTCAGATCGATAATGATATTTAATTGTCGATGTTGTGTTTAATTTTCAAAAATTTAAAAAAGAAAAACAAAATTTTGGGGGGACGCTGGCATAATTAGAAGGGAACTGCAAGTGATTATCAGCAATTTATCACCGGCAAGGTCTTATTGATGGCAATTGCTTGTCTGTTGTTATATTATCATTAATATGCTGGTATCGTTCTTTGTAATTGACTTTCGTGAGTTTTAGGTACATTCTGCGTGATAGCTTTTTGATTTATGGCGATCCACGACGGTTGAAACGCGGGTTGGAGGACCTGAACATCCAAGAGGGGAGGGGGGGGGGTCTCTTTCAGATGCGGACCCAGGGAAGATAACAACCGATAATCAAACCCAACTTTGATACCACCTATTTCCCGACGAGGTAGCGGGGTGGGGGGGGGGGGGTTATACCACACAGTCTCACACCAGATAAGGAAGTATCTAAAACCCATTCTAAACCCCCTACAACCAATGTGTATGTGGGGGGGGGGGGTCCTGGGTGAGCTACCTTGATAGGTTGAGCAATTGCACAAATTAACAACACTTTTATAATGGCCGGGGTATGATCTGCTCGATTAACATCGCAGTTTTTTTGCCAACAGATTCATCCCATGTAGAAAACATACCTGGGACAAATTGCAATTGGGTTTTTTTAGACTCAACTTTTTTTTAGGCTTCGACCGCCGTCTCCGAGGGAAACGCTCCAATTATCTGGTAGAACTTGTGATGTGTCCTTGTGTGAAACCAAGTAGACCTACTATTAGAATTACCTACACACACCGGGTATTGTTCAACGCATCTACATTTTTTCATTTTCACTAAAATCAGCGTGGCAAAAAAGCGTGAGTGAGTCAATACCAAAATAGCAAGATCCGTTGCCAGCCACTTGTCAACAAATATCGTGAGTACAACATCCTCTTGTTTCACGAGTAATTGAGTACCGGTATCTTGCTACACCACAGCGTTCACAGGCTTTCCAATTAGGTCCCTTGGGCCGGTGCAAAATGACTGACACTTGTGACACCATCAAACGTATGGCGAAGAATTACTGCACATGGCTTGTGTCCATGCTGGAATACTTCACCTGGATTTATCCACCACAAGATTGTACATACAGAACACTCACTATAACAGATCAGATAGTCCTTGTTCATATATATATGACTCCTTTAAATATCACACCGTCACGTCATGTCCCATCTAGTCATGAATTAGGTAAGTCACCATCTATGCACTACATAGTTTAGTTACATGTCGCATAGCGGTCAGTGCAGTTATACTTTCCTAACAGTTATAAAAAATCATTGCACACATTTCGCTAAAGACCTGAGAATGTAATAACGTAAACAATGCGTCAAGAATCAACCCAGAAAATTATACGATTAATACTGAGTAGGCAAAATTACCAATGTACCAATGCGGCATATATGCTACGCATCACCATACGATGGATTCTATTATACCTGTCGTCATCTCGTGCTCTTTAATACCGTCCTTTTTCACGATTCGTATGGCCCCTTTACTTTATCATACTTTTTGATGCTTCTAGACAATGACTCTCCTCTACAGAACAACAATCCCGCAATCCGCAGTTATTGAACTCTGGCTTTTATGCGGATCACCGTCACCTAATCTTTTGACTGATTTTGCAGTTGAATACTTTTCATGAAATAATTAAGTAAAACATTCCAGGAGCATGGTAAGTTTTCAACAACTCCACCCCTGCACCATATCAACATTTGGAAAGACCGAACAAACACTCACTCCATATCAGGTGACTTATGGTCTTACAATCTGTACAGATTTCACCAGTTCTATCCATGCGCACGATACACTGTTTAACACTGTGATGTAGGCAGACCTGCATTTCAAAGAACTTTACTACTCTCACATTTTGTGTGATAGAATTATAAAGTTCCTAGAGTTTTCATTCACATCCTTCTCACACTCGCTTTAGTATATAACACCTATCAGTAAAGTTTATATATGATGTGAGAATTTTAGTAATTACCTAATACGGTTTCATAATATGTTTGGCCTGTATCACTTTATTTCTGGGTGGCTTGTTGTGAACATACATAACATAACATTGGATAGAATGAAGCTGAACACCCGCGCACACACACACACAGACACACACACCACACAAACACCGTACACAACAATTCATCCGGCGAAACGATACTTGGGGATCGCGATTCGCGACCAACTTATTCATGTGGATTCTCATCGCATCTACTTATATATTTTCAGATAAAACATCAGAACTGTATGACTATAACCTTGTAGTTTTGGTAAGATTATTTCTTAATTAGATTACTCAATTTCGTATGTAGTTCGTATGCACGATATGAAAATTGTGACGCGTTCCGCCTAATTGTGGACTTCCGGAATGCATACCGAAATCGAGTACCTACTGCGGATGCTGTCCCCCCCCCCCCCACAAACCCAAGCCATCCACTGGTCATAACCGGAATCGGGATAAATTCAGCTAGAGAATCAATGTCGGGGAAGGCAATCAACCGTCCTATCATTCTTATAATAACTAGAAATACGCGCGCATTCATATAGTCTGTTAAGACTTTCTTGTGCCATTTCCCTGTAAATGTTATCATTTAATGTCAGTTGTACTATTTTAAAATTGCTGATTAGGGCAGACATGAGAATCATCACGTTCAGCCAAAGCAGAAATGCTTTGTTCAAGTGCACGTACACATTGACCTCAATTTTTAGCCAGATGTTGTTGTCCATCACATCACTTGTCAGCTCGGGAACCATTATCTGGGCGGAGTATTACAATCGTTGGGGCGGCTTGAAACATCTTTGAGTGACAAAAAACACAGGAAAACTCTCATTTTCCACTGGCTCTGAAAAAAAGGGTGTACACCTTCCTTATTCCAGACCGTTTTAGACGGCTATGGAGAATATCATAAGACATGGCTACGTAGTTGAACGCCCGTATTTTCCAATTCTATACGTCTCTACGGACCCTGCTTTGCCATGGCATGCAAAGGTCCGAATCTTCTCAACAAAGCCTTACGATAGCGGGTGCTGAAATATGGTATCTAATCGGATTAGCGGCGGAGTTTCAATATAGTCCCGATTCCCTGAGGTCTTTGACAAAGACCAGGGAGCTGATATAGCGACCGCAATGGCGATAACAATGATCGTCGAAATGTCTGAAGAAGAATAGTACATTAAGGCAGTCTTATTAACGAATGCCATCTTTGTGAGCTTGCGTTCTTCCTTCTGGTGACTATGAGATACACCGAGGGCTGGGGATTGCTTTATCTTCCTTAGTCATGTAGAATACGGGACATGGAAATCACCAAGTGATGACGACAAACGCGAGCAAAACTTAGTTTATAAATAGGGACGCTTCGGAAATAAATGTACCTGCATGCTTTTCCTTCCCAACTAACAGTCCCGATACAATTCATGCTATCTATTCTCCAATGGGCAGTGGCAAGAAAAATGAAAATGAGTTATCTAACCGACGATAACGTGAAGAGAAACAACCTGACCACGGTTTCCAGTTCCTACGCCGTCAACATGCCTCTTGGTGTGGCGTGCTGCGGGTTGAATGTCACTGCATCGAATGGTCGACAAACTGCCTTATAACGCTCCCAGGCTACAACTATATCAGCACGAATCTAAGCAATCGTAAGAATTACGGACACCAAACTACGGACTCTCTTTGTCGATTGGCTATTCCAACATGCATACGATAAGCTGGCTGAACTGGCATATCGATAACGGCCAGGTCGACAAATAGACACTAAGCCTCGTCTTCCGGAGAGATGGTTCTTCTCGCAATCACCTTATTAGGAACATGAGATTGGAGACCAATGCAAACGAAACCCAAGCCCGATTATACTCGAGAAAAAAAATCCGAAGGCAGGTCCATCGGGAATGGGAACTCCGTGTGCGTTTCACTAAGTAATAGTGCTACTGTTGCCGACGCTGTCTTGGTTGTCCAAAATCAAACTAGCCCAGCTAGATTGATAAAAGTCAGTGAATGTGTAACTAGCAGTTGTCATTGCAATCGATTGCTGGATAGCCGGTGGGGGTTGTGGAACTGGTGTTTTGCAGTCGTACGGTTCAGGGCAGTAGAAGAGTGTGTTACCACAGGTATTTTCACAAAAAACGTAATAATTTTTCTTTAGCTGTAGTTTAGCACTCTTCTACGCTCCACTAATCTCTAAAAAAATGTTCTTTGCTCCTGCACTCACTACGAATAAGATGATCAGAAAGCACATTCCGCAAGTAGTATCAGCGCCCAAGTGTACAGTTTGGATGCATACTCTTAAGAATGTAATCCAAAGAAAACTGCAAGTCGACTACAGTATAATTTTCACCCTCATTCCGCTGTCTTCAATTTTTTAAAAACAAATTTTTATTGAACTACAGAGTTGAGTTTTAGTTCACACAGCTTGCGCCGGCTGCTGATTGGTTCAACGAATATTATGGTCAGTAACATGTGCAGTTAATAGCTTCAGTTGACCGCCATAGCGATCGTAGTCTTCTGTTGATTGGACTAATTCTTCGGTCACGGACCTCATGATAAAATGAAATATATTATTGGTGTTATCTACAGGACACCAATGGTTCAATGGAAGAATTTGATCTCTATTTACAGTGTATCCTCAACGATAGGCCAACAAAATCTGAAGCCCTATTGGGAGGTTCAAATATCGATCTTTCTGACAACGGAAATCCACAGGATTTCTACAAACGTCACTCGTACAGGTTCGCTCCATCAAATACTAAACCCCCTGTATTTGCGACAACTGGGCTACACTGATCGATAATATTATCACTAATGTTACCTCTATTATTGCATCGGGGATTCCCATTACTGAAACTCAGTAACATATAACGAAATTTACGAAGTATTTCTATGAAAAACTCATGGAGGATGCCAACAAAAGTTCACAGTTGCCTAAGAAATAATATTTAAAGATTTAGTCAGAGGTTAATTCTGCATACATGCATTCTATAATCATCTAGACAATGCATTCTATAATCATCTAGATTTAATATATGACAAATGTTATCCCTACTGTCGTCGGACTGAACAAAACACAGTAAAAGGTGGGCAAAGGGGGCACAAAGCTGCTATCTGCTATCTTCAAATATCAACAGAAGGAAAACAAACTTTTCAAACGTTCTATAAAGAATCCAACGGAGAGTCATAATCGAGGCATTATAAAAAAATACTTGGTGATGGGTAGCAATAAATGAAATTATGCTTAGGAGGCCAAAAACAGTCTTCATATCTGCTTCTTTACAAAATTACGGCAAAAATATCAATAATGATGCTGATATTGCAGATGTTTTTAATGATTTTTCGTAATTTGGGCCCTCCACAAGCCTTTATTCATGTACGCAACTTATTCTTTGAAACTGGCTCTTCCCAGTTATCCCAATATTCCAACATGGTGATGACGACTTATATGAGAATTACAGACCAATTTCACTGTTTTTATGATTTTCAAAAATCGTTGAAAGAATTATGTTCAATCGCATTTTAAAATTTCTCAACGAATATACGATGTGATCAGCAATATGGTTTTGGACCTGGCCATTCACTGAATTTGCCTTAATAGATGCCGTTGAGAAACTCTACAACAGTATCGATAACTCTAATACTTGCGTGGGTGTGTTCTTGGACCTCTCCAAGGCTTCCCACGCCATTATTCACAACATTTTGCTCGGTAAAGGATTCCATTATGGAATAAGGGGTACAACCCTGAATTTGGTTGACAGTTATATAACAAATCGCCACCAGTATACCTCATAAAATGGTGAACACAATCATTTTGTAAAAACCTAATGTGGCGTACCATAAGGTTCTATTTTAGGTCCTTTGCTTTATCCTATATGTCAACGACATTGCCCAAGTCTGAAAATTGCACAATATTAACCCTACTTGCTGATGATACTGATATTTTTCTTTTCGAATCGCTGAATACAAAATTACCAGACTACATCACCGGCTTGACAAGTACAAATGATTAGTTTGCAAATTGTAAGACTAAATATATTTCAATCGCTGTAGAAACTTCAGTTGGGGTAAAAAGATACTACTGTGGGTGGCAATGTCTTGGAACAATTCATTACGACTGATTAGGTGTACGTTTTCAAGGGGGGAACTCTATTTCAATCGGGCCCCAATTTTGTTCACATGGCAATTGACCTCATTTGACCTCGTTTTTGACGCGGAACCAAAATAATCATAAAGAAGTCATAAAAATTGGGACAGTCATGGTTTTCCTGCACCTCCCCAAAGGGGTCATTTTCATGTGTGCAAACTCTCAGGGCTATACCTGGAAGGATTCGGAAGTTATGGCCCCAAACCCCCTAAAATTTCTCTGCATTCGGGCCCAAAAGTGAGGGCCCTATTCTAAATTCGTTGAGTCCAAAATTCATGGTTTTTGGCTCTTTCACAAGTTACCAAAAATTCGTTCACTAGATTCCAAACTGAAACGCAATAGCGCCATCAGTGCAGACATCTATGACGTTTGTTTTGACTGGACTACCGTCGGTTGCCATGGGGATTGGAATTCCATATAGCTGTATGCCGAACACTAACACTAGCTGGACGGTATTCCAACGTTCCGAAGATTCACGGAGAGGAAATACGTAAGTTCGTTTCTTCAGTTTTTTCAATCAAAAGGTAAATGTGGATGTTAGGAAAGTCATTATTCAGAAAACTCCTAAGGAAAACTCGTTCGACAAGATTAGGCCCAGTTTAGTGGAAGCGAGACTGTGTGTGTTTTAAGATAAAATACTCAGGCCCTTATTGACTTGTACAGGCGAACGTTTTATGACGATCCAGGGGCGTCGATCCGTTTCGAAAAGTATGGACACATCGAATGCAAATGACATTTTGAGGCGGAGGAGCGCCCCATCGGTTGGAGCGAAGCGTCTCGAGAAAATTTCCCATTTTCATCCACTCCAGATCGCCGGAAACGGCACTTGCCAGGCTCAGTAGCACCACCACATGTGGGATTTGCGTGGACAAGACAGCAAAAAAGTGCACTGCTGCATACTAAGATGATTGACCGAATATCACACATGGTATTTTTTCATTACCTTTTCTACTTTTTGCATGCTTTCCGGGCATTTCATAGAAAAACTCAGAAAATTCAGGCACTTTCTCACTTTGCCTTTCTCCTATCCCAAATTTTGCCCGACTTTTCATTTCACACAGAAAAAATGGGGACGGGGAAGTCTCCCCCCTAGCTTTTCTTTTATTCGGAACAGTACATAATTACGCATTTTACAACGCTTGGAAGAAAAAACGCCATTGCGCGCAAAACACGAGAATTTATGCACTTTTGGCTATTTCGATTTTAAAATTCGAGAAATCGGTATGAAACATGGGTAATCCTTCGACTTCGGCGCTAGTCGGGTACAGATCTTCTGAATTCTCTTGCATCGGCAGGTGGCTAAATAAGAACGCTGCCTCTTTGTTGCCTTTAATGACTACTTTAATATCGTTTCTTCAACGCGGAACCCGTCGGAAAAGGAGCAAAGAGATTAAATATAGGAACATACAATATCTCTATCTCCCCCAAGCCTTTGGCACCAACAGTTCATAAATGGGTCACATTTTTGTGACCAACGGCTGATACTCAACGGATAGAATTAATAATATGCAGTTCAGACCAAAGGCCGCTACAAGTTGACCGTATATCAAAAAGACACATTGTCCAGTGTAGGCAATATAATGCCACCGTAATAATAGTATGATTTGCGTCAAAGGTCCATATCGTATTCATGAGTGCCAGACAGGCTGCTTGGTTTTCCGGTTCGACCGCCTAGGTGTGATCACTGGTATGTCCTTCGGAGGTGGGGTTACAGGCCGGGATTCATCCTGATAGAGGGCGCTGGTGTGTGTCTTTGATGGCATTGTCACTGCGGGATGATCCATCATTGGATTATGGTCTCTCTTGACGACGGTGACCAGGAGGGGCATTGGGTTCCTCTGGTGCTTCTCTGGACCCTGTGTCAGGTGGCTGACAGGTTGTAGGTAGCGATGGTCTTTCTATAGTATCGCTGGGAGTGCGACGGTGGCTGAACCGGAAATGGGTTTGGTGCAGCTCCACCATACGACGAGCTGTGATCACTGGGCTGATACGGTTCTTTCCGGGCACTCCGATGTCTTTGTCTACCGTCATCCTCGGCAGGGGGGTTTGTACGGGGGCATACTTTCGCAATAACTTCCTGTTACGCAGGTGACCCTCCCGACCCGTCGACTCCTAACGAACTTCAACCACGATTCCAGTTTCGTCCCATTTTAGGGGGTGTGGCCCTGTCTGATTCTGGATGCGTACGTGATCACCGACAACCGAGTGATGGGAGTCTTTTAGTGTGTTCGGACGAGCGTTCGAGTCCCCTCATATGCGATTCCGAAGTGCCTCTTCTCTAGCTGCTAAAGTATCTCGCCAGGTGTCATGTGGTTTATATCTGCCAGGCGGGATGGGGATAAAGTCCCGGATCGGGCGGTTGAATATGCACATTGCTCACGTGAGCTTAGTGTCCCTGTTTGGAGTATTTCCGTACTGAAGCATTGCGCGTTGGAATGCGTCAATGTCCAGGTTACCTCGAACTGCCATTGTTTCCATTATGAGGCGTTTTAACGTCTGACAACACCGACCTCGCACGCAATTGTTTTTTTTTGTGTTCTATTGGATAGGCTAACCGATGAGAGTCGATGATGTACACCCCGGTCCTTGAGGAATTGGCCTGTTGCTGCTGCTATGAATTCAGGCCCTCCACCAGATGTAGTCAACCTTATACCGAACGAGACAAAAGTTCTTCTTAAGCAAGCGATGAGCCCCTCTGCGACGAAGGAACTTCTTCAACGATGAGCCAGTTGGAGTAGCGATCGACCACCACTAAATAGTTGCATCCTTTGTAATGGGAGAAATTCGCGCAAACGAACTGGAAGGTAGTCTTGGGGCGTCGAGAGGGTGGGCGGTGCACTCGGGTTAGATGGTGCAATCCGACTGCAATGGTTGCATCCGGCTCGGGTAGCTGCAATTAACAGAAAACAGAAACCTCTGTTGTCTGGTGTCTGGTTTCTGGTGTATTGGTGCGAAAACAGAAACCTCAGCTCTTGCAATCATAGAGGTGACCCCTTGTTGGACAGCATGGAGGTCGGTTAGTACCTCCTCCCGATGGCCTGAAGGTACTTTCTGCAGGGTCGAACACTGTTGGGTGTTATCTCGAACCCAGCAAATTCACGATGTCTCCACCCCGGACAAATTTGTAGGGATTAGAGTGATTCCAATCTGTCCACAGATTTCTAGCCACGGAACAGCTTGGAAGAAGTTTCGCTCCAGTGAGTCAGCCCAAAGAAGGACGTCATCGAAACATTTGGTTCGAGGCGATCTCGTCATAACGCCTAGTGTATCCGTTGTACCTTCGTGGTGCTGTTTTGTAGCGATACCTACTCCAGGGTGTGATGAACGTGGTTAAGTGTCGGTCTTCTCGCAGATGGTCAACTATGATAACCGTTCCAGGCATTGAAGACGGCTTTTTTTTCTTCCCGTGGGGAACTGATCTGGCCTGGTGGAACGGTGACGGTGTGTGATGAGTTTCCCGCGTAGCCTGCTTGTTTAGGGCCTGGAAATCAACGGTGCGTCGTGGTTTTCCCGTCTTCTTTGCACAGACGACCACCTATGACCACCAGTGACTGTTCACCAATAGGACCGGTTCGATCACTCCAATCTGCACATCTTGGTCTAGTCCGCCATGACAACCTCCTGCCAGTGGCGTGTACAGGCCGCGTGTGATGTGCCCTATTTCTGTCCCGGGAATCCAGGAACCCTAGCGTTTTTGGTGTAAATCGGTTGTCCAGAAAAAAAAAAAAAAAAACAATTGGGGGGGGGGGGGGGGGGAGGGAATTGGGAAATTGGGAAAATTTGAAAATTCGGCAAATTTTAGCTCGTACCACGATAACTCAACCCGCTTGGATGGATCAGTTTCATATCTTGGTATATGAGTTCCCCATAAGAGTACATGATCCCTATCTTTTTTGGGGTTTAGGTCAAAGGTCATCTGAGCCAAGAGAGGTCAAGTCTGGAAATATTGTTTACACAATAAGTCTAGAATGCCTGGTCCAACCAGGTTTGAATTCGGTATGCCTCTTTCTTATGAGGAGTACAGGAATGATATTTTGGCAAATTTTAGCTGGATGAATGGATAAGTTTCATACTTGGCTGAGGGTTTCCCATAAAAGTGCAATTCCCTATTGGTTTGGGTCAATCTGAAGTCCATCTGAGGTCAAGAAGGTTGAAAGATGGAAATATTGTCAACAACGATAAGTCCGGGAATGCCCTGACCCGTCAGTTTGGAATTTATGTAATGGCAGCTTTCTTAGGAAAAACATAACAATATCGTATTGTGGTGACTGGAGCCATTAGGGAGGAAATGGGGATATTGTGGAATATTGTTATTTTGCTAACTTCAACTTGTTAGCAAGATTCATCTGCATGGAGTAGTTCATATCTGGTATTTGAGTTCCCTATTTGAAGTACTACAAATGATTTCTATTGGAAATCTTGACAATGCTTAAGCCTTGATCAGTCAGGATGAGTCAAGGACTCCTAATCTTTTGGCTTTTTTCTGGTTCGAATGCGAGCCAGGGCACTCTTTCCAATTTCTTGCCACGTAAGGAACAGGGTCCTGTTTTGCCTGGTGGCATTCAGCGGGTTTTTCCCTTTTCCTTATGTGCTGTTAGCTTCATCTGCTGAATGCGAGTCCAACAATGTTGACGCTGATCGCATTCCCGATTCTTTAAGCTTCGATGTACTGCAGACGTCTTCAAGGGTCATGTCCTGCTTCTTGTCCCCGAGTAGATCAAGTTGATTCTCCTTGATCGTTGATGCCCCGGGGAGGACCATCCCTCAGGACCACGTCCGTATAGTTGACGTCAGCATCGCAGCCAGAGCATTTGATGAGGAATCTACATATGCCTGTTTGACTTCGAAGACGAGCCACCCGAAGCTGCGCACTGTTTCATCACGACCTTGGCGCATGTTGTGTAGTGCCACGCTGGCAACTAACAGATGTTCTCCTCACGCACGGCCAGTTTTTTGTATAGCTGCCAGTACCTCTGTTTCAGATTTTTGTTTGGTAAGTCAGCACCCTGCTGCTTCTGGCGAGATCCTTGCGTAGAGGTTCGTCACATAAACAACAAGGAGTTGTACCACCTTATTCTTTCCAATATCTTGGTTGCGTGTACATATTTTGACCATCGTGACTCGAAGTAAGGATGCCAACCCTTCACTGGGCCAGCGGCGTAATCGTTGGTCTTTTGACTCTCAATATGGATGTGTTGTCCGGTAGTGTGCAACAGCGCTTGGGCAGTGATGCGTGGCGGCCACGGAGCGGCATCAGGTGTCGGTCCCGTAATACAGCCGGGATTGGACAAGCTTCACGACAGGAATCTCAGCTGAGTTGGTATGTGACCTACTACAACCGTGTTTCATAAATAAGAACGATGCTCTTGTTGTTGCATTTAAACGACTTCTTTAATATCGTGTCTTCCAACCATGAGCACGGTCCGAAAAGGAGTAAAGAGAATGAACATAGAACATCCAACATCAATATCATCTATGAAACCGACTCACGATCGGTACCGCCTTTTTTGCATGCTGCCACCCCTTTTCAGAACACTGTTGCCAACAAATCATCTTAAAAGAGAAGGAACACTCATGATTCCGGTAAGTTCAATCGATTTTATTTCATGTTCTACGATCTTCAATAGACTATTGGTTGAACGATTGACTCACAATCACCCGAGCATATTGGGTCATGCAGTCAATGGATGGTCACGATATCTGAGCTAAGAACTCCATCTCCGCGATTTTTGCTCCATTGTTCTTGGGCTTGCTTTATCTAGTGAAGGCGTGGCTGCTCACTGCTTAGGGCTTGGGCGGAGATCAGATTTCCTTTTCGTTACCTACCTTGATTAGCGTCAGTATAATGGTGTGTCCAAATGTCAGAGTTCTCGAGAAGAAAGTGAATGTTTGCCTAATTCGTGATCGCCAACTCCACATCTTTGTCGCGCCTCCCTTGGAGACAGTCCACTGTACTGCCTTGCATGTCGTTATACCGGACCCAGTAGGTTGGCGCACCCTGCAGAGATGTGCACGTCGCTCATGAATGTTTTACACTCTTTGTTCGAATTCAATCTCTGATTTCTCCATATTCCAAGCAATTTAGAGCAATCATGTATCATCTGGAGAATTTTTTGGTGTAAGGAGTTCCCAAAATGAACAGTTGTTGCACCATGTTGCCCGCTTGGTATGATGATCTGTCCCAGCAGAGGTGGCCTGGTTGGTACTCTGCTGAAGTCCGATGTTAAGGTTTATTCGTCACAAAAACATCCAACACTGCAAATCCACTTCTGGAAATTCCATATTGTTGCTCTACAAATACACCTGAAACCTGGTCATTTCACGACAGCCTATCAAATTGTACTCGTATTCGTACTTGTTTTTAGCTCCGGCCTGGTACTCATACCCGTACTAAAGTCTGCCATCTTCTCCATGCTATTCTGTCCAATAGCCTTGCAGTAACAAGCATTTTCGGCAACTCCAGGCCCGTCCACGCTTTGGTGTTGTCTGTTCAGCTTCTTCGTGACCGGCTTCGACTGCAGCCGCCCTCGACGGTGCCTTGGAGGATGGTCTTGTCGTGTCTTCTGATTGTGGCAATGAGTGGTTCTTGTCGTAATTTTTGAAGAGTGGAACCTAATTGGACAATTCTGCTACCACAATCTACAAGATATGGACAACAATACGGTGGACGTATTCAATCCAGAGTCAAACATTGATGATGTGAAACAGGTGAAAGCCTATCTGAAACTGCTTACCAGCCGTTATAGTATTACACAATATAATTAAAGAGATACAAGCGCAATGAATACAAAGAACACAAAGAGAGGAACAAACAGGCTGCCATAAACGAGTTCAAACGACTAAGTGTTCAATGAGGTGACTATTGATGGTATCACAAACAGTACCGGTACGATTAATCTACCTGTAGGAGGAGCGGCGGAGGTTGAGTAAGTTCGCCTAATCAGGACAGTCATCTCAGACCTGCACTTGGAGCTTCCTCGTACAGAACTTGGATAGTCAATATAAGATCGAGTTCCGTTATTGAATTGCTGTGAAATACAAAGCCAATGGATCTGCTGTATCAATAAGCGATTGGTCATTAGGTTCTGTGGATGTAACAATCCACACACCATAATAATACCATCGGATCAGGACTTTATCACACTTTGGAGATGAACCCCGCGCCTATGACTATGTAACTACTATGTAATCAGGTAATCCACACGACAGAACGCAACCGCTTACATGTACATTCCACGCATCTCCTCCATTGGTCATTGCTCTGTCATCCGAGTACCCCGTTCTAATAACATACATTAACGTATACTGCGAGTATACTCAATGTTCGGCTCGCTGAGTGGAATTGTCGCTCCATTCTGTTAGGAAATGCTCAAATGAAATATCCGCGATGGTCTCGTATAGGTTCAACTGAGTAATTAATTCTCGATCTCGTGCCACTTGCAGGTACGTATGTCAAATTCATGACAGATCTACAAAAGTGTATATTGGGTTTTATTACTGCTTCAGTGTCCACCCTTCGGATCGCAGGCAAATGTAGGCGTAATTCCCCCTCCCCACGCCAGCAAAATGGACTTATGCTCAGAATCAATAGCAGCGTCGCGATGTCCCCATTCAGTGTCAACGGAAAGGTTGGGACTCGATCCAGCATCGCACTATAAGTCAGTAATGGGCTTACCAAGTACCAACACCATAATGGAAGCATATCTTTACATATGTTTGAATTATAGCAGTCTTGTTCATACCACTGACTGCTGGGGAAAAAAGCCTTTATAATTATTATCAACTGTAGAACGTCATACCACGATACAGTATTGACTGCCAGAAATCGAATTAATTTCCTCACGACAGCTGGAAAATTCCAATAAAAATCTGAATCGAGTGAGAACTTGTTGAAGCCACACTTGATCAAATATACGGGCACATATTTTAGCTATCGAAAAGATTTTAATCCTCTTGGTTAGAACGCTGGGCAGCTGGACCAATTTAGTTTCCCATCGTCGAGAAAAATCGTTATCAGACTCTTAGTGGACGATCAGCTGCAAGCAATCGTATTTTAAAATATTGCTGGAAGCTCCAACACAGTCGCGAGTGAACGAGTCTTTCTTCAGTTTGAAGTATCATTGAGATTCATCTTGTTGTCATAGTAACATGTAATTTAGAAAATAATTACCTGGAGTGAAGATTATAGCGTAGCACTTGAGAGAATTTGATAATACCCTCGGTACAGTCCATTTCATGATCTTTCACGATACTGGTAATTTAATTATTGGCTTTACACCAACCTTTTCCTGGATTTCAACCTCTTTTCTTTCACGAATGATTCACCCCCTGCCGCTCCTCTAATTCGACAACTGTAAACCACCTATCTGTGATTCAAAACCTCTTTTCTTTCAACGATGGATACAACCCATAGCTCCTCTATTCGACACCTGACTACTACTCTAACCCGAAGCAATCCTGCGTTTTGGCGGTGATCTCTATCTCATGTTTCTATAAAACAGTCGCGGATATTCTCTCTCCGAAAGACGAGGGCTCATTGTATATTTGATCGACATGTCCCTCATTGATATCAACCAGTTCCATCGGTTACATCGTGTTCGCCTGTATTAAGATAATAGCTCTATCATCCTACGGCAACACTTCCATTTACTCTCTTCCTCAGACAACAATATGTCTCAATATTCGTGTTGATGATCCGCAACTCTTTCAATCTTTTCTCTTTCTCTCTTTTCAGTATCGCCAGGCAATGTCTGAAGATATTCGTCTGTGTATGGGTGACAAGCGAGAAGAGAAAAACAGAGACTGTATCGCCCTACTCTCGAGTAAGAACGTGGATACTGCGACAACTACACTCTGATAAACCCTGAGCTCCACGATATACAACCATGACAAACACGGTGCCAACTGGCTACCTCCTTTGCTTCAGTGACTTTAATAGCAGGTTTACAGTTACAATTGCGCATGAGCATAGTGTAAAATCTGTATAGGGCAGACAGTATGGAATAGGAGCAGCGCCACTCTATTCAGACTAGCATTTCCCCTGTTATGGACACGCCTGTTGCAGTTCCTACTGAAATTGTGAGGACTTTCCAGGGGATCGTGATCTTTCATTGTCACTGGATTAATTTTCTCAGAAAAAATACTCGTTTACAGTTCCTATGCCATACCCGTGTCTCTACTTGCAGTGACCTCCTGACTTTAGCCATTTAATTTTATAATATTAATAACTCCAATAACCTGACAAGATCTGAAACTAAACTAAACTGTCAATTATTGGAGGTTGAAGACCCTGTGTGTAAAGAGGCTGTTTGGAGACTGGCGTCCAGAAGCCACCAACAATGCGGCCCATGAATCGCGTCACCTTTAGTCTCGATGGTATGTATAGTTCATTACCGCTCACGTGTCATTTGCCTGCGATCTGCGGATTCTTTGAGCGATTAAAACTTGTAGAGTTTGTTGTCGAAACATAATATTTCATTCTGACGATGGCTTCGACGGCCGCTCTGAGGGCAATATCCGCGCTATAAAGATGGCTGTCTGCTTTTTTGATTGGTCACGCTAACTTCTACTCTTAACAGAACAGGTGGGAATGATCATGAAATAGTCATATTCATCATAGACCCTGGTACATATGGGGTGTTCACAAATGATCATAGATCGTGGAGGGTCAATCTGCCTTTTTTATTAGACGGACACGCAACTCTTCTACTACAGCATATAAGGGTGATTAAAAAGTTTGGTCACATCATCATCATTTGGCTCAGCATTAGAGGTAATTTCGGTAGTATCTTTGGATTATACAACAATTGCATAATTCATTTAGAATTTGAAAGTTGCTCGAATATTCAAGACATCTATCGATGGATCGCTTCAACATCAATGGGTGAGCCACGTGTGCCATTCGCACGTGTCTTCATTCTTCTTCGCTTATTGATTCTTTGCCAAGGTAACAAAATGAATCTATGCAGCCATGATGTACGTGTGCGTTGTCCTCTTCTGTGTGTATGTGTGTGACACCACCCGCACACGATATACAACAACGCAAACAGTTTATCACGTCGACATTGGGCAAGTGGTTTGCTCATGTGGAAAGATTAAACCCCACCTGTGTTTTCAGTGCCCAGTTCAAGGTTACGACAGGACAAAGTTCAAAAAAACCATGTAAGCACGATATCTGACTATGAGACAAGTTCTATTAGGTTTATATCAGGTTGGAGTACTTACACGTATGGTGAGATGAACCCTATTGTTGTCTGTGTCAGGTCATGGTTATTGAAGTTCACCATAGACAATCTCCATACCTGTAATTTGCGCATGCTGTTACGTTACAAACTCCATACTTGCACTGTGGTAATGCCTCTTACTGTTGACAAATCCTATACATACAATGTGGTAATGCTGTTACCGTGAACAGACACATTCATGCAATGTGGTAGGCTGTTACACGTAGATGAACCTATACTTGCACTGTGTGTATACTGCTACCGTACGTAGACAAACCTATTACGTCACTGTGATAATTACCTGCACTACTGTAGACAACTCCTAGACCTCGATACGGTAAATCCGCAAACCGCATAGACAGCCCTATACCGCACTACCGATTAATCGTGTACCGTAGACAAATCCAGTACTGTGCATTACTGTTGCAATGCCTGCCACCATTAAAAATCCTATACATGCACTATGTAAATGGCGGATATATACTGCGGTCAAATCCCACACAAATCCTCGCATGCATGGAGGGTAATATATGCTACCGTAGACGGAAACTATAGAAGCGAGCGGGCCCCACCTATGTTTCTGAAGTCAAGCATTGCATGATTATTGAAGCTTTATATCTGTTCGGGGAAGCATGGGGGAGAACCGGTATACTTCTAAATCCTAATTCAATCGCAGTTTTCAAGCATTATGATTTTATTTCTCATTGTTTTCATAATGGTATCTGTAATGGTCGCGACATGCCTCGCTCCTCATGTGTGTACTCTATGTCGACTGCATTGTTCAACGAGAATTTCGGAGAACGACTTTTCTTCATAGGTATGGCCATAAAGATGGGTATACAGTGTATACAGTAATATCCGCTGCATAACCACAAGATGATGTCGAATCTCGAGGTTCAGTGTTGGTTGGCAGAGAAAGAGTCAGTGTAGATATACCGACGTGTACCCATTGCTAATGTCTAGATGTCGAATAATTAGTAACAGTTTATGACAAATTATTGCAGTGAGAAGAGAAGCAATCGCTGGACAAAACTACAGATAAAAAATACTGACTGATTTCGCGGGGGTGACCCTTCCCGTACAGTTTAGTCCAGACTGGCTCAATCTAGTGTTCAATTCCCAGTAATGGACTCAGAACAGGTTAATTTGTAATGCTGGGCGCTGTTTGAGCTGCTGTCACAGAATCGTTTGTCTAATTTTGATTGTATTTCCCTCTGGTTGATTTATGCAATTGATCAGGAGGTTGGCGTTAACGGCATACAGAGAGTTGTTGACATGTATTATGCGGTTTGTTGCCCATCTGGTCATTTGTGACGCATGTTGTCGGGCCTGGATTTGGCACCAAGTCGAGCTTTAGACTTTGCTACACAGCCGGGGGAGAGTACCAAGAGCCGCTAAATTTAAACTCTGACGGATTACTACCACTACCAATCTGAGGACGACGGTCGAGGATGCTAAATAATGGAATGCAAAACTATGATTGACAATGAGTACAGCTCTCTGCTAAATGATATCGGCCTTCCGAAACGAGGGTACAAAGAGGAGGAAAGGAAACTATGCAGGCATATACAACGATGTGTGACGGGCCGAAGTAAAGTTTCGCCAATTTCGAGTAACGGAATAATCACACTGTGAATCTGGAATTTTTTTGAGTAATGAAAGTGCACTTCCTCATAGAGCCTGGACCATCAGCAGCCACAGGCAAGCAAATCCAAATCTCTCCAGCTGGATATTAGCTGTGCGCAGATCCCGTCGAGTGGGAGCCGGAGGGTACGTGGTTTTGCACGTTACGTTATCGGCACGTCGATACTCGGCAGATCCAAACGGACGTAGCAGCCAAAGAAATGATGAAAGTGCCCGGGTGTAGATAGAAACAAGACTGACAGAATAAGAACCGTTGCACGTGCAGTAAAAGCGAGCTGAGAATAAAATAGATCACAGATGCCACAGCTCCCAGGAAACATGACGCAGATGGAGCCCCCTGACTGATGGAGGGAGGGGGGCATCACTGTACAGTACTGTTTTTGTTAGGGACGAGGCTGCATGGGTACCAAGTAGTGAGCTGGATTTATTGCAACCAGGTTAGTATGTATCTGAACAGCATTGAGAGGCTGGTTTGTTTTCAGAGCGTCTGAAGACATCCTCTGAGATTGCGCGAAGGAGGCCAATATGTTGTGGCGCCTTCGGTAACGATGGTAATGTGGGTTTGCCATGGAAAAGTTGAATGACGCAAGGCAGTTTCGCATGCATGACCTGCTATAAAGTTTGCTGGGAGTCTAATCAAATGTGTGCTTCCGTAATGTGCATTTAGGGAATATATGTGTCTATGAACGTTTGAACATATCGGATGTTGATCACTGGGTCTGTAGTGCTTGGGTCCTTCGCTATTTATTTTATGGAAGTGTTAGTGATGGCATCGCGGAGGTGTTGCGGGGGTATTAGTGGAAGAGAGGAACGGAACCGTTATATAGCGCATATGGAGCTCTCAGTGAAAGACCAAATTCGTTCCGTCTAAAAATTTGGTCCCGCGGTTGTTGTCGTTCATGATAGTAAAGCGGCTAATCATATATTTTCTCTTTGGAGGCAGTTGCAGACCTACACGGTAAACCATCGGTGGCGCGAAGGGATCCAGAAATTTCGATTTTCATACCCTCCAAATAGACGGAAACGGCATTTGCCATGCTCAATATGCACCCATCTACGTCTACGTGTTGATTGAGTAAAGGAAAAAAAAAAAAGTGTCATTGTGCATACAAGATGAGTTACCGAAGTACATTTTCTGACTCTGGCTTTGTTTGCGGGGGATACAGGGGGCACAAACAGTCTCTGGTGGGATCAAGGGAAAAACCATAGGCAACGGACCACCGAATCTGGGAGCAGGAAAAGTTTGTCAGTCATTGAGAATACCAGGGCGCGCGACAGCGCGCGATTTTTTTTGAGGTTTTTCCGGGATTTTATCGAAAAAGTCTGCAGGAAATTATTTTATTTCCAATTTTTTTCACGAATTCGTCCGCATTTTTCATAATAGAAAAATTGGGGGCTTTCTGAAATTATCAGAGTGAACAAAAGATTCGAGCATCTCCATCGCATAATTAGCCTCAACGGGCCTGGAAGAAAAACCCATGACGGCGAAACACTTAAAACTTATGCACTTTTGGCGTCGATTAAAATCGAGAACTCGGTAGAAACATTGGTAATCCTTCGACTTCGGCGCTAGTCGGGTACAGATCTTCACATGGGGTATGGGAATTAGTTGACCTAAGACAATTTCCAACCGCGATTATTGTTTGGTTAGCCACAAATGAAATCGTTTAGAGTGATACAAAACCGGGCATGTGGCTTATATTTTTTACGGTCCGGGAAAAATAGGGGGGGGGGGGAAAAAACACAACAAACGATTTATGATATACTCCAAACTTTTGAAAGTGGGGGGAAATGTCCCCCCCCCCGTCGCCCACATGTTGCAGCCCATGGTGTGGTGTTATGAGGACCCAGCCCAGCCAACCATCCGTCAGCCCCAGGTAACAAGTCACTTTCAGGAAAAGAACTATTTACGTTACTCTGCAACTAACAGAGATGGTACATGTTGTGTTTAAAGTGGGACAAAAAATATTGTACCGTTTCAAGTTGACCATGAGCAGTGTGTCATAATTCAGAGGAGGTCTATCACGGCAGGTTTAAACACATACCTCTTGACTCATAGGACTCATTAACTACCTACACGTGGGAGGGAATCTCCACCAAGGGGGAGAAGACGGGCTGTTCGACTATGAAGGACAGAGGCGAGTGCTGCCCCTGGCGTCGTGAAAGGGGACCGGACCATCAGTGTGGGGAGCGGGGAGCTGGCTTATCGTGCATACGGAGGAACTGGTCTGAAGTCGTCACATTCATCGTACTGAGGGGGTTTTCAACCGGGGTTGAAAGAGGTCTTGGAAGACCTTGGAGTCCTGGATGGTCGTTCGCCCAAGACGGGGTGGAAGGACTTCAAGGCAGACATTCGAGTTGCAGAGAAGGTCACACCAGGATTTTGCAAGCCACGACCTGTACCGTATGCCTTGAGACGAGCGTTAAAACGACAACTAGAGAAGATGGTAGCCGAAACGTGATTAGCCTTGTGGAGCGTAGCGCATGGGCATCGCCTGTGGTCATCGTCCCAAAAGCAGACCAGACGGTTCGAATCTGTGGGGACTACACGGAACAGTAATCCAGCTAATGATCAGTCCTACTCCTCTACCCCACTGTGAGGACTGTTCGCTACGCTTAACTCGGGGGGGGGGGGGGGGGGGGGGGGCAATTCTTCACAACGCTGGATTTATCGCAAGCATAACAGCACTAGAGCTCACAGAGTTCTTCAAAGACTCGCTGACCATCACACTCATCATGGGATGTTTTTTCCGATTCAACCGGTTACCTTTCGTGTTGCTTGCAAACCCGTCTATTTGGCAGGCAAGTGTATGGAACAAGTCTTGAAAGGACTGGACAAGTTGTTTTGTTACCCTGGATGACATTCTTGATAACTGGAGTACTTTGGGGGCACCATCAAATTGGCTGAGGAGGTACTCGCCCCGGTTTGGAGACAAGTATGGGTTCTAAGTCAAAAAAGATAAGGTAGTTTCATGAAGCAAGAGGGTTGGGTACCTCGGTCATGGATAGATGCATAGTGCTTGCCCCTATTGGCCGAAAGGGGTAGAGGCCATTGTGAAGCGCCGTAGCCAGAATGTGACTGAGGTTGAGCATTCTTGGGATTCGAGTCCATTACTATGGTATATTTTCTGTAAAAACTTTCTCCCATGTTGAAGCCCCTGAATGAGCTGCTTTCAGAAGGGGGGGTATTGTTGTGGAACATAGGCCTGCTCAGGGGCATTCATCAATGCAAGGAAGCGCATACTGCACATTCTTTCCTAGCTCATTTTGATGTGTCAAAGCCCTTACGCTTACCTTTGCGACGCTACTCGCCTTAATGGAGTGGGGAGCAGTCATCTCCCATGTCATGGAAAATGGCGACAGAAACGGCCTATTGCTTTTTGCACTTTAAGACTCTCACCAAAAGTGAGCATAAACTATCCGCACTTGAGAAAGAGGGCCCTAAGTATGTGTATGGAGTCCAAAAGTTTCATAGTATCTTCATGGCCGGAAGTTCCCACTCGTAACTGACCACCAGCCCTCTGGTGGCCCTCCTGGGACCTAAAAAAGGCATCCCAACCCTACTGCGCTGCGTATGCATAGACGGGCTTTGACACTTCAACAACAAGCGTTTCATAATGACATTGTATTCGTCACAATCAAAAGATCATGCAAATGCCCGATGGTAGCGAGGTTGCCCCATGCCTGTGGTTCTTCAAGCCCTACAGCCGAAACGGGGATTTACCACTTCTCCTGTGGGGCAATTTGCCCGTTACCCAACCCCACGCAGAATCAGGGTCGTACCCCTGAAGATGCGAACGGATCCGACCTTGTCTAGAGTTATGACCATGTACATGCAAGGTTGGCCAAATGAAATCCAAGATGACTCCTTACGTCCATACTGGATCCGACGACATGAGTGGTCGGTGGAAGATGATTGGTAGTCTTTGGGTGATGCGGGTCATTAATTCCGCCTAGGTTCAGGGATCAGATCTGTGTTTTGAACTGCACAATGATCATACCGGGGGATCAATCGTATGAAGTCATTAGCGCGCAGCATAGGTTGGTGGGCCCAAGTATAGACCAGGACATTGAAGATTGGGTCAAAGGTTGTGGTCCATGTCAGAAAACACAGACGCCGGCCGGCCCACCAAGTTGCTCCCTGATGTAACTGGCACTTGCACCCCCTCCCTTGCAGAAGTACACATTGATTTGCCGAAAAGGCCGGGCAAATGTATTTTGTTCTCCTTGACTCTCACTCCAGTGGATGGAGGTGGTTCCTATTAGTCTACACTTCTTCTAAGGTATCGAAGTGTTGAGGAGTTTGTTCCGCATCCTTTGGTACCTTGAGCAAATAGTGTCGATAATAGCCGCAATTTGTGGCAGCTGAGTTTGCAGAATTTCTAGCCCTGAATGGTATTAACCACACACGCTGTAACCACCCCCCTACCCACTCAGCATCCAATGGAGCAGCTGAGAGGGCGGTACAGGTAATGAAAAGAGCCCTTGAAAACAGGAGCCAATGATGGGAAAGCGTATCAGTCCATCCAACATCGATTGTCTAGTTTTCTGCTGCTTCTCGAAACAGACACCAGGCCTGTACCGGCAAACCCCTGCTGAACTATTTCTTGATACGGCAGCCCAGAACAGGTGTCTATGTTGAGCCCGAGTCCTGGCGCCCAGAAATGTAGACAGAGTCAAGCATCTCAAAAGCTTAACGCTGACCGTAATCCGTCCAGCCCCAGAGAGTTCCAAAGGGGACTTTGTTAGAGTACGGAATCACTGGACTGGAGTGGAGAAGTAGGGTTATTGAGTTTGTATTATCGATTGGGACACGTCTTATCTGGTCAAGGTGGGACATACCATGCGTTTTTATGTCCACGTTGATCACCTGTTGAGCTCTGTGGGTGAGGAAATCGCAGGGGTCTGCATCCCCTCAATCTGGATACCTCCAGAGAGAGAGGGGTCTACCTGAGCTACCCAGCTTAGGTTTACAAGTGCCTTCCCGGAGCTGGACTTGCCCCTAAGCAATGGGTGGTCCCCGGCCTGCTGTGTCGGCGGAAAGAGCTGGTCAGGCCAGGGCCGCTTGCCATCTTCCCCGCCCCTCATTTCCATCCCAACACCGATATCCCAGCGAACACGGAGAACGCCAAGCGTTTTGGATCTTTGAAGTTGTACCCCACTTGGGGTCAGATGTTTTATGTTCCATTTTTTGTTGTTGTTAAGAGGTGGGGGTGGGTTGTTTGCCTTAAGTTTAGTTTTGGGATTAAGGGCTTTAGGTTTCCCTCTTCAGTGGGATCAATCGTCTGTCTGCTTACCGCCTAATTGTATAATTCCCTTTTACAACTGAGCCAGCTGTTGGAACTGTTTATTCTTTTTTAGGAGTACAATTATTTTTAAAAGGAGAATGTTTGTAGATTCACCAAGATGTCTAAAAGGTACTACTGTCACCCTCGATTACAGAAGATATATGTGGAACGGTATAGGCCATACAATAGATCAGTCTGGAACACGCCGCCGAGCCTTTCGGGTGTTTTTTATGTTTGCCAGGCCGCTAACTTTATTACTAGGCAGCATTATTGTCTTGTATCTCTATAGTGGTGAACATGGTCAAATAATAATTCATTTCACTGTGGAGGTGACGTACCGATAGGCCTGAAAATGATGCTCCCCACTTTGCTGAGTTGATTGGCGTGTACTAGAAGTGAGTGAAGGGATGAGTTCACCATATTTATACCTGGCAATGCGGGAATGGGGTCCCCCCCCCTTTCTTCCACTCTTTGAAGAATGCTTCGTCGATTTAATAATGACGCACATTTTTTGGTCAATTTCTAAAAAATCTAAAAATCTGCAGAGATCTCATTTTCGGACTGGTCGACAGAGGCGTAACAGAGAGGGGTCTATGCCGCTTTGTCATTCCATTTCCTTTTCCCCCGACAGTCATTCCCCGAGTTAAATAAAAATACATTGGATGAATGAACGCGTTTAGTAGTAGACGCTCAGATTTGCGCCCATTCTGTAAATTTAGAAATGACCAAATGTGCGTCATTATTAAATGACGAGCATATTCAAATATGGAAGGAAGGAGGGGGGGGGGGGGGCATTTCGCATTCCCAGTTAGTACAATATGGTGAACTCCTCATTCACTCAATCTAGTAACCTAACACCCCATTCAACTCAGCAAGTGGGAGCTTCATTTCAGTCTATCATGTCTCAGACGACGAATTTGAACATCGACCAATCGGAAGCTGTGATTCCGCGGCCATTTTGGTTTGAAATTCAAAAGACTTAGAATAATAAACTTATCTGAAAAATGACATCCTCGACCCCCAAACCACAGGAATATGTTTATAAGCTACTATGTACCACCAATAAACTATAATATATAAAAAAAAACTTTTCGACTTTCCGCCCACTTTGGCGAGAGCCACCCTCGGTCAATTTTTTATTATGACTTCGAGGTAAAAAAAATCGACAAAAACAACCTCCGCTCTCCACTGTCACGGAGAATGCCCCAGATGCCCCAACTATATCGTTTGTCCCCACATGGATTGGCAGTCTAGAGTGGTGCGCTGGTCTCGTCGCCCTTATCAGGAATGTCCACTGTCTTTGGTGCGGGATGAAGTCCAAGTACCAAACCGTTGTTTGTTCAATCGCAGTCACGTCAGTAATATATCGTACGCAAACCATAACAATGACTGAATGACTCCCATCAGCTGGCCTGTTTTCTGCATGGGGTGAGGCTTCCTTAGTGTTTGAAAGCATTTCTCTGTTAATAGTTTACTTTGTTAACCCTTATTGATTTACTGAAGTTTTTTTAGAAAGCTGTGTGAATGTTGCTTTATCTCTTGTTTTCGTCGGGTGACGTACCATAGATTGATATGCTTCGTTGATCCTGCTCCACTCGCCTTTCATTATTGTTCACTGGTTTTTTCATATAACAACTAACTAACACACTAACTAACTAACTAAACTACCAACTCAACTACTAACTAACTAACAAATAAACTAACTACTAACGTAACTACTAACTAACTAACTATAATCCCTGCTTCTTCTGCTCACACGAAGACTGTCCAATTATCCAATGGTTCTTTGGTAGGGTTTATTTATCTTTGAAGGAATTATGTGTCCATTAATGCGGCGAACAGCGTACTTTGATTGGCTCCGTTAGTTGTAACCGATTCCTTCTCGGGTTGTTATGCCATGGAAGTGCTCTTGCAATTTCTGTTAGATCTGAATGTAAGATAGTTAACAGCCTTCCATACTTATGGACCTTACGCCGAGTTCCTCTCAAAATACACGCATTGTGATCACTAATTCCAGAGACGCCCGACATTTGGAACATCGAGCATGAATGGCGTGATGTTGAAAGTATGTTCTGCGTCACACCTTCCGATCTGGTGTGGGGTTTGTCACATTTTGGTCGGAAAGTTGTCATTGCAGATATCGAGCAGCGCACTTGCCCAATTTGAGGATTCGCCAGCATGCATCGCAGCTCAATCATTTTGAGATTAACTACTATGCATGATATCTTCTGTCCGTTCTCAGCCAACGTGGTCTAGTCGTCCGGTGATAATGCTTGAAACCCAACAATTCTGGGTTCGGTCCTCCCTCGGCAGTAAGAATAAATTCGGCTGCCAGGTTGCCCGAATAATCGGGAAAGTTCGGTTGAGCGAACTCCGCACTGGCGCGTTTCTCGCTCCAGTTAATTCTTGGCAGCTAGTGCCGTACCCTGCCTCTCGGCGTGATTGTGTACGCTAGGTTTGCATTCCAGTCTGGGCGAGTAAACTGCTTTCAGACATCCACTTCAAAATGGCTCCCGAACTTTCGGACAGTTAAATGCAGTTAGGGCTATACTAGGCTAGGCCAGGTAGTATCTAGGGTAGAGGCTAGGCTAGCCCCCGCAATTGGCGCTGTTCACCCCGCGATGCTCCCAATTTTTCTTTCCGAGAGCTTGGCATCTCTCAATTTTTTCGAGGGAGGGACTCCGATTTAACCACTTGTTATAATATAACTCCTGAATCACGATCCATTACTGCATTTTTACGAAGAATTTTCGGCATACCGTGGTGCCTGAAAGCTGCTCTTGTCGGAACAATTTCAGCATCCATATTAACAATTTCAATGACCCCGACGGAAAGCTCTCTCCCTAGCTCTCCCTATTGTAAATTCCAACCTACAACAGCATTCAATGTCCGGGGCGACGCATGAGAGGCCACACTTTGAATCTGTCCTCACTCGGTTTCATGACGATGTGATCCGTGACTCATGCGCGTACCGAATAGATGCGTCTTGGCCGTGCGGGGGGGTGGGGGGGTTTGTTGGTCGAACCCAAGAGAAGTGCGCCCACTTATTGGCCTTAACCCCCCTATTTTGGCAATAAGTACGATTTATGACCCTAA
The DNA here is from genome assembly GCA_026419785.1 of Sclerodactyla briareus. Classification (NCBI taxonomy): domain Eukaryota; kingdom Metazoa; phylum Echinodermata; class Holothuroidea; order Dendrochirotida; family Sclerodactylidae; genus Sclerodactyla; species Sclerodactyla briareus. The sequence continues at coordinate 326,193 of JAODTK010003876.1, forward strand.
GACACAGTGGCTGCTGCACATTTTGGTAAATACCAAACATCCTCGTACTTGAACTGCAAAAGATTCAGTTTTCGTGTTAAAATGTATTAGTCACTTGGGTTATGGGGAGAATCCGACCCGCTCCATGGTAACTCCACTGTCCTTTCTACAAATGTCAACCCATCTATCAGTCATCTTAAACGTAACTCGAAGTACTGCCACATCACACAACAACATCTTCCGACGGACGAGTAATATACAGAGCTCGCCCGAATCGACATCGGTCTCTTCTGTGCTGATGTTCAAGCTTCGCCTCTATACGAGCATGAATTGATGGCACCGCAAGTGTGATCAACTCGTAACAACTTAACCTATCTCACGCGACACGCCTGCAAGATGCCTCACTCAGCGGCGGAATCATGATCAGCATGATCGAGGGGGGGACTGGCCATGCCACGAGGCTGACCTAATGTCTGGGCGTATCCGTAGATGTCTCCGTCGAAATCTGTAGGGAAATGGAGAAAAACAGGTTTAACCTACACCTTGACCTGCACCATGCATCAACACCCGACTGGTCATTAACCTAATGAAAGAAGGTCAAGCTTGCATACTACCATACGCTCACACCATTTTTCAGACAGTCAAAAGATTCCCCTCAGAACGGTGTGCGATGGTGAGTATGCCACGTGTACCAACTTGTGTAAGCTGGCTGCTTTTGGAGTGCGTACGCACAACGACTACCTTATCGCGTAAGTGAGAGACCTGACCCAACCGCCTCTCTGGGCGCCGTGGAACATCGAACTTGGCAATAATTATATTAATAAAAGAGGGCCTTGATAGAGCGCCTAATGCAAAAAGGCTCATGCGCTTTACAGAGCAAACGAAACATAACCAGAAAAAAAAAAAGAATAGCATAGGGCGAAAATAGGGGGTTAGGGCAAAACCAGGGAGAGAAATACCACACATACATACAAAGAATCAGCAGACAGAAGTGCTGAGTGAAGAGAAACTTTTCGAGGACGACCGTGTAAGGCAGGTACTGTCGGAGCCAGACGGGACAGAGTCAGAAAGGTATTCGACAGAGGGAGGCGCGCAGAGGGCGAAGAATCGTCACGGAGAGTCTTGGTGGAATGACGAATCGTGGACTCTAAGCTGTTCTGGTAGATCTTCAAAAGCATTCATCTGCTTACTTGGTAGCCGAGTTAAGGCCTAGCGCAGGAGTGAAATGCTCATGACGAGGAACACAAAGAATAGACGAGCATCCAGTTCTGCCACTCGCTGACGCTTGTTAATGAATATTGTGTCAAGGGAGACGCAAATAACGAGGATTACGAGCATCCATCCTTGATTTACAAAAACATGGTGGTCTTCTGATCGAAGTACAGGCGAATGTCCCCAATCATTCTAATTGCATGCCGGGCGGCTTTATAAATGTTTGCATGACTAGACATTCTAAGGAGAATCCATAATCATGGTCCTATATTGCGAGCTTTGAGATACAAGGGTCAACAACAGAATTTCCGACTTCGATGGTAGGATATGTGACAACCCATCCAATACCAAGTGACAACGCGCCGCCGCATGCACGGGGCAAGATGTCACAACAATTTTCGAAGAGAATTGGCTCATATTTCGTAGCTGAAAGTCCTTACGGTCATACAAATGTGTTGATACTAGTCCCTATCATGGTCAGTTTCTGGTATAGTTCTGGATCTTGCATACCATCAGTGAATTGTAGTTATAAAACAAAAGAACCATTTTTTTTGTGATTTCCCATCCCCGTCCTTCTACTTTAGTGCTGATGCTCTTAAAAGCAGTTTCGTTATCTGCCCCTTTTGAACATGCAAAACCTAATGCTCATCTATCTGCGGACTGAGCTTGAAATATTAGTGTGTCACTCTGCTCGTTTATCCAACCGTCCGTTAGTCGATCAGTTCGTTCCGTCCAGTTTCTGCGCATGTAGGTTTATGACGTAGTCCCTTTCCCTCATTTACCTGATGCATACACCCCCAAATCGCTCGTACATGAATATAAAAAAACACGAACAGCCCAAATCGACTGTGTGCATAAACAACATACATTATTCTTAGTTTAACACATAAAATCAATCATTTATTATATATGTATATTATAAGGAAAAGTTTAAAAGTGGAAGGTGAACGCATTGTTTTTTTTCTTTTAAATACTTCCAAAGTGACAATACTTGTATCAGTCACCAGTCAGGTATACAGAGAAAACGTACCCGGCCATGATCAACGAAATTGAGTTTCTGTATCTGCGATCATTTCTGAATCAATCTCTTGTCGCCATGAACCTTAAAGTCACGCGTATTGGCGAGTACCATTTTAACGACACGTACTTCGCTCAGCTTTCTGCCATCTTGCGCCTAGCAAGGAGTATATTTGCTATAGTCCATTAGTACCATGGTTCAAACTGAGAACTGTGAAGATGATGTACTCTAAGCTGCGCTTGAATCGTAATTAAGATGTGAAAAAGTGCCTAGAAATGACAAACAATTCACAAACTGGAGTGTAAGGTATACAATGAGTCAACTTGACAAGAGGGAAGAATAAATTAGATCTTCCCCGCATTGTTTATAGACTCTGTTGGCCCGCAAAGGTTATCACTCATCATCACTCACAGTGCTTCCATATCCGTGATTTCGATCCGCCCCATGCCTAACTGGCTGTGTGAACAAAAAAACTCATTTCTTGTTCATGTACTTGTCAATTGCTCAACATTCCAAATTTAAATTATAAAGAAATCTGTTGTTTTTCCACCGCAACTTTGTACACAGCGTATATATGCGGTTATTGCTGGAAAACTCTTACTCATTACGACTACCATGTGGATAGTCTATTGTCACAGTGTTGAATCCGAATTCTCACATCTATGCTGAGTCGCTAATTTGCCGCTCATGTCAAAATGTTTGGGAAATAAGTGGCTAAGGGACGACTTGCAGGTATCTGGGTATAGCGGACGCTCTTTTGTGATGTTTCCCAGCTCCGCGGGAATTTCACTAACATGCATATTCCAAAACAGTGCATGAAACCTTTCTGTGTACCCTAGCAAACAATCTGATGAATTGGTTTCGCCTGCGTGTGACAGTACCTATCTTAAAGTACAATCGGTTTGAGTTGGTCAGAATCCAGCTATATTTTGACAGAGGAAAAAGACCACGCCAAGTGGGAGGTCATCTGCAAACTTCAAGCTCCTCGGGACAAAAAGTAACCAGTCAAAGTATGGTTATCTGTAGATTCATGGACCCCTCAATGGAGCGCTTTAGTGCGTGAGTCAATGGGGAGGCTAATGGAGATTTGCTACCGCAGGTACAATTTACTTTTTCCCTCTCAATCTGCGTATCGTCAGTTCCTTGTTTCACGTAAGCCGCTTTGTTAAAAGTGTCATAAATGACTTGCCGCCTGCATTGTACAAGGGATCAAACGCAATCCTGATTTTATTCTTAGTACCGTACTGTGCATAGACTGTATGAACCAAATCTTCATCGGATCAGGTTAATCTTAATAGGCCTACAATGGCTACTGACTGGACTAATAACAATCCCTTCGGTTAATAATATTGCATGGAATTATGATATTATTAATTGTTTCAGTTGCAGCATCATCTTCGTAGAATGTGTGAAAATGGCATTATACAAGGCGTGCTTGCAAGTGCGAATACCCACATCAGCACAGCACGGTGGGTAACGTTGAGGAAAGAAACATACATATAGAAACACGTATGTATGCAACTGCACGGAATAGCACAGAACTGCAGAATGCAATGCTCCTCCTGAATGGACGGAACTAACAATGGCACTCGTTAGACACAACAGTCTTATTCATTTATCGGTGGGTAAACTTGTAAGGCGGTGGTGTGGAGAGTCGTTGGTAGGGTTCACGGTTAGTAGATACGCCGGTCCATTCGGCAATGTTGCAATTCCATATTCTACCCATCCCGATTGTCTTTATCTTACTGGAAGATCAGGGCATATTTGGACACTGTAGACGGGAGGCATACACAATTGCGTTGACTCCGTTACGTTGATGTTAAGTCCACCTACAATTTTTAGTATAGACCTCAAACGCCTTTTATTTATCAACGGAATATTTAAAGATGCTAGAACATTCGAATGGAATATCAACCGAATGTGGGATTCTTGGAGCCTCACTTCAATAAATATATATACAGGCATGCATTATTCTCAGTGATTGGCTATTGACGAACTGAGTGGCCTCTCAGTTAGAATGCTGAGCCAATGTATGGGCTATATAGCCTTCCAGTGTAGTGGAAATTAAAGGGTTATAAAATGCAATTTAGATTACATGGTTATCTCAAAGATTTGATAGCAATAGAGCATTCTGGTTGCCAACTACATTCTCTGTAATTTAACCACCTATCACATGGGTACACCGAATAGTACCTCTAATTGGTTTTAATGCCTTTACTTGGTAACTAGGCTAGGCCCCTGATTGGTTCAAACTGGTAACTGCTGTAACAATATGTTGCAAGGACTCCAATAATTTGATATTTGGCCAGAGGGTGCATATCTTTGAGGTACACAAAACAATGAAGCCGTAACGTACTTTTCAATCACTGGCTGATATTTTCAATATGGTACTTTCGCAGCGTACCGATAGAAATTTTCTGGAAAAAGGAGTTCATGGTTGCGTAGATAATTTGTTTCTCTGTATACATCACATTTGGTGCATGTACTCAGTTCGGTTATACAGAGTTACGTCTGTTCCCGTGAATCAACACGTCCATTTTCCGCATTTCGAGAAACTGCAATTTGAAGTTACACTGTGTACTTTTCCCCCGAATACACAAATTTCAATGCACAACATAAGGCGCTGCCTTTTTGCGGATATGGATTCCAATAGGACTAAACACTCAGCTTCCCGCGTTTTACGGCTCTAAAATGATGTGGCCTCCTTGAGTCTGTCAGGGGCCCCATCCAAACGAACCAAAGATCCTGAAACTCTTGTAAAGGGCGTTCGAATATCTGTTAATTATGGCTCAGGGAGTGCCATTTTTGCAGTCTGTGAGGACTTTTCAGCAGTCACTTTCATAATATGGAAGATGGCGTTCGATTACATTCTAAAGGCTCGGAGATTGCCACGTTTTTGTGATCGACAATTATTTCCTTGTAGCCAACGCCTGCCAACCAATGACTGGCCAGTTACTTAGGTAATATATCACTATAACCTGTGTTTTGGGATGCGTGTTACGCTGAGGGGCAAGAGGCACGCAACAATTACGATGACAAGTAAAACGTCTCTCGTGGACTTCTCCTTTCAAACGAGTAGAGGCCAGCGGGAGTCATAGGATGAATGATATAGGTATGACTGGTTGTTGGAATGCCAATAACAATGAAATCTGATATATTCATTAGATTGGACATAGTCTACAGATTGTCAGATCGTCTCCTTGGTCTTTAAATTGCTATGTTTGTATGGTCAAGGCTTTACTGGGGCTGAATGGCTAGACGAGATTTTGGGCGCTTTACTAAATGTTCAACGAGAATTAGGTTCTCAAAATATGTCCTCTTTCAGTGGGCCTTCGGGGTTCATTCATTATATCCAGGCTTTGGAAATTGATTTTTTTTTTTTAGGTTTAAACATTTAAGCAGATAAACAAAAACATCATCTAGCAGACCAAAGATGCATATTTCGTTTAGCACAAAGTGCGGACGAAAGTACTGACTGGTTTCTCGGGGCAACTCCCCCACCCGCTCCCAGCTCTATTCATCGTTCCAGCGTTAGTGAATTGAACCCGATTTCTCTTTGTAAGCTAATTTATTCATCATTACTGTTTAGCCTCATTCTCAATTCACTAAGGCTGCGTCATTGTGTCACAGTAATACATTGGTGGTGCATATTCAACTATTTTCTGTTTTCAAGCCATTTACCTTAGAAAATGAACATATAATAAAATGATGATGTGAGGGTTATACTGAGTTATCATCAGTTTGTCCTTTCCAGGTACCGCAATATGCGAGGCATTGCTATGCACTCATAATTCTACTCCTACCAGAAGAAAACCAAACGGAATTTCTCTTTGTATCTCGTGAGTTGGATCCCTTGCCTACCTGTCTGTTGAAAAACTCTCTTCGTGTACTTTAATTGCTCAACATTACTGAATTATCAAATCTGTCGTTGACCCACGTCTCATCGTAATATATAAAGTCATTGCTGAAAAACCCTCGTGGACACTAAAATGTAAATAGTCTATATAACCAGTGTGTGTTAAATCCCAACGACAGCTATAGGCGATCGCTAATTTGCCGTCATGTCTGGATTATCGGGAGATAGCGGCTAAGGAGACACTACTGGCAGGTAGCGGAGAGAGTTTTTCTAACTGGCATTTTCTGATAATAAAACCTGTTAACTAGCAACATCTGATGGATTTGCCTGCATGTGGAAGGACATATTGGAAAGAAAAAATAGGAGTAAATTTGTTGAGAACTCAGCCATATTTTGACAAATTAGACAGCTTATAGATGACTTGGCGCAGAATTGGTAGGTCGGAACAGTGGAGGTCGTCTGATAACTTCAAGCTCCTTCCGCCAACAAAGTAAGTGAAATCATGGTTACTTGTAATGGTCATTGTAACTATACTTCTCTGCTTTCAAAATACTTGTGGCCTCAAAGTTGGGCCGAACAGAATTCAGGAATCTTCAATGGAAGTAAATTTAGTATGGGTCAATGTGGAGGCTAATGGCTGTCTGCTTCCTGCAGGATAACAATTACGTTCCCCTCAATCTGCGTATCGTCCCCCCCCCCAGTTCTCGTCAACGGTAGCCGCTTTGCAAGAAGAGTCAATGACTTGCCGCCACCTTTTGGGCATCGTACAAGGATGCATAATGCAAGTCTGAGTGTTTAACCCTAGTACCGTACGAGTATTGATATGTTTATGTAAACAATTTATTATAGGGATACCATGCTACTGGTTTTAAAGCGAATGACATATCTTTTGGGTAATATTATTGCATGGAATTATATAATTAGCCAGTCAGCCTATCATCGCAGTTAGATGTGTGTGAAAACGACATTGTATAAGCCCGTGCTCGGGAGTGCGGATGCCCACATCAGAACCGAGAATAACGAAAGCACTTTGAAAATGCACGGAAGTGTACAGAACTCCAAGAAACAATGTCTTCTTTAAATTGATAGACACAACAGTGTGATCCAATGATTCGTTGGCTAACCTTGTATGGTGGTTGGCGTGTGGTGTGTGTTGGGAGGGGGGGGGGTCCCGTTGTTTAGTAGGAAAGGGTCAGGACGGAACAATCCTCCTGAATGACCCTGGACCACTATAACGCGCCCACAATTCCTGCAGAACCATTCAAGACTATTTTTGAAGGCATTCTTAGACCAAACAACATCTTCAGAAAATCTACCCGCAACCGTTTGCCACGAAGCTTGAGACGATAACACCTATTAGTGGTAACATTAGAGAGAAATTGTAGTAGTTGAAGGGAATGGCCATAAACCTGAATCGATTCACCTCTAATTCGCCTGATATCCAATGAAGTCAAACCAAGACGCTTCAATCTTTCCTCATACGGCAAATCGCGCAGACATTTAATTAATCGGTAGCCTCCTTGGAACGTTCTCAATAGACACCTTTTTTCGAACGTATGAAGGATTCCCACCTGTAATGAATGATCTCGGTGGGTCTTGCCACTGTTCAAACAGCCTCACATCCATATCTCTATCATGATAAAGAAAACTGAAATTAAGTTAATCAAGCCGAGAATCCAATCACCTTTCCTAGCAGGTTCCGCACTCTGCCTCAGCAGGTTTTCAACGTAGAATGAGAACTTACACCGAGATCTTTCTCTGGTTTTTCAACATCAATTCACCGGCATCTTTGACCATTCAAACTAGAGGAGCGTTGCCGTTATGATAACCGACATGCATCACATCATTTATCGGCGTTAAAAAACAAATCCCAATCGGGAAACCATTGAAGATTTGGTCTAAATCGTCCCTTTGACATGTGGCACCATCGTTCTTCGAAGTCACTTCCCGTTGGTGTCGTCCGCAATTTTTTCAACACTAGAACGCACAGAATCATCGAGATCGATTATATTGACCAAGACGAGTGTTGGACCAAGACCTGAACCTTGGGGATACCACTAGTGAAGTAGACTAGTGACCTCCGCTCAGTAGCAGAACGTCCATTCATTCACACTCGCTGCAACTGTTTTAAATCCACCCTTGAACCCACTTCAGGACCTTGCTAAAGATACCCCCAACTCTCTACCAACTCTCTTGTTGGTTTTGGGATAGTAAATACGCCGTTTCATTCGCAATAGCAAAATTGTTATTATCCCACTTCACTCACCCACCTCGATTGTCCTCAGTCCTAATGAAAGAATCAAGGACACTTCCGATGTCAAACTGCAGTTTTGCCGACGCCCGTTTGCAATATGCATAGTTTCACTTAACACTCGTTGAGTACAGACCTCAAGGAAGTTTGTATTTTCCCTTTTAACAAAGATTATTCAATATTTCTCATTTTCTCATTAGCTGTCCCTTGTATATTTGTACGGGCATTCATTCTGAACCAATTGGCCAACATGAACAGTTCGCTGCATATACTGTATTCAATTGCTGGAAGCTGGAATAAAAGTGGTGAACGCGTTTTCAGGAGGAATTTGCAATTTAACCATCTATCATACTGGTTACACGAATAGCACTCTAATTCCACATCGGATTCTGGTGGATTTATTTTCGACTGGGGACCCCCTGATTACGACACGGTGTATCTCTACCGAGAGACTCTGCGTTTTGGATCGTCTTATTCTCGATCATGATCGGGCTCGGTGCCTTCGCCATGGTTTCCAATCTCATGTTCTTAATAACAGTGATCGGAGAACCATCCCTCCGGAAGACGAGGCTTAGTGTATATTTGATCGATATTTCCTCATTGATCTCACCAGTTCCATCGGTTATATTTTTTATTCGCACCTTTATAATGATAGAGCTCTCATCCCACGGCTGCAACATTTCCTTCACTCTCCTCCTCGCCGCTTTCTCGTCAATATTGTGTGAGCCCTTCCGAACTCTTTCCATCTTCTCTCGTCGCTCTGATAAGCTGCGTGTCCTGGGAGCGCTATAAGGCGGTCTGTCGACCGTTTGATACGATTACGTGTCCATCACACCGGAAGAAGCATGTTCAGTTGTGGCCATTGGAACGACTGTCCTTTTAGCGCTATTTGTAGCGATGGGACACTACTTTCTAGGAACTTTCTCCCCGTTCCTTCTCCAAAGGAGTAGCGACTGTGCGGAGATCGTGGATGGATCGTTTTTTTGCTACCTGGAAAGGTATGTGGTGCTTGATGGTGTCTCCGAAGATAACTACAACTGCTCGCCGTTACGCATCCACGTTGGTAATTTTCCATGCAGTATTCTACTCATCATACTGTAAGATAAAGCATCCCCACCCTTGGTGTGGCCGATCGTCCATCAGAAGGAAGAACGCAAGCTCACCAGGATGGCATTCGTTTAATAGCCTTGCTTTCATCATACTGGTCCTGCTCCAAGATCTCTCAACGCTTCCTTGTCATCATTGCTTGCGACGTCTAAGTTTTTCCCAAGGCGGGAATTCGTTTTCCACCTCATGGTGTCTGGAATCTGCTCAACTCGGCCGCGGTGCTCCCTGAGCAAAGAACGAACACTCGACGACCACACTTGTATACACAATGGAAATTTTCGTCGACTTGAAACCAGAATGACAACGTGCCGTTTGCTGAGTGTTTTATTAAAGGGGGGAATTTGACAACCTTATTTCGACGTGTATAGCAGCCTGTATGTTTGTTTCCCTATGTCGACAACAGTTATGGAATAAATTCGAATTTAATGCCGTTGCCTTTGTACCCCTTCTAGGCCTGATTGATTCAAACTGGTAACTGCTGTCACACTATGTTGCGGGACTCATTAATTTGATATTTTGCCAAAGATCAGTATTTAGAGTCTCACAAAGTCCATGCAAACATGGTACTGTCTTTTCAATCAATGCCATGATAAACGCAAATGACTGATCATATTTCAATAGGTCTTGGCACCAACGAAAGAAAATTTTGGGAAAAGGCGATCATGAATTTGTAGATATTCGTTTCCATATCGTGCTACATTTGTTCAGGTACTCTTGTTTGTTATAGAGTTACGTCTGTTCCCGGGGATTAACACTGTCAATTCCGCATTTCGAGAAAAATGCAATTTGAAGTACACGGTTTGTACGTACTTTTTCACCACTGAAATACACACATTTTAATGCCACAACACAGGGGGCTGCCTTTTGGAGATAGGGATTCCAATATAGACGAGATTCACTGAACACATGTTCGAATATGAAAGTTGCGGATCTCTCAGTTTTGAAAATACTGCTTTGGCTAGGTGGACATATGGCAACTTTCAGCAAATTTCCCACTTCCCACAAAATTTGGCCAAATATTTTCAAATCCGAGATAAATTGGTCGATTTTTTCGAGATTTCCGGTCCTTTTCGACTTTCGGGAAATTTAGACACTAGTCAATATGGATAGCACATCATTTCGCATCTGATTCTTCCTGTCAATTTCAATTTTCCAAATTCTTCCTAGGTCAGTTGACATTACTATTGCGCAATGCCCAGAGTATAGAAACTATACAAGCAGAGCCTAAGCAAGCTGACCACTGATAACGTTCCTGTTGCAATTTTTAGTCAAATTTAACCAATTGGCTCTATTCTTTAATGATGATTGTTCGAGGTATGGGGTTATATAATTGTAAATTTTAATTTCAACGGGCTTGGCAATTGTATTCAAAAACAAAAAACGGACACTGTTCCTATGCTGCGTTTGATTGACCTTATATATCATTAGGATCCCAATATGATATCATCGACACACTGCCACCGCCACAGTCATTTGACAAACTCCAAGGGGGCATTTCCTGAAGACATAGAATTTTTACTGTTTTAGTGGTTCCTCGATGGATACTATGTATTGGGCGCTATTTTTGTTTTTTTCCCCACCCCCGCGGCAGCGTAGCCTCTAGGTTTAAACGGGAACCATCCTTTTTTATGAACGAGTAGAGGCCAACGGAAGTCATGGGATAATTTATATATTCAGCGAACTAGGTTGTACTGCCATTTCCAACGAAAGTCGGTGAATATTAATCGATTGGACATAGTTTATACGCAGATGTCGCTAAAATGTTGGTATGTCAGGGCATCCACTTGGGCCGAATAGTCTAACGGGATTTATGCGGAGCACCTAAACGATCAACTGTTCAACGAGAATGTTTCAATTATGCCCTCTTCAAGTGGACTGGTCGGGGGTTTCAGGCTATGTAATAACTGTTTCTGATTTATGTTTTCACGCAATTTGACCTTCATGTTCAGATACTTACATAAATATAACCCACAATGCGATAGTAATACTTGCTGAAAACATCTATGTAATATATATATATATATATATTATACTATATATATATTATCTATATATATATATATATATATTATATATATATATATATATATATATATATATATATATAATATATAATATACGATAATATAAGATATTATATCTCATTCTCATTCGAGATCCCGCCTATCATTACACACGTAACATTGTTGTTTTTTGCCTCTTGTCTATATATTATAATAATATTAGTATATATATGATATATATATATAAGTATATATATATATATATATATATATATATATATATATATATAATATATCTATTATTATATTATAGATATATATATATTATTACTATAAGAGCCATTGCTATGCATTCTAGACCTCACACCCGTCAGCCCCGGCAGCGTGACGGAGCGACAGTGGCGTGTGCAAGGGGGTGGGGTTAGAACCCCATGACCCATGTGACCGATGGATTCTTACCACTTTTTTTTCACGGTTCAGTAGAACCTTTTACAGCTGTTTTTCATCAATTGTTGTAACAGCATCTTGTTTAGGGGCCCATAAATTGCTATAAGGTGAGTCTACAACATTAGACCGCCCTTCCCTTCAGACTTCGACCCCTCTCTCCCTCCAAGACCCATCCTCGGTACTCCACTGACGGAAGTCGTGACGAAGCGGAAAGGCTACATACGGCCTAAAGACGGCCAGGGTCCCCCGTCATTATTGACATTTTCACTCTTGACGGACGTCGGAATGCTGAACTTTGGACAGGATTACATGGCTTGACGGAACGCTACGGAAGCTCGACTGACGAAGTGAGGGAATTGACGTGCTCTTTACGAAACGCCGAAATCAAACGAAATGGTCTACGTCTGAGTGACAGAAGGATTCCGTCATGCCTCCGTTAGTGTTCGAGTGTTGACGGAATTGACGGAGTGTTGACGAAAAACGGAACTGACGGAATATTGACGGGAGCATTCTGTCAGTTGACGGAAATGACGGACGGATTGTTCTCGTCACTCGGAAACTCTGTCCACTTCCGTCAACTAAAGGAGTGACTCCGTCTTGACGGATTACTGACGGAGTAGTTGAATACATCCCACCAAACGCAGTGTAAGTTAATTTCCCTCTTGACCCTTGTACCGGTTGGTAGGCAACGCCTGGTAGAGCCCGTCAGCTTATCACCCGAGAGAGCGCCAAAAGGCATTGACCTCCCTGTACTTAGTGAGGGATTCACCTGACAGAAAAGGGATCTTCCCCTGTCGGACCTCGAATAGGTGGGGTTCCTGCTTGCGAGTATTCATAAAAAATATTCACTTCCGGACGTATAACTGGTGATGAGCTTTCTACTTGCACTCGCGGCAACTGTTCGATATTCGGGCAGCCCATGCACTACCAGTTTAAAGAGGGCCGTCCCGCGCCAAGCAAACTACCACCTGATAGGAGCTGGAGCTCGATGCTGCGCAGTTCCACCGGTACTTTCAGGTTGATCGAGAACAATTCCGACAAGTACTGTTCCACCAGAAAAATCATTGGCGAACTCAAAATCGGGAAGGACTATCTGCCCGGGGCACCCGGCTGGCAATGTATGAAGTAGGTATAGCCGCGGGGTTGGTAGGACCTGCCAGATCCGCTTGCCTACCCCCCCCCCTCGTCCATGCCCACATCGCCTTTGCCGACCTTTTAATATGATTTACCTATTAGGCGATGTTGATTCTAACGCGTGTCCCTTACAAGTACAGTTAAACTTCCCTGTACCCGTACTCTTCACAATCTCAAATTCTTACATACGATATTACTATGCGCAAATGCTTCATCGCCCGTCCAAATATCCCCTACTTTACAGGTGACCCAGCTTGCAGGTAGGTTATATCATGGCAACAGTTTACCCCAAAAGCTGATCGATTTGGGGAGAACGAACTCATGGTCCTCCAATCCGCAGTTCTCTCAAACTGATGCTAGTTCGACCTCCAGACATCGACGCGATGTTGTAGATTTTAATAATGGACAACATAGGAAACACTTGCACTGAGAAAAGGCGGTTAGATCTTCTGACCGAGTCATTGGACTCACAAATATGAACAATAATACTACTTTTATGGTTCTTAATGACGACGTATATATCGTGTTGTCGGCATAAAATGGTATAAGCATATAGACAGTTATTTCTGCCAATCAGCGCCCCTCCCCTCCAGAAAAAACAACACATATATATGCATGCGTGTCCGCATCAACTAAAACATTTTTCCTGCCCATCATGCCCGCTAATGACCATACCCTCTCCAACAGCGCTCCATAAGGGCCTGAACGGCGCTCCATAATCGTGCGTAATTGTTTTGCATCCGGAAAAATCGCCCTTCGAGCGGATTGTCATTCCTTCGGATGAAGTCAACGGATGGGTTTACTGGACCAGCACTGACGTTGTAATGTAGCTTATGTATTTCTGTTTTTCGAGGTCACGGATTGGACACAGACGTATGAAGGCCCCTAAAGGGGAGAGGGATCCTCCATGCATTCTCATCAATAGGACAGACAACACAAGCTGAGGACCGTATCGTCAGGCCTCAACAATGTTCAGGAATAGACTTAGCGATTCAATGTTGTACATGTGTGTCCTGCGGTGGTGGCGGCGAGGATCGTCAATTTTGGACAGATATTAAAGGGTTTGGACTCGGGTATCATATGCCACTTGGGCAATCTGCCGAAGGCACTGCGACCCGACAGGAATTGCCTTTGGCATGTGGGTCTCGCTATTACAATGGCCTCAGTATGCTAGAGTTGGTTTCTAAACAAATTCATTGCAAGACAGATCTGGATTAATGGGAACTAGGATTTCAAATTGGGCAGGTACCTGTCACACAAACGAAATCTTACATACCAAGCGCAAGATTCATTCTACAGATGTAGCGAACTGTATTTACAGCACGAGCCGAACAGTGCGAGGTCTTTTGGGCCACGCCATGGAGCAGCTCCGTCCTGAAGTAGCAGATGTATTTATTAAATAGTTATAGTTATCGAATATGTCGTCATGCTCAACTTCTAATCGTCTCTGTTTCATGAGTGAGGCGGCTATTTTGCTGCTGTGGGGAGTGGTGGCTACTACAATGGGACGTTAAATGTGACTCGACTGGCGGCGAGGATTGAACAAGATATCAATGGACTTGTCCTAACAAAGTGCACGTCGGAACGGTTGGTAACCTTGCGGACAGCAAATTCCGTGGCGAATACACTGCATGTTTTTTTCCATTTCACGATTTATTGTTTGGTCACATTAATTGAACAGCTGTCATAACCATGGAATGACTTGGACTCATGTCTTACACATTGGCCTAATATTTGCGATCAGTACTCATTCCTAAGCCTAGGGCGAGATTTGATGAGAGACAAATCATCTCCCCTGGGATTCGTACAGATAAGGTAAACACTGCAGCAGAGGATGGAGTAATGTAAACTTGTCTGGCAGTCAGAGAGCTGAAATCAAAGTTGGAAATTGGGGTAATGAATTGGATTTAATTGAATCTAATGGACCACTATGTGAACATAAATGTAGCTAAGGTTAGCCAGTAGCAGGCTTCATCCACCTACCAAAGTTCAACCTGATCGCATGTATGGTTTAGAAGTTATGAATGAACGAGACGAGCAGAAGGGACGAACTAACGAACGAACGGACGAACGAACGAACAGAACAGACGACGGACGGAGAGACATGATGACTTGTAGAGCTGCTCTCCCGCAGCTAAAATAGAAATAATAATCAGCAGAGCTGTCCGAAGCGCTTTACAGATACGAAAAACCATGAACTCAGTAGGAAAAAATATGGAGCCATAAAGGTTACACCTAATAAAAAACTATAAATGGTAGAACAAATTACAATGTGAGTAAAAAAAAGAGCATAATAGGAGCCAGAAAATATTCAAAGAATAAAAATACTGTACAAACTGTAAAGATCGAAGGTAAATCTGAAATAATGCGATTTCAACGGTGTTCCAAAACTGGCGAGGCTGACACAGGAGCGCACAGAATCCGGTAGCTAGGCATTCTGCAACTTGGTCACACGTACAGAAAATGCGTTGTCACCAGTTGTGCTCTTGGTTCTCTTCTCCCGAAGTAGACCCTGTGATGATGAGCGCAAAAATCGTCTGGGAAAGCATGGTGTCAATTAGGAGATGATCGATGTAATGGGGGGACTATATAGAGCTATATAGGTGAGAAGATTGATTTCATATCTCACTCGGCACTGTACCTGTCTACTGAGAACCATTACAATGACTTGAGAATCGGTGTTATATGGTCTCTCCTCTTCACCCTACAGACTACTCGCGCAGCGCTTTGTGGACTTGCTGCAGATTATCAGTGGCGGCGGAAGCCTACAAATTAAGGGGGACGCAGACCAAACTTTTGCTGAATTGATGTGTGTTACTATCTAAGCGGAGCGCCACCATCGGTTGGCGCGGAGCGCGACCGAAAATTTTGAGTTTTACAAACCTCCCAGGTGCCGGAAACGACAATTCCTGAGCGTTGTGAGCTATATGGTACCCAGTTATTAAAAACAGGGGTCATGTCTGCAATATGGTAGTTATTAATAAAATGGATGTATGAAGAATGATAATGCATATCAGATGGGTTTAGAGACAGCAAATTCCCGCTGAGGGAGATCTCGGGGAAAGGGATGTCACCACACAACTCTATCGATCATACGGTGAATTTCCAGTGCCATGATCGAGACTGAGTAATATGATGCTCACCAGGTAGCCCCTTTACCGCCCCAGTTGGCTGCCACGTGGTACGTGTGGTTAGCGTATCGGACTTGTAGTCTGTTAGGGGTTTGGGTCGACTCCCGGAGGTGGGACGAGCCAAACACTGGAAAGCTGTTTTAACACTTTGGATTCCTCGCAGTTACACTAGTTGACCAACTAAGTGAAAAATTATTACGTACGTTTAGAAGACACCAAAAGTGGTGTCTTTGAAACGTACGTAAGACCTTTTTCCACTTGGTGATGAAGTGTTGTAACAAACAAGTGAATCAAGGTTTAAAGATATGTTATTGTTATCGCAACATACGGTATGCAAATTTATAGCAATTGTACAGTATACAGTTCGATACATAAAATTCATGCTATTTTGGTGTCTTTTTTACTTGAAAACATTCCGTACATACGTAACACCTAAAGATAGTAAATGATAAAGTAATTCACAGACCTGTCATTTGGGGTGTTTCTTCATGTTCATCATAAAGCTGAACAAAAAATGCAAGCATCACTTTTCTATGTTTAATCTAAGGACTTTTTTTTTCTTCAAATGTCCACTTTTGTTGCCGAGTATTGTGGCCTTGTACCGTGATACAGCGGTGATTATTGTCCGTCTTGAATAATCTAGTAGCGTAGTCAAGAGACGGCATTAAGTCAGTCGGTCATCACTTGTATTGCCAAAAAAATGCTGACTCGTGTTTTCCTTCTTGTTCTAGTTTTTTTTTCACATTCTCTACGCGGGGGGGGGGGGGGGGGACGGAACCACCACTCTGTTTTTTGGGGGGACGCGTCCCCCCCCCCGACCACCCCCCCCCCCCCCCCCCCGCTTGCGGCGTCTATGCAGCCTATGAATGGTGTAGCTTGTTAACCCGACAAGAAGACCGTTGACATAAACCAAGCGTATTGTTACAATGGAAGTTACAACTCTGCGGCAGCATCTTGTGTTAGGAAGAGTCGAATATGAGCTGGGCATGAGCGTTTGCTTTCAATACTCATTGTATCGTCATTAGGGACGTCTGTCTGTTGAAACAAGAACACAAAGTGTAGCGTTCCCTTGCCATATTTGTAATGATATCAAGTTCTGTTTGAACTGTCTTGAAACAGCTTCGAAGCTGAATGAATCTTAATGTAATGACCGTTTCATGAAAAGAGAATTTCCTCCATGCTGTACATCCTGTCCTAAATTAACACAACAATACGTCCATAAATTGTTGTGGTCAGCCTACTTCTTACAGTGTCAGATGCCCTATGTGACCTCGAAGAATAATAGTAATGTTTATTGCGAGCAAATAGGGAAATGCCCCCTCCACCACGAAGTTATCCATTTCTTACAAAAACAATTTCAACAATACCAAGTCCTATTGTTCCCAAAAGTATTTGTGTGTGTCCATACGTAACACTAATACCTTTCGATGATGACATGGCAGTTTTATGGGAAATGCTACTTCGATGAGATGCACCCAGTCCTACGAGTAATATGCACACCAATGCAAAACCACCCTGTTACCGCCATGTAGGAAACCCTACGAAATTGCAACATGACAACATAGTCCTCCTATGGAGCTGGGGCTTGTTTCGTGTATTCAACTCACAGAGTTCCATCACATACCCAAAACAATTTTCTTCTTTATTGGCCTCACATCTTTGAAATAAGCACATTTTTAGAACTTGACCTGTGACCTGATCTCATCATTATATGTAGTTGACAAGCCGATTCTAAAACAAATCAAGACATGTAGTGGATCAATGAACACCCAAACATCCCACTTACCTCCGCCCCAGAGGTTCCCCCAACTTAGAAGAGGTCACTACCGTCACTGCAGTCAAATTAGGGTCAAAGGTCACACGACCTAATCGACCTTGTTTGATTAACTTGAACGACTTGCCTGTTGGAATATGCTCCTTTTACCAAAAAATAACCCCTGTAAGATATTGTTACTGGGAGCTATTGCTCTTCGAAATATCTGGAGTTTTGGCCTTCAATTGACTTTGTTGACCTTGGCGGGCGCCAAAATCAATGGGGTTCATCCACACCATATGCATACAAGCCGAGTATGAATTTGATACACGCCTACGTTCTTCGGTTATGCGTAGTGATTCCTTGCCATTTCACTGGTTAATACACAACTTTATAACAGGCCATGTGACACATGGATTATATGGCTGAGAGATTGAATTCCGTCACTCAATTTCGAACAGAACGAGACATCACTGTAGATGTCCTGGATAATATTTTTTTCTATGGGCGCAAGACCGGCAAAGGCTTGAAACCTTTGACGAGGCCCGCTTGAGGAAGGGATGAAAGAGCTAAGAAAGAGTAGTGAGAGTCAGCTTGTTGATTCTAGACTTGAAAATCTGAAGATTGTAGGAATTTCCAATTTCCAGTCCGCCTTTGAGGGGATACTTCCCACTTCGTTGTTGTGTCTACCTGATAGGTTGGAAATGCATGCTAATTGCTGTTGTTCACAGTTCGGATTATTGATTCATTCAATGGTTAGAGTGCATCCCTAATTCATCGAATGGCTATAGCACAACAAAGAACACCCGGCGGATTACATTTTCATCAACTAAACTACACACAGTCTACCGCACCAGTGTAGACGGATTACTGGATCGCCAAACTTGACAACCCTCCTGGTTGAGAACTGAGATATCAATTGGCTAAGTGAGCGGATAGTAACCGATATTTACGACTGAAGACCTTAACGTAGAGAGGAAATAGAGAGCGCCGCACAGCAATCATGCTTTGCGGTCAGGGTGATGGAGTGATTGATCCACTCGATAATCCTTCCTTATAACCAGCACCAACGCTGACGTGGTCGCTATATATGTGGGTGCTATAGGATTATGTCATAACAACTTGATGACATTTGCTGGTGTAAATAACAGCCAATACGCCCTACACCAGATGAGTGCCCACCCGTTTGGTTCGTTTAGATTAGACAACAAAACGCATCGGCTCCTGACGGCAGTCCTCCAATTTTACTCCAGAAGTGCGACCTAAGCTCGCGGCAACTCTCGACAAGCTTTCCCATTAATGCTGCTCAATGGGCTGTTACCCTTCCGAGTGGAAACATGCCCACATTTGCCCACTCCTAAGAAGAGTGACAAATGTAACCCTCTCGATTACAGGCCGATGCTATCACAACATATCCTAACTCGCTAAGTTATGGTGACCATTATTAATAAGCATATCTTGCTGCTTCTGGTATCCCACCCTCTCATCAATGACCGCCAGTATAGTTCCGTCATGACCGGTCTTCTGGGGACTTAAATTTTTTTCACCGAACAATGGGCTTCAGTCATCGACACCTTCGGCGAAAACAGTGTCATCGCTCTTGAAGCTTCCGACCGAGTATGGCATGCTGGACTTTTGGTTTTGGTCCTAGTCTCATCTCATGGAATGCTAGTTTTCTCACTGCCGTGGACAAGCTTCTCTGTCGCTTGGGACGTGCCCTCCCTGGAACGCTCTCTATTAATGTTGTTGTTTCTCTCTTCCTACCCCCATGACTTATCGTATCCAATCATTCGCTGATGACTCCACCCTTCATCATTTACTCTACTTTCCTCGACCCCAGAACGAATTGAGTTGTCGTTGTCATCCAGTTGAACAATGAATTGAATTCTATTCTGAGTGGGGTTAAACTTTCTTTCAATCAGACTAAATATAAAAACCTGCTCATTTTCCGGATGGAGCGATTCCGACGCACCGTTCCTTTCCATGGCTAATCAGGTCCTTCCGCAGTCTGCTTCACTCATTATTCTTGGTATGGAAAATCACCATCACTTATATTTCCTATTTGTGCCAGAAGTTTACATTCATCAGTAACCTCGATTCACCGTGGAGTATGAGTGCCCTTGTTGTCCTGGATCACATGAAGAGGAAGGCTAATTGCGTTACTAATGACAGCCACCCCACTGCTACTCTCCAGCCTCTTTCCCACCTAGATCAGTATCCTCTCTCCGTCTTCTTACCGTTACTTCATGGCCCTTGCTCCTCGAACTTTCGGGAAGCTACCCGCGTGAAGTTACTGGCCGCACTCGATCCGCTTCTTCTTGCTACTTTTTCGGTTGCGGTTGCCTCGCCACCGCACTGAACCTACGCTCGCCTCCTGAAACAGTTTATTTTCCAATATATTCATCAAGATAAATTTTCCAGCCAGTAGGTGGGCGGTGCATAATAGTACCTATCATCATTTGATTCGTTTTTGGACCCTTTATTCCTATTGTTAGGCTCTCAACAGAGTTTTTCAATATTGATCAATATTAGACTGCTGCGAGAATCACGCTGCATTGGAATCATCTGTCATAGTAATTGCAGGAGTGCTCTATAATGACATCTGACCCTAAATTGAGCAGTGTCGGTTTTCCTCGGGCATCGACCAAGGGTTGACATTCCTTTCGAATCTGTAGCAAGGGGAAGTCGGTGGGTACCACTCCCTTTTTTCGCTTTCCATCGTCGAGTCCATCAGCGTTGACTATTATAGAGTTGTGAAGGCGGGCGGCACGTCAAGGAAGGATGGGCACGGAGCAAATCCCTCTCGAGTTTCCCTGAAAAACCATGACCTTGTTTACCCCGGTGTACGTACAATCACCAAATAGTTTAAAGGTGGTCTGGATGGAATATCTAAAGTAACGCAAGTACCGATAACGTGAAGTTAGGGGGACCACTGTAGGCAGAGTCAGAGGTCATATACGGAACAAAACTAATCAAAACACTGGGGTGATATATTTATGCTACTGAATACCACAAAGGTTATGATTTCCGTGCCGAATACGAACATTAAAAATATTGCGCATCGAGAGTTCTCTTTTCGGAATGAGGCCAATCCTGGCGCTCTACCGAGAATCGATTCACAGAATGTTCCAAAGCTAGTTAGCGAAATTCGAGCCAAATATTAAGAATTGAAAATATAGGGTCGCCTACCTTCATTTCCAATTTACGCCTCAATCGATTTTTTCGACACGTAAAGTGGTGCCTGTCGTACGCCGAGCCTGCGCTGCCGCTGCTGATTCTGTACAGTTCAGCCCATTCTGGAAAAATTCAACTTTTCGGTGTTTTATCGGTTTGTTAGGTGCCCTGAAGATTTCATGAACAATTATAAGAGCACTTCAAGAGACCTTCTCTCAATACTATCCGAGTCAATCATCAAAATATTCAAGTGAATTTGGGGGGTCATATTAGAAGATCTTCCCATTAAGTGCTCACATACACTAATAACAACTTACGCCGCCCAGCTGACCGAAAACCGTGATACCAAATTCGTGCAAATATTGACTCCATGACAGCCTTTAAGCTAAACACACCAACCAAGCATGGCATCTCGAAAATTATCATTTACTCTGACCGTTTATGTTTCGAGCTGACGGCGGTTTGAAGTTATAGCAAAGACATATCTTGACATACTGTCACGGATGAAATCCCATATCATAATCAAAGACGGAAATCTTTTGAATAGGAAAAAACATGAAAATCTAGCAAGTAAATTGGGCTGGGTTTTTCGTCATGCAATTGATATTTGTAAAATATTCGGAAATTGGAAAATGACTGAATTTTCAGTGATAATGGTGAGAGATCATGCAACCCGGGATTGCCCTCTTATTATCTCATCGAGTCCAGAAGGGGCGGATGAGATAATGTTGTAAGTTTGCCATTTCACTTATACTTACGTTGCTGTTGCCATAGCAACGGTTTCTACGGTAACAATAGTGGTGGTTTGAAAATATCCACTAAGGGGTACCCATTGTGGGTACCCATGGGTGCCGGGTGATCCAGCCATTAGGTGCACTTGCAAAGTGTCCGTTTGTGTGTTTGCGTGTGTGGGGCGCCCGTGTGCGTTGCATTTGCGTGTCGTCAGATTTTTGATGGTTTTTGAAATATCTCCATTTTGGAGAGTGGCTGAAGTATTCCACTATTTTTCAAGATATTGCCTTATTCCAATGGCTGAATGATTCACAACTTAGTAGCAATGTAAAAATGCATAAATAAAATAATATAATAAATAACAAACTTCCATGCAATCAGCCCCCAAATTACCAAAATGTCAATTTTAGGGGGGAAAAAATGATTTTGGGCCAACTGAATGATTTCAAATTGCAAAAGAAGGTACAAAGTATCAAAACAAAGGGTTTTCCAGCCATTTATGCTGTAAAACTAAACTGAAATTTCCATGAATATGAATATTTTTTGGGGAAAATGGATGTTTTCAGAGATTATTTTGATCAATTTTGTCCATTTGCAACTCGGGAAAAGGTAGCAAGAGAGTAGAAACAAATGAATAGTTCCACATTTGCCGATGAGATTCTGCAACTCCGGGGAGTGCCTCGTTATGTTGTTATTGTGTTTTGTCGTGGGAATTCGATTGACGCTGCTCGTAGGGTAGCACGCCGTATGAAGGGTTCAGGACCAAAACCATCAGGAAACCCCGAGTCAGCAAAAGAAAAGATGGAGACCCCGATGGTCGTGGTTTCATGGTCAGCAATTGCGGTCGGGCGGTTCGATGTGAAATGAGCGGTCCAGTTTGGTTCCTCCTGGAACATCCTGTGTTTCATGAGGATGGCCGGTTAGCCTGTTCTGTCTAGGGAATTTGATAGGCTTGGCGATGGCATTGCAGCTTTCTCTGAAGTGCGCCGGCCGTATTCTGTCTAAATCTGTGTAGACGGTTACACTCTGGTCTACCTAGTCGTGACAATAGTCGGTAAAGACAGTGGGTGCATGGCTGTCGCTATGTCCAACCGCCTTGTTCACTTGGTAACGACGAATCGATAGGGGTGTAATGGACTGCAGATTGTCACACTGTGGTTGTCTTATCTGTTATCAAGGTGAGCGATGACTTGACAAAGGGAGCTTCTACCTCAACTCATTCCTTGTGCGATGCTGTTCCCATTTGTGTCATTCCGGGCGATTTTAGTGCCTCCACAGGGTCAGCAGGGCTCTTTGGCTAGGAGGCATGTGAGGGGACATCTATGTGATGACAGCAGTCTCATATTATTAGACGTAGCTAGAAGACACGGCTATATAATTCCTGGTTCATGGTTTCGAGTTTCCGATGTGTGACTTGAAAATCTAGATATGGTATCACCATCAATGACATCGACCATGCATTCAAACATGGGAGATGAAGGATGATCATGAACCGCAGAGTCTTCAGGGTGCCCAGTCCTTCACGACTGATCACATATGATGGTCATCACAATTGGCTTCCATCAAGCTTTACAAGAAGTTTGATGTGAGTCAGCCGATGGATCCGAAACAGGATATGAAGCTTGGACAGTCGCTTGGAAGGCTTGCGGTGAACGTGGATTCCGCCAGCAGGAATGAGCAGACGTCTGCATTTCAAGACGGCAATGGTGTATCTTGGAGCGTATCACGGGTGGACAACGGGGCTACTTTCTAGGAAACCGTCGAGGCCATCGCCATGCTAGGCTTAGTGGTGAATATATAATACAATGTAATATATAACAATTATGCAGTCGCGTACCGAGAGAATAGTCCTGGGGAGGGGAGTGTGAGGTCGGGCACCCATGGGAATTTATGGGCTCCTAGACACATTGCTGTTGCAATATTTGATAACTGTAGAATTCCTACTGAACAGTGAAAAACGTCTTGTTGTGTTAAAAATTCATCGGTCATATGGGTCATGTGGGGGGGGGGGGGGTTCTGACACCAAATAACCCTCTTTGCGTACGCCATTGTTGATAAGTGTTGCACTTCGTTCAAGTGTTTGAGAAGTCTTCGCTTAATTATATCTTGTAGATATGACTACTGTGAGATTTAGTTCTTACAATCTCCGATCACAATCTCGTGTTATTTTACATGTTCCCCGTATTGAGCATAGGACACGTGGTCAGAAAGGCTTTTGTCTATCGAAGACCATAAATGTGGAGTGGTCTTCCTGTAGAGTTTTTGACCATTTTTCTGTAGAGGTCTTCAAAAAAGAAACTCAGAGATCATTTGTTCAGACATGCAATATTCTGTATAATATTCAATTGTGTGAGTTATGACTACGATTATTAAATTGATCTATTAGTCAATTTATGTATTATTTATTTACTATAGTAAATAACCCTGGCTCATGACATCAGGATTCTCAAAAACACTCCTAAACACCATATGACCTCGAATGTGCGTTCATATCCAAAATTATTAACCTATACGTCCCAAAATCATGATAAGCAGCATTCTTGCTACTTGATGATAATCGGTAATATAAATACCGAATTGCTCCAGTTACAATTTATAACCGTTCCCTGACCCCAGAAAGCCTTGAAATGTTCTGAACTGTCCTACCACTCAATGTTTACTACATGGATGCGTCAACGTTCTTGTAAATTCATTATTCATTAATGTTCTGAATTCAGTGCAATTAGTCACAACACAGCCACTCGGAGATCTACAAAGACTGGCCGGTATTTATTTTTCACTGAAACAATAGCGCAATTGGAATTCACTCCCGCAAAGCTCAGTTGTCAATATGAATAATAAGCGACCTAGTAGTAGTAGTGATTTTGACAGTCTTCTTTGGTGACAAAAGTTGGATATTTAGCAAGGAATCCCTACGCATAGTTGCGTTCTTGTCTCCAGTGAGTGGTCGTCTTCCAGACCACTGGCTGGCTGGTATATCAGGGGCAGCGCCAGCTAGAGTCCGGACATGGGTCTTCCCCGTCGAGGAGCAGCGCCCCCCCCCACCCCACTGTCAGAGAGCCTGGACGCCGTAGTGTCTCTGTCTCTCTTATCATCATGCATACTAGGAGATCTTTCGTGACGTTTGTCCTCACACTATGGTAATCTGTTGAATAAATTATATATTGCAGTTATTCCTTATCCGATCACCTATTCCATCCACGTATGCCTGACTTGTGAACTCGTGTTGAATCCGTTTTCATTAGGACTGAAATCCCTCATATATCAAATGTAAATGATGCAAGTAGGGTTGTTCACAGCGAATTCACAAACAAAGAATTGTGCAATTTTGTTTATGTCTGTAGCTGAAAACCGAATTTATGGATCAATTGACCTCCATACCAACTGTTAAAAAACGAAATTGGTCTAGGTTTACGGTGGAAATATCCACTAGAATTATACTGAAAGTGTTAAATAATATCTGTCCGCCCCGGAGCGAGGTCAGACGAATTATTGTGGTTTTATGACGTCAACAAATCGGACAACTCATGTCCGATCGGCTGAGTCGTTCGTCCGGCATGAGACGAATTTCTCTAATGTTTTAGGGAGCCGAAATAACATTTTAGGAAGTGGAAAATAATTGGCCTCAATTCAGTGTACTGGGACATATCTGTCACGTTGCGTCAATTTTCATGAAGGTTTGAACACTTGTCTTCAATTGTCCAAAAATGTCTTCATTCAATAATGTATACCGTTACTCTGATACCATATCACAATAAAGCATTGGAATAGCATACGAGTAACTGTACATCTGAATTGACTTTACAAGCACAGGCTGACGAGCTGAGTGAAACACAAATGAAAACCTCAACTTCAAATCCCGCACTTCTCCTTGACGTGATCGTCGCTCGGGAAAAAACAGTTTCACGCCCAAGGAATGTTCTGTGTTACCGAACGGAGTCATGACCTTTGTTCTTTTTAAGTGGCACTGGGGTTTTTCCCTCTTCCCTTGATTAGATCGATATTTAGCACCACGTACAATAGTTTTGAGTAGAACCCCATTCTTTTACGTCTGTACGTGACTTTGGTAGAGGCTGGCTTAGTATATTTGATGGGATCAACAATTATTGGAATCATCAGTTTATTGAAGGATGTAAGAGATAGGCCTATGAGAAAATATTTATTGATATGCCAGCTGATCGGTGTGGTGATCAATACTTTAGTATTTATTGACTGTATTTGTGAATATTTAATATTATCATCAAGCGTTTCGGTGCACATCCAATACATCAATCGATAATCTTTAAAGCTAGCGTGAAAGCCAGCCGGGAAAACCCGCGTTGATTATCATTTGACAGATGTTGGAAAAAGATTTCTACGCCTCCCGTTATGCTTCCACCCGTACCCGAATGTGCTTAAGCTGACTAAGGAAATCCCTAGTTGAAAATTGTAGAGGCCCCAGTTTTGGGTGTGGAAGGACACCGGTGAATCTCGCCTACTCTTTTCGAAGAGTGCCTGAGTAACGGGGCAGGGGTGAGAATTCCTGCTCCCGGGATCGCCATTTAACGTCCCATCCGACAGACGAGAGTGTAGCTTCACTCGTGCAGCCACTTTCCTTCACGAGAAAGGAGCGGGCCAGCGGGGTGAAAGTTGGTATTTGTGACGACACCGGGGGGTTTGAACCAGACCTCGGGCTCTTAGCAGGCGGACACTCTACCTGCCACCTCACCGCTTTCTACTTTAATAAGAGTAATTGCAATATTGTAATATTCCAAATTTCGGAAATTGATTCGTTAACGATATTTGTAAGGCATGGTTTACGTTGAGCTACAAAGAACCGAAGGAGGATTTTTGAGAACGAGTATTCTGGAATAATTCGTTGACTAGGATCGATAAAAGTCCAGTCTTTTATGGGTTCTTGCAGAGGAAAGGTCTCAATTATGTACATAACTTCTTTAATAATGACGGGACTCTTCGTCAGTATGAGTCGTATAATTTGCAGCGTTTCCCATTCATCCTTCCTAATGGTGGTGCTTGCGGCCATTCCAGTCTTTTGGAAGCAGAAGTTGATTATGGAAGATTGTTCTGTCAATTTCAGAGAAGATTTACTTCACAGGCTGGAAATGCGTGTTTTCACAATGGGCTCATATAGTGTCATGATTAAGGAGATATGTAAGCCACCAACGTCTCTGTGAAATTAAGATTTTGATAGTAGAATTGGTCAAGCATATTTTATGTATGGATATGCGTAAGAGATGCGGAATTACATTTTTGTTTTGTTTCGTTATGGGAACGAATCGTCTTTCATGTAGTATGAATATAACGGAGAGTTCTTTGTGTTCCCTCTGTGAGGAAACAATTGAACATTTATTTTGGGATTGTTATGATGGATGTTGAGAATAAGTTTATAGGAGACGGTTTTTTTTTTCATTTTCTATAATGGTATTTGAACCATAACTCAAACATCCGTACAAATTTTTCGATATATCCGGCCAAAATTGTGATATCTTCCAGTGTAAATAGGATAATAAAATTGCGAATAGGCCTACTGTGGATTTCAGCTATAGCTTTAAGTTTTCACTGGAAGTTGGAAGGTGTATTTCGCAAAATGTTAAATGTAAACGTTATTCCACGTATAGTGAGTTAGTTGATTCTTTCACTTTTCATGACCTGTTATTTGAAAATGTAATATGATGTATCGATTTATTTAGCTGAATGTGTGAACTGCCCTCGTATCATATAGATGATGTTCAAGAAGAAGTTATATTAAAAATGGATGAAATAAAACAAAAAACTGGTGTGATACGAAAACTCACATGAAGGGAAGTTAACATTCGCTCACTTCACGGCAAATTCTTTTGGCCGACATTTGCCCAGAACTACACCACGTATTGGGGTTGGGTTCATCCCTCATCGGCTGTGAGAAGCCCTGTGAGGAACGGAGCCGGAGGAAACGGTGGAATATCGTCGTTCGGCCCTGCATAATATAGTTAGCAGTGCACAAGATCAAGCCCTAACTGTTTGGAGTTAAGTACAACGTTTACAACGTATAAACAACTAACAACGAGGTTTTATCGCCTGTTTTTGTGTTCGCGGCCGCCCCGTTTGCCCGCACACTCTTTGGAGATACTTAAAAAAAAAAAAAAAAAAAACCAACCTCAAACAACACCCACTAAAATCACGTGTTTTTATTTTAAGGAAAATTCAGCCGAATCAATATTGAATTGATTGGCTTGATTTTCATTGCACATCATATGACATTTAAATATTTTGACTGGACTTGTCATTTAAAGAGAAACGAAGAGCTTTGAAGAAGTTCAAAACTTGGCAGTCTCTGTAGAGCGAATTTTTTAAATTTGCCAATTGACCCAAGTGATATTTAATGCTTACATTGAAAAATTCCGCACACAATTGACCCCACGATAACCTACCTTCGTGGAAAAAGGAAACTTGTGAAACAGGAGGGGAAGGGGAGTAGCCCCCTCAGACAGCGGAGATTCCAGCCACTAGACCACGGCTCGAGGTAAGCATAATTAAACAATGTGATGTTACTATATATAGCGCGCATTGCAGCCAGAGGAGTTTAGGCCAAATTAATTTCCCCCAAAATCATGGAAACACTATTCCAAGAATGATATGCGATGCCAAAAGGCCAACCGATGTGACCAGATTATTCGGAGAACAATTCTGAGAAAAGCTGCACTAAAGTTGCAATTTGGTTGATTTGAATTGAATTCTACGGGTTCAGGAAGCCAAGTGAGGCTCATCAAGGAACACTGGCCGTATTGATCGTGAATGAGCACCAGCGATACTCGCCTCCGCTTTCTCGACTAGTACTAAGGTGATATCGAGTCCTGGGGCAGGGGTTGTAACCAATCCCAAACTGCTCCGGGACCGGAAGGAGGATCAGTGAATGAAATTCATGATCCGTCCACTTTTCCCTGGAGCCTAGACTAGGAGCGGAAGATTCAAGTTCCAACCCGGAATGTTTGCTTGCAAAGCTTTGCTGATACCACTCTACCAATTTTCTGGCCTCTCTGTGGAGGGCCACATTCATGATTTGTAATTTGCCCAGGGCTTGATTCTTTTGGAAATAGAATACCGTTTGCATCCGGCAGCCATTTCCTTCATATTTCGGGGTTTGTATATTTGATATTGGCATTGATATGGGAGTGTTATCTGACAAATATTTCCTACATTGAGTGGAAAATTGAAAATACACTATAGTACACTTGCATACCCGTGCACGTGGTATTTATTATTATTATTATATTATTATTATAGTATTTAGTATTATTATTATTATTATTATTTTCTTCTCTCCTCACCACTCTCTCAGTTGGCTTGTTACCTCTCCTTTTTCTCTAACCATCGGATCCTACCCGCGTCTTGGAGGTTTGAGTAGCACGTCTTAGTATGGGGGCAGTGCCAAGTATGGCCGTCTTCGTCAGGGATGTTGCTGGTGGGTGGCCTAAGCTGGGATATCTTTCCAGATGTGCGTCTCTTTGGTGACTGCGCCGATGCCCCTATCACGACGGGGCACAACCTTGTCTTTGACTTCCACATCATCTGTACTCGAGTCGCGATCCTGGTATTGTCTCTAATTTTTCTCTTTCTTTCCGGACGATGTTTGTGTCGTTGGGAAAGCTACATCGACGATCGTTTTCTCTCTTGACGGCCTTGTCCCATATCACCAGCTGGTTCTTCTTTCGTGTATGACTCGATCGGTTCGAATGCCCAGGGGATCTTGCTCTGTCATTCTCTTCCTTATGTTGGGTTCGTGAGCCATGTCTTATTGCGTTCCGTTGGGATCTTTTAGAACTCAACACACTCTGTGGTGTATGGCGCTGCGCGTTGTTGTGTCTCACCTTATAGAGGCTCCCCTCATTTGCGAGCCTGCACCCAATATGTTGGTCGCAGTCTCATCTTTCTCACCGACATTCGGTACTCGGGTCCGCGGATGATCGCAATATTCTTGCTTGGTGACCTTTGTGTTGAGGGCTTGATTTGCGCTGCTGTTATTATCGCCTCTGTTTTATTTAACCCTGTGTTTCTGCTCCATCCACTGTACTCCTTCCTCTGTTGATAATCTGCCCTTGTCTCCTTTTTCGGTTTGTGACCAACCAGTACTTTGTTACTCCATACCGCCTCTATTATCTGGGGCGTGTCCTTTACTTGGCAGAATGTATCCATGCGTCCCGGCACCAGGAGTTCTCTCGTGGCCGCAACTTCTTTCAGGCGCACCTCCGTTCTCCCTCGGAATACCGTCGGTTGTATGTCAGCTCGGTGGGTGCAGTCCCCCAACAGTTCATGGTTTTCTTGGTCATCCTGTCGAGACCGGCCAGCTCGCACTGTGTCCATTCTATTATGCCTGCCGTGTGTGTAATTACTGGCAAGGCGTACGATATATGGCATGTATTTTGTTCGTCCGTGAGCCTGATTTCAGAACGTGTCTAAGCCGTTTTCCTGTGTATTTTGCGATGATGCCGGGGCACTCTTACTTCCCGTCTTATATTCTCCATGTTTTGAAGGATACCGAGATACTTGTATCCCTCTTCGGGGTTGGCGTCTCTGATTCTTCCCGAGGTCTAGATCGAGGCCATCGGTGAGTTTTAGTTTAACCCCTCTTGTTATTTGTCCTCGCACCTTGTCGAGTCCGAACTCCATGCAGATGTCCCTTGCCGAATATGCGACGTCCTCGATCAGGGCTTTAGGTCGGCCCTCGTTCTTAGCGGCGCTGAGATCATCCTATACAGGAGATGGTTAACTTTGTTACCAGTTTCGATGCTGTAACCTGTTTTAGCTTGGCCGCAGTGGCGGCTCAGTGCGTTGAGTGCTACAGAACAGGAGTGGTGATAATTTATCACCCTGGAAATCCCCGCTCCCTTTTTGATGTCGAGCCACGTTCTTTCCCTCGCAGGTATAGGGTAGTTGACAGTTTGCCATTGACCGTTCAATTAGCTTCGTAATAGTTGATCTGGTTGTTTTTGCATGCCTGTAGGCTTGACTCCAGGAGTGTGAGACCGGAGAGTATACGCCTTTCTGTAGGCAATCACCCAAACGCAAGGTTTGTTCGTCTCCTCTTGAGTCCACAGTGACGGTTTGGTCAATTAGCAGCGGTCTTTGTGCAACGACACCCAGGTCTTGCCCCTTTCTGTTCATACACGGGATGTGGTGTTCAGTAGGTGGCCCATTTTAATTTAGTCGGCGAGTATTTCAGAGAGCCCTTCACGTAGTCGCAAGCATTTTTCCTGTGATCGGGCGGTTAGTTGTTTTGGCTGTGTTCCTTAGCGGTCCTTCGGATCAGCACAGTTCGACCCATTATGAAGCCATGGTGGAATTTGCTCGGGTGGTTCTACTACGTCTTTGTGTAGTTGATTCAGTCTACGTGTAGGTGATCAGTGTTCAGCAGTAGCCCTGTAACTGGTCAGGCCCACAGGTGCCTTATAATAATAATTAATAAATTTATTATTATTATTATGATTATTATTATTATTATTATATTATTATATATTATTAGTTATCATTATTATTATCTCATCAGTCCCAGAGGGCCAGACCAGATGAGATGGTGTAGTCACTTTGCCATTTCACATCTATTCACTGTTCTGTTGCAATAGCAACGGTTTTGCTTGCTATGGAAACCATAGTGGTGGTTAGGTACTATCCACTTGGGGGTACCCATTGGTGGGGTACCCAAGGGAGCGGGGTGATCCAGCATTGAGGTGCACTTGACGAAGTGTCCGTTGTGTGTGTGCGTGTGTGTGTTGTGTGTGTGTGTATGTGTGTGTGTGTGTGTGTGTGGTGTTTTGCGTTTGCGTGTCCGTCAGTTTTGATGGTTTTTTTTTTCGCAGATATCTCCGTTTGGAGTGTCTGGACAAAGTGAAATTTCGCACACGCTGAATAGTCACTAAAACACATAATTGCTCTTAGACAGAACTATCAGATTTCGGGAATTTAGGAGCAAAAGACAAATTTTTGGGGCACTTTCTCATTTTTACAGGTTTTGCACTTTTTTTTAAGATCTCCCGACCCCCCATTCCAATGGCTGAATGATTTCAAACTTTGTAGCAATGTAAAAAGGCACAAATAAACAACTTTCCACTTTCCTCATGCAATCGCCCAAATTACCAAAAATGTCCATTTTTAGGGTAAAAAAATTGATTTTTGGCCAAATTTGAAGAATTTCTGAAAATCTTTTCAGTTTTTTTATTTTTTAGAGATTTTGAGGACTGAATATTCCAAATTCAGAACAAGGTAGCAAAGTATCAAACAAAAAAGGGTTTCCCAACATTTAGGCTGTAAATTAAGTGAAATTTTCCCATGATGATATGAATAATTTTTTTGGGGAAAATGGCGGTTTTTCAGACATAGTTGATGAAATTTTGCCATGTGCAACTGGCGAAATGGTAGCAAGTTGAAACAAATGAATAGTTCCACCTTTGCCGAATGAGATCCTGCAACTTCTGGGAATTGCCCTCTTGTTATTATTATTATTAGGATTATTATTATTAGTATTATTATTATTATTATTATTATTATTATTTTTTATTTGGTCCATTCAACTTTGAAACCTTTATAGGTATATTAACACGCAAATACACGCACGCAAACACCATAATTTCACAACAACACATTTCTATGAAGCCACTTACAACATAGATCATAACTGAATAGTCCCCACCCCCATATTTTTGTTGGACAACTACGCGTTCATGAAGACACCAGTACCAGTGGAAAAGTTGAAATGGCAATTACAATATGCCATCCTCTTCACTGTCGTCTGCGGTTGAAGCCCAAACGCCAATCACGCGAGGCCGGGCAGGAGTGATTGGGGGCCCTCCGAGAACTAGGAATTCTCGATGCGTCAGGACGCGTATTCCTCGCATCTGGGTCGAAAACGCATTTGCTAACTATTCTGATTCTCTCCCAAGTTCGTTATTCATCGGGGGGGGGGGGAGGCAATACAATGTATTTGAGCCCGCAATACATAGTTCAGTAGTAAGGTAGATGCGACTTGTAAACAACCTGTAATAAAAAAAACTAATCTTACTACTCACGGTAATATGGTGGCGATGTAGTGTAAACGCGCCGATTACGCAGCCACGGCCCTGCTATCAGTAAGAGTTGAAACCCTCATCTTGATTTATATCGTTGCGTTTGGCGGCTGACTGTTGGACAATGACACAATATCTAGAAATGCACATGCTGGGTCAATTATATATATACCCAAATTGCAATAATTGTGTTCCATCACATATTTGCTCTGTATGGACATTATTCTCTTTTCCGATATTTATTACATAGTTCGCGTGTTAAGACTGGGCGGCACTAACTTGACTATTCGCAGGTATAAATCAGCCAATCGCTGTCCCGCTCAGTGATTCCGTCATATACGTCATGATGAGTACAGGTTAAGTTGATAAATCACTGACAGTAACATTCGGAATGCCACTCGCGATGAGAGATCAATGACATCAATAAATTACGTGGAATGGCTTTTCCTCAACGAGATCTCTGAGAACACATCAGCCAGCATACGCATAACTCTCATGTTGATCAGAAAGCTTGTTTTGTTTCTGTCTGAACTGACATCTGTCAAAATCCAAACTGATCAGTCCGTCCATAAATGTTTCAACAACACTAAAGAAAAGCCTTCATCAAACTGCATTGCATTCGTCTCAATGGTAGAATGAAATGATGAGAATATGTTCTACACACTATGTCATTCATGTTCGGTATCATATGGTAATTTATGTAAATATGCGATGAATTTGGAGAATGGATCATCCAGAACCTACACAAACATTGCCTGTCACCCAACCAAGCGCGATATGGGGGGGGGGGGAGAGGGGACGGCGCCCCAGTATTTTGGTTGGGGACGCGATGCATTCCCCCCCCCCCCCGCCCCCCAATCTTGAGCCCGACTGCTATTCACTGAGACTGTATCCGACTATCTAGAGTACCGTGTTCAACAACTGCATAATGACCCTAAATTAATCAAGTTCATCAGTGGAATTCTGCTGCTCCATTCTCGGGTATTAAATGTCCCGGTAGTGTTCAGAAATATGCGCGCCTTGTGGCAGACATATAATTTTTTTTTTTTTTTTTTGGAAATTTATCTCTGGTTGTTCGAATTATCAATGAAAAAAGGGTTCACCTCCAATCACTAACGTTTGCATAAGACTGGGGGCCCTTTTTTTTTTTTTTTTTTAAACAGCTCGGTGTGTTGCTTTCTTCCATCGGACTTAATCATTTTCCTGCAGCGGACAGTTTAGTTTAAATAAACTAACAACCACAACGCATTGGCTATCTCGATTTGAGGGGTTTAGTAGGCGACGGCGGTTGGTCTAACCACCCTGGCGGGATCTGTATTTTTTTTTTTTTTGGTTCTTCTGTGTGCCGACCACTTGTTGAAGTTGGTGTACGGTGCACACACTGTCACCATGTGGCACACGTCGGCGGCAACGAAAGATCATCCAGGGAAGGCCACAAATTGCGGTTTGTCAAAAAGAGAAATGATTCAAATCACGTGAAAAAAAGGTCCAATATATTGCATATATTTTCGATGGACTGCCCAAAAGTGTCAACTTCGTTGTTTTTGGAGGGAAGGAGATTGGGGCGACGGTGTAAGTCTACCACCTGGCGGGAGCTGTGAATTTTTGGGGATATATGTTTTATTTGCAAATTAGACGAGACAACGCCTGCAGGTAAACCGCCAACGAGTATTGAGCAATCAGGGGGAAGACAAGCAACTTCATTTATAACGCCTGAGATCGGGGAGTCCCATGGGGCTAAAACAAAGTTGGCCCTCAAACAATCGCCATGTCCTAAACTCGGTCATCAGCGATATAAAGTTTCGTCAAAAATCAATATGGGGCCGCCGTCGTTGTGGTGGCGGCGACGCCCATTTTTGAACTCTCTTACTCTTCCGAGATTTTTATCCGATAACCTGTGTGCAAAGTTTTTCAAGTCAATCCTACAATGCGTTGGAGAGTACGCTTAACACGAAATTTCTCCTGTGGCTGCGGCATCGAAGACAAACCATAATATTCCCATGTGGGGATATAAATAGAGTATTTAGAAATCAATTTAAATGGGTGCGACCACCCGTGTTGAAAGCTGGGTGCCAGCGCAGGGGAGCGGTGCACTTACTAAGTGGGCAGGCACACGGTGCGGGTAGGCACCCCTTGAAATAAGCCGTCGAGATTCAGTCACCAGGTAATCGTCAAAATTCGGCAAATACAGATCAAAATTCAGTGAATTGAAGATCCGTTATATCCAAAGAGTTGCCTGACAAAATTGGTTTTGATGTAAATGTCCAGAAGTGTAAATTGCCGAGTAAAAATTTCGCCTCGCGCCTCAATTTTGCCGTTTTAGTTCTGGTTATAACTCATGGCCACCCGTCTGGCCAACCCATTGGGAGTGTCCCTCCCATGGCCCTGTGGTCCGCAAGAAGATAATCCAGGGGGCCGTATCTTTGAGTAAAACACTCAGGCCTATCTAAGTAATAGGTCAGAGAGGGGTCAGGAATGTCGTTGATCAAATTGGATAACCTGCAGAATCTCGCGCTTCGTGCGAATGCGTGGTTGTTGCCATTGCCATTTTCCATTGCTCCTTTCATGACCGAATCTCTCAACTTGCATCGTTTTTTAGAAATGTACATTACGCCAACGAGAACATTGATCCCTTAGGCTATAAGTGTTTGGAGAACCTACCCTAAAATAAAAATTCAGGAATGCTATTTATTGTCCATAAGGCACGGGAAATGCTTTTCCTGCAATCTAGGGGGGCTGTCAAACCAATTTTTTCCCGGCACGCACGCGCAACCATGGTGGCGCTCAGCACCGCTCAGATAGTTTTCAGCTTGTCCTGTTGTGTTAAACATTTATTGTCACTGGGTCATGGGGGGTGGGGGGGGGGATGAGGGGTCTGACGCCACTGACGTACATCCTAAAGGAGTGAAAGGAGTAGCTACAGGGGCTTAACATTAATATTACTGAGCGTGTTTACCGCAGTGATTATTAGAGCGTGATCTGACTGTCCATAACCATCAAGATCTATACATCATTGGAACGAGAACATGCTTTGGTCGGTTCCATAACTACAACTGGAATTACTAGAACATGTTTGTGCCACAGTGATAACATGACAGTGACATGAGACGGTAATACCAGCAAATAAAAGACATCATACGAAATTGAACATCTCTGTCGGTTTTCCATACAGTAACTGTGAGTACCGTGATCCCAAACCAGCAGGCTGAAAAAAGGGTCATTTTTTCCTAGCCCATGTGCTGTACCAAACATCGGATCAACGAATATTTCGCGTTTTTTTCGCAAAGTTCTAGAATTCTGGAGTGTTTTAATAAGATGCGACATAGGAATTTACGAAAGGCGCATCGAGTCCAGCCTGTACTTAAGTTCGCAATAAAAGAAACAGGGCCCCATTTTTACATTAGGCATTTTGCAAATCATTGACTTCGGATATCTAATACATTTTCACTTCGGAAGCCTCTTACTATGATTGAATAAAACGAACCCTTTGCCCGCACTTGCTAATCCCTATACACTGCTAAATCAAATCCGTAATTTTACATATTGCATCGACACGCTGCTGCCAGAGAACTTTCCTCTTGATACTGTCAGCTGTAAGATCCTAACGCTGACGATCTGACTATTCTGTTATTTTTCGACAGCAGTTTTATGTAAATCATTCACAGAATTCCCAACCGTTCTGAAAACACGATAAGCACATTATATTCGCAGCTAAGCTGTGTGCCCAGCAAAGAAGTATCTTACAATTGTGTGAAATTAACTTTTTTTTATATATTATTTTCAACTGTTTAAATATATCGACTAATCTACAGCTCCACGCGACCGTCGAGGTAGTTTAAATAAAATGAGGATATGTTCTTACCCGTGATTCCCTAATTTTCCTGAAGTAGTGTGACTCTATTACATTTCACCCTAACAGTCACGAGAAGGTACCGTAATATATGTTTCCAACACAAACCTGATTTTTGCAGTTCATTACAGGTTTTGCAGCTGTTATTAGTGTCAAATATTGCAGCACATGTGTCTCGAGGGCCATAAACTGTACTTATTTGCCAATAGGAGGATGAGGCCATTTATGAGGCGCACTTCCCTGGGTTTCCGACATCGCCCCCTCCACCCCCTCCCCAACCCCCTCCCCAACCCCCCACCAAGACAAATCCTCGGTACGCGGCGCCTGAGCACAGTGTTCATTTTAGCCTTCTATAGTTCCCAATAAACTGGGTGGGTCAGCGGTGCCGTATAAGATCGCGTAAGATATGAAACTTCTCCACATTTAGCTTCGGTCATCTCTCAATGCCGAAACATTATTTTTCGATTTTTCTTGCAAATTCACTATATTTCCAACCAAGGTTGTGTCAGTATGGTTCAATGATGGAATCACCTTCGGTGTTTTCTTAGCGGGCTCCATCTCTTCCGTTGGCGTGGGGCGAAAAAAACTTAAACATTGTACCCACACGGCGATTAGGATCACATAGTGGCAATAATTAATTAAGCCGATAGAATCAATTGATGGATTAGTTTTGACGAGATCGCTGACAATTGAATTATCTCAGACTCTTTGTTTTGTTTCTGGGTCCCCAACGAGGCTTTGATTTAGATTACTCAATGCTTTCTTCCATTTCTTCCACCGTCTATGATATTTGTCGGTGTGCTTTGCTATTAACAGTAACTATATGACATAACAGTGGACAGTGGGGTTGGTGTAATAAGGTGAAGTCAACTATATACGGAAGCCCATATACAGTGCAACTTGATATCCATAAGTTCAACCATCTGGCGGGACATCGCCAGAAGAACCGGCAAGTGATTATTCACATTACTCCAAGAGCCAACTTCGTCTCGCAGACGAAACCCGCGATTATTGAGCGGTATCGTTTACATCGCGCGTTACCACAAGACGTCGTTCCACGATATACGGTTAGTCATTTGATTTCAATTGTCGAATCGAGTTGCACTACAACATTTTTTTTTTATCGTGACGCCGGCGCGTACCGAGAGATTTGTCTGGGAGGGGGGTGGGGGGTGAGTTGGAACCCAAGGGAATTTCCCCCTTTAAAAATGGGCCTCACCCTCCATTTTGGCAAAAAGTACAGTTTATGGGCCCCCTAGAACCTAGACACTGCTGCTGCAAATATTGCTAAATAACATCTCCAAAACCTCTACTGAACTGCAAAAAAATAGTTTCTTGTGTACAAATATTGATCCACTTGGGTCATGGGGGGGGTCCTGACCAATCCCCCCGTGGGGTACGCCACTACTGGTCGAGACGTCACGTCAAATTTACCGGTAACCTCAACTGTCAAACATCCGGAAAAATTGGATAGTAGTATGACAAGGCTCTATCACCTCATTGTACGTCTTCGTATACTGTCAGTTTTGTACGCTATAGCATTCTATACCTTATCACTGCAGCTTCGCTTCTCTTCTCGGCCGATTGAGGATGTGCTAGTTTTGATCAATTCCGCAGCGTTCTTATGAGCTGCTGTACCAGCGTATAATGTCGACCATTCAGAGAGCGTGATAGGGAATTATGCGCTCATAATATTAGACTAGGGGCATAGAGCGAATTGTTGATAAAAATTGACTTTGTCTCTCCACTGTCACAACGAAAAGTTTGTTTTTCTCATAGAAAAGCGGTTCTCCCGAGATTCCACTCGTCCCCGCGTCAGAATCCGAGCACAGTGAAGAGACATGGGAGTTTGCAAAATTTAGGAAATAGGCAACAATGCATTTTCATGAAATGATGGAGCGGTATCTATGAAGGGTGGTACCCATCGACGAAGCGACTTTAGGTAAAATGTGTGAAAGTGCACCCCACCGAGCAGAATTTGTCCAGTAGAGGGTCTATGAGGTCATTCTATATGTGGTCTGAGCCGAGTTGGTGGCTGGGGTAAGGTATAGCGCCCTCATTGATAGGAACTTGCGACGATTGGGAATCAGGATAGAGGGCTTATTAACAACTGTATAAGTCAGTCGTGTGAATGCATTACTGTTTTACAGGGTGGGCCGTCGGGTGGTAAGGAAGAGAAAGGAGGAGAGGGGGGTGGCATAAGTCGTTACAGGCGGTTGGAGTGCTGTTGGGGTATGGGGTAGTCGGACAAGAATATGTGCGTCGCGGGATGTGGTTGAA
Source organism: Sclerodactyla briareus (assembly GCA_026419785.1). Taxonomy (NCBI): domain Eukaryota; kingdom Metazoa; phylum Echinodermata; class Holothuroidea; order Dendrochirotida; family Sclerodactylidae; genus Sclerodactyla; species Sclerodactyla briareus. Next base: position 365,156 of record JAODTK010003876.1, read on the forward strand.
AAGATGCATGTCGTGCATCATCTTTGTCGACCAGGTATTGGAATTCGAACAATCTCACAGTAATGTCCCGTTACGCATGGAACGCTACCGTTTCTCCGTTCAAACTTTCACCGATGAACCTCGTCTTTATTCTTGTTGGTCCCTCTGTCGGTTCTCGATGAGATCCACAGCCGACCCCTCACTGTACTGCCAGGTTTGAGGGATCCCATGCCAGAGGTACCGTACTGAGGGGGCAACGTACTCTCCCGATTATGCATGGGCGCTTGTTCTCCCCAGTTCACAATGAAAGGTTTATATCTCAATGAGATCCACAGGTGCCGCCATTGATGTTGAAAACTCGATGACAATCTCTCTATCTGTTCACTCAGCTCGGTGGCGGTATTCCCGCCGACCCGCCACTCGGTGTAGGCTGGAGGGAGCCCATCTAGGGACTACTGAGCATATCGACTCGCATTGTGAATTCTGATGTGTTCTCACGCTCCTAGAAATGAGTCTATCTTCTTCTTGCTGGTTCATCTGCCGTGTTCTCCGATGAGATCCACAGGTCGGCCCACGTCCCCACGGAGAAACATGCTGGATGGAGCCCATGCTATGAGTACTGAGCAGATCCTTGCCTGATTGCAAACATCTGAATGTGCCATCTTAGGAAATGAAAATGGTTGAAGTTGCCCCGCATCTACACCTCTTCACTTTTTTGAAAGAAACGGTACTTTCGGTACACAAGGTGAATCCCATTGCGTAGGTATGATCTTTTTCATTGGGCGGCGCTGAGATGGGGTGGGCTGGAACTATTTTATAGGTCGTTACTATCTAATCGGAAGCCAGCTCGGTTAAGCGTAGCGTACACGGGAATTTCTAGAATGAGGCCTCCGTACTGCAACCTTCCCGGTCTTCCTTGACCTTTTTACTGAAGCTGATGCAGTGGCGCGGCGATGGTATTTTGTGGAAGCTTAGGGCATTGGAATGGTGGGCTGCGTCATATTATCCAATTAAAATTACCCAAATCTCAAAAGTTGCCTAAGTTCATTGCATTCATGTAAGGCTCACAGTACCCAATATTTTACCCTTCTTGGAATAATGCGTTCACTCCGTCAACAGAGAAATACTTCGAATGGTGCAAACGTGTGTAATTCACTTCCGAATTATAAACGTTTTCCGGTGATATGGCAGGCGGATATGATGAAGGATCAGATTTGTCTTTGATCGAATTCGAGGGCAAGTAGATTCACATCTAAATCTCATTTTCGAAGACCGCCGACGCCCTCTCCTCCCACTTTAGACAAGTTTGCATTTCAGGTGGCCACAGATGCAATTTGTTCACTCTTAAACAGTCCACTTCGTTCCGGAAATAATTTTACATTTTCACGTCCTTAGGCGCCTTATTTGGGAGTTGGTGTAATTCTTACCTGTCAGCGGACCGTCAACTTAAGCATACGGGACCATTCCGAGTTACGAGATCGGCCTGTTTTTTTTTTTTTTTTTTTTGGTGCCCAAATTTTCACTGATTTTTAGCCCATTTTTTGTCCCCGAATTTTCTCATCCCTTAAAAATGTGTGCGGCCAGTCTGCCCTCCCCCCCCCCCCCCTCCCCTCTCGACGAGCCCTCTCATAATTGTGCCATCGTCACATGTCCTTAGATGCATTTGTTGTTCTGAATCTGTGGTGTTTTTTCTGCAACTGTGCTGGAGCTTTTTTTACCTTTGATAAGAAAATTACCTTTGCCTCCCTTCACCTGAATTTCTCATTGTTCGATCGAAATTTTGATCACTTCCTTTCTAGATTCTCCTCTCAATTTTTTTTTTTTCATATCCCATTTTCGCTGTCTCATTTTGGACCTGGTAAACTTCTTGTCCCACTCTCGTCAGCTACATCCGGAACTCTATTTGTGTATTTTTAGTCCAAACAGAATAATAAAATTACACTAGCCTCTTGTAAACAAAAATGCTTGAGGGTCATTTGCAGATTTTTACAAGCTAGGCCTATTCCGTAGCGTTGTAAGCGAATCTAATCCCTGCCCTAATCCTTAATCATAGCAATAGACATAATTGATTGCTAGACAATACCGATCGCCAATCAAAGCGTCCTTTAATATGCGTGCTAATATGGACGAAAAAAACGTATTATTATTGCGCGACCGCAGTGGTGGCGCCAGGATTTTTCCCGACGGGGGTTCGAGTTCCCCAACGAGCCCCCCTCCCCCCTGAGTCAAGACCTGCATTTTTGACGTTTTCATTTTTTTTATAGCTGGTAGGCGGCAGAACGATCATCCTCCCACGAATTTAACATTAATCTCTTTTGGCAGGACATTTCGAAGATATCCATAAGGCTTATGTATCCTTTCTATATATGCCCACCAAAAACTTCCTTGTATAGTCTGCAGGATATAGGAGGATGGATCGCGTTCTTCCACTTGAGTGGAGGATCTGCATACCGTAGACTATATGGGCGCGCGAAGCGCGGCGAAAATTTTAGGCTTTACAATATAGGAATGTTGCTATTAAGAAGGCTGGAAAAACTTATACCGTCGGGAAACGGCCGTCGTCGGGGTTTGTAAATTTTGGGTCCCCCTCGAGCTCCTGACGAGATGGAGAAATTACCCAGGGCCAGGCTTCTCCGACGGGGGGGAAAGGGGGGGTTAGGGGAATTTTTCACATAATATTTGGATATTGATATAGAAAATTGATCTTGCAGAAGGAATTAAAGCAAATGCTTCTGAAAATTAGGAAAGTGGATGGATAGCATGAATGACGAATGCTGGTTTGAAACTAAAGTGGTTTTCCAATTCCAGGAGTGGGGGAAGGGGGTGTGGAATGGTACTTCCTACCTCCCACCCACCCACCGGTTCCTACGCCCTTGGTCTAACCGGACGTTACGGTAATTTGGTGGAATTTGGAAGGAACAATTTTCTTTAGAATTGACTTTGATTTGCACACGCTTGAGCAGTTCAGATATGTCAAGCAATAAACGATGACGAGGACACACTAATCTGTAGCTCTGCAGTTTCCCGGACGGCAAGAATTAATGACGCACCTAATTGATTCGGTGCATTGCTAAATTGTTATTGTATTCTTTTTCTCGATTCGAAGATTTCGGTAAATGTGCTTAGTTGAGCAAGTTTGGAATGTGAGTAAAAAGCAGGGTGTAGTCGAGACCGGTCTCTGTCATTCATTTTCGTGAATCTGTGATTTAATTTACTCGAGACTATTTTTTCCTGCTGCCCCCCGCCAGGAGAGAACAAGCATGGAGCAGAAGAGTGAATTGCCCATATCTATTACGGTATTGCTGTGTCACGAAGTTTGGAGCACTATCGAATAATGATTCAGGAAAACATAGTTAGGGTAACACTCTCAGGAGTCCTATAGCTTAGTTTGTCTAACATTCTGTGACACGATCACCTCCATATGATGTTTCCAAGCGGCTTACAGGTGTTGTCAAGAACCGTAACTTCTTCATAGTAGCGGCATGGGTCTTCATACTCCCTATATGATTTGGGTCCACGATTTCGAACGAAAAATCTGCGCGGTTATTCAAACTCTAAGAACAACTTTTTAGTGTGCATATAATCATGGTGTGCTGCCCTCAATAATAACCCCGACCAGGGGCGGTCGGAGCGTTCCGAAAAGTGGGGGGGGGGGGGGACATATCGTACCAAAGACCATCTACGCGGAGCGCCACCAACGTTGGCGCGGAGCGTAAAAGAAATTTCAGATTTTTTTATACCCTCCCGATCGACGTGAACGACACTTGCCAGCTCAATAGCAAACATCTACATGTGTGATTCGAGTAAAAAGACAGACGAAAAAGTTGTCATTGGTGCATACCAAGAAATGATTTACCGAGTATTCACACATGGTAAATTTTTTTTTATTACCTTTCCTACTCGGCTTTATTGGTTTGCGTGGGATCCATGGCGCACCGAACGGTCCTCTGTGGGATCCGAAGGGAAAAGCCATAGGCGTACTGGACACTCCAATTTGGGAGCGAAAATTTGTACCCAAATTTTAAAAACCAAGTCAGTCACTGGAAACCACTGGCTCGCGCGAAAAAAATTGGCACGTTTTTTCCTGGCATTTTTATCGAAAAAGTCCGCGCAAAAAAAAAAAACCCTTGCATTTTTCTTCCCAAATGTTTCCACGATTTTTCGTCCGAAAAATTGGGGGAGGTTGGGGGGGGTAGCAGTCTGCCCCCAAAGCTTCGAATTCCTCGAGTGCACAAATGTTCGAGCATTAAAGGTCGCAATATTTAGCCCACAACGCCTGGAAGAAAAACCTCATGCGCGCGAAACAACTTGATCAATTATGCACTTTTGGCTATTCGATCTAAAATTCGACAACTTGGAATGAAACATGGGTAATCCTTCCACTTCGGCGCTTGTCGGTTTCAGATCTTCACGGGGTAGCACCTGGCATTAGTGGTCTTAAGACATTCCAACGCTATTATTGTTTGGTTAGACAAAAATTGAATCAGTTAAGAGTGAAACAATATCGGCATTGCCTATTACTTTTTATCACGGTCCGGAAAAGTGGGGGGGACAAACGATCTGAAGCCCCGCACTTCTGAAAGTGTGGGGGGACATGTCCCCCCCGTCCCCCACCTGTTGACGCCCTGACCCCGACTGCCTGCTGCGCTCAATGCGACAATTATTCCCGCTATAGTAACGAGGTTTCATCTTGAAATTGGCTATGTGGTCCCTTCTCTGTTGTGTTCATTTTTTCTGTGTATGCTCGCCGTGCAGAGGATCGAACCTATTCAGGCCCGCCAAGGGGGCAGACGCTGGATACTGCACCTTATTGTGAGCTTCGAATCTTCCCATGTACACGGACTTATGACAGTGCCGTCGTGGGCGGTATGTAGTACCCTAGCGCAGACGCAACTAGTACATTTCCTACCCCTCGTTTGTTCTGCTCCAACCCTTGTGCTGAGCATCCATTGAGAAGGAACAGTTACCGTTTTTTCATTCTTTGGTATGACCTAACCGGGATTCGAACTCCGGGTCCTCCCGACTCTGACGCTCTACCAATAGTGCTAATGATAGGTTTCATGTCGTAGACTCTTCGCAGGAACATTTTGTAAATCACCACGCGCTACTTTCCAGAAGGTGGTTTGTGGTTCTGGAATTTCGATACAGATGTACTATGGGCCACTAGAATTCTTAGTTGTACCGATTGAGTTGTTATTAGTATGAACTAGTTATCTCGTTATGTTTGTTTCTGTCGCGATGCCACCACAGGCTGCCCGCCATGGGTAGAGATCTGTCGTTACTTCGACTGTTCACGGTTACGTTATGATGTGAGAATACTATTGTTGTCAATGTTTACAGGGGTGCCTGGCAGTGTCCGAACAGTGTGCCAAACAATCTGTCGAAACTTCTCTGTACGAAAACTGCACAAAACTTCACATGATGGGGATGTCCCCCCTACTTATTAGCAACATGGCTCGCCAATGGGGGGGGGGCCAGGGTAGGCACGGCCCCCCCCCCGCCCTCGAAAACCTTGTGCCCCCCGTGGTGCCCCCCCCCCCCAATGAGATTTGTGATTTTCGAAAAAAATATTTTGTAGTCAGTTTCGCTACCATTTGAAATAGATCTGGCAAAACACCACGAAAATATCACAAGAAGTCAGTAATGGTGTCCAAATTCGCCTCGGAATGCGATAAAAGAAAAATTTCGCGCTTTGCGCGCATTAGTGGTGGATTTGGTCCCGTCGCTTTCCCGCCCTCTCCGCCCATTCTTGGAACTTTCTACCTCATTGGCCCCCTAACTCATAACATATCTGTTGGAGTAAAATACTGAAATTATAAAACAAATTCTCATTGACTTGAAACCTACAGTCAACCTCTTTTTTATTTTTTTATTAATAAGCCCTTTTAGCCTCCGGTCCGTTTCCTGCCTCTACCACGCGCAATTTGGTGAACTGCAGTTGCTTCGGCTATCCAAATTGCTTCGATTCTCAACGCATGTTTTTCTCCAGGTAACTGCTAATGAAGTCAGCTCATGGTTGGCAGAAGAGCTAAAGATAGCTAATGTCCCCAGTTTTTCTGGTGAGATCCTGTTTTTCAGATGTGCCTGGAAAACCCGAAAAAAATGCGCGCTCGCGCGCACTGGTGAACATGAGTGTGGAGCACAAATTATTGAATATCTGGTCAAAAAGTCGGGGCAGCGATAAGAATCGGGTGTTGTCAAAATGTTAAAATTTTCCACAGATTACGAATGTTATTCCCAAAATGCCCAGATTTTAAAGCTTGGTATAATGAGCCTACAACGCTCGGGAGAGGTCCATTTTCGGCCATCTAGGGGGCTTAAGCAACCAAAATTTCCTCAGACGCTCCGCGCCAACAATGGTGGCGCTCCGCTTTAAAGAGTTATCCTTGTTGGCCCCCCCCCCCCCCACAAAAGGTATTTACCCCTTGTGTCCCCCCCCCCCAGCTGAAAAGTCCTGGTGACGCCACTGATTAGCAATACATAGTGAAACATGATAATTATTGGGTTTGTGTTCGCGGTGACAGTTCAAAAACAGGCCGTATGATAGCGCTGAGATAATCTCGTTTATACCACTGAGCATGTCGGCCACTTACGCAGTGACAGTCTCTCTAATTATGGGGATCCTGCCAGCAGTTCCACCTGAAGAAAAGGTATCTCCCTTTTGACTGAAGACAGTTGGAGTATATACTTGTGGTCAATGCGTTTCTCTATCATCAGGCAATGATTCTGTGGCATTGTTTTATAAAGACAGTTACCCAGCTCCAGGGCAGTAGCACTCCTTTTACAGATATGAAAAAGGTTTTTTCCTCTCCTACATTGTGGATCTGTTGATCAAAAACTTGGTCATGTCTCATGATCAATGAAACGATCTGGTTGGTCCATTGAAGGACGACATAGCCTAAAGGTGCGCTTTTGGGAACGAGTGCCGAACAAAATGCTACTCCCCAGATTCATGTGAATGGTCTAAGAAAGGGGCGTCGGAGCGTTTTGAAAAGTGGGGGGGGGACACATCTAATGCAAATAACCATCTACGCGGAGCGCCACATCGGTTAGCGCGAAGCGTAGCAAGAATTTTTAGATTTTCATATCCCTCCCAATCGACGGAAACGGCACTTGCCGGCCAACAGCACCCATCTACATATGTGTGATTTGAGTAAAAGACATAAAAAAAAATGCCTCGTTCATACTGATGACTTACCGAAAGCTCACATCACACATGCCTTCTTTTATACCTTTTCTACTCTGGCTTTGTTTGCGTGGGATCCAGGGTCTACCGGAGGTCTCTGCTGGGATCGAAGGGGAAAGCCATAGGCGTACGGGACCACTCCAATCCGGGGAGCAGAAAATTTGTACCCGAATTTAAAGGTCAGGCATTGGAAACTAACGGGGCGCGCGAAGCTGAGCGGAAAAAATTTGCATGTTTTCCGGGTTATTTTATCGAAAAAGTCTGCAGAAAATTCAGGAATTTTTCACTCTGCCTCTTTCCTTCCCAAATTTCCAGAATTTTCGCCTGAATGGTTTCATCTCCGAAAAATGGGGGGCGGGGGGGGGGGGGGGGGCGGGGGGCAGTCTGCACCAAGGTTCTGAAATCATCGAGTGAACAAAAATGATTCGAAGCATTCATCGCATATGTAGAAGCAACGACTGTGAAGAGAACGCCATTGCGCGCGCGAAACACTTTGCACAATTATGCAATTTTGGCTTTCGATTTGAACAGTCGCGAACTCGGTATGCACCAACATACCGCGGTAATCCTTCGACTTCGGCGCTAGTCGGGTACAGATCTTCACGTGGGGTCCGCACCTGGAATTAGTGGACTTAAGTAAATTTCCAACGCGATCTTGTTTGGTTAGAAAAACATTTAATCAGTTTAGAGTTATTACAAATCGGCCATGTGGGGGGTTTTTTTTTTAAAGTAGTTTTTATTACGGTCCGGAAAGTGGGGGGGGGGGACAATCGGAGTGATATCCCCCCACTTTTGAAAGTGGGGGGGGGGATTGATATTATGTCCCCCCGTCCCCACCTTTGACGCCCATGTGATGGTCGATGTGTGATAGCCAGTGGTCAGTATCATTCATTGACCAAAAACCTTATGGTAAATAATTAGAGGTGTTCAGGAATTGAGGTCAAAGGTAATAAAGGGGTCAGTCTCATCTTTTTGCAAAAAAAAGAAAAATTCTCTTTAGTTATAATTCATAATGATGGTCATATGCCTTTCCGCAATAATTGTCTATGTCATAAGAACTGGCCAGGAGTTGCGGGGGAAACTTTTGATTGTGATGACAGACAGTTATAGAGTTGGGCCCGGGGATGGGAAGGCGCGATCACCATAGGTTTTCATTTCAGGTTTAGTTCTTGTAACAGTAAGAGTAAGTGCCTGCCAGAACGCAAGTTTAGCGTATATTTACCCGCGAAATGACAAGTCGTCGAACAAATAGGATTGGGGCCATTGTTGAGTCTATGGATGCATTCATACACAATAAGCAATATTTTAAACTTAATTCTGAACTCAACAGGCAACCGTGCATACTGGCAGAGAAGGGACGATGTCCAACGAAGGTGTGTTGAAATCATAGCAGGCCACAACAAGCCTAGCTGCACTGTTCTGGCAGACGCTGCAGCCTCTGAGTCAAAGAATGTACCAGAGTGCTATTGTTTTAGAATACATATGTTTTCTAATCTTCTTTAGATTGAAAATATATATAGAAAAACAAAAAAAAAAAAAAAAAAACCCCATTCTTGCAAACTTTGCTGGACATGTTTATCCATTTTCATTTTTATCGAAATACTCAGATTTTTGCGGACATGATCAATGAATCCAATGTAAAGCATTGCCAACTTTGATGGATCTATTGGTGACCTTAGTGAGCTGTACAGTAGAGCCGGAATAATGATTCGGTTTTCGAATCGTTAAATTTCAATTAATGAGCAACCATCCAGCTCTAATGTCAGAGATACAGCTTTGCATTAATTGGAGGCATCGGTTCCGAGGTAGTTTTCGGTTTGGAAGCTGTGAATCAATCATGGAGTATCATCATGGATGTCGACCAAACTTTGACACATTGACTCATCGACAAGGAGGCATTCTTGCTTGACCCACTGACTCACAATGTAAAAAGGTCATTCATTGATGGGGCCATGATAGACCACTTGTGTTGTAACATGATTAAATCTACTTTTATAAACCCTAACAGAAGTCAAATATTTCTTGGCCAGCTGATGTTTCAGCTGGTTCACTGAGTTTTAAAATATAAATTTGTAGCTAATTTTGAGGGTAAAGCCCCATTAGTGCTTTATTATTATTATTTTATTATTATTATTATTATATATTATTAGTCTTAATTATTATTATTAGTATTATTATTATTATTATGATTATTCTTTTATTATTATTATATTATTATTATTATTATGATTATTATTATCTTATTATTATTATTAGTATATTATTATTATATCATTATTATTATTATTGATTTATGGTGAGCAGTGGACTGTATTCATTAGCATATATGGTTTGGGAGGTCTCTTCTCCAAAGCTGTATTGTATCAGTCATACTGGGTTGGGTTCTATCTTCTCCTTTGGGTGTTGTTTTTTCTCTAATTATTTACCTGTTCATCACATGGAGCCACACAGTATAATAAGATGATCATAAGCGAAACATTGAATGAATGATGTGCCGCTTTGAAAGACTCCTCAATTAATTATACGTAACAATTTGTTTTTCTTGCATGGGATGTTCTTTCCACGTTCCATAACATGGTGTCTATTCAGTTTTGAGTTGATACTTCTCATGTTGGGTTTAATTGGGGAGGGGGTGGGTTTTTGTGCTTTTGGGGTTCCGAAGGGACTTTGTATTATTAGATGTACCTTGTGTTAATGTTTCTTTTCTCATGTTTCTCCTTGGCTTTATCGTTTATAGTTGTTCAAGTTGGTTGTGCAACCCGTCGATTCTCGTACTCTCTTGGCCGGTGGCTCGTGTCTGTTTCTGTCATGCCCACAAAGCACCGTTCAATATAGACCTGTGGATTTACAAAAAGGACCGGGACAGTCAGGGTGGAAATTGCTAGAGGCCGGATGAGAGATATGCCGGACATTCCGGGGAATCCCACTAGGATAGTGCAATTGTCCTAGGGTTGTCGGGAGGAGTGGCAGGATGGGGCGCGATGATGGCCTGAAGGAAGAAATTGTTTTCAGAGGTCGGGGTGCAGGGGGGGGGGGGGTAATGACTACAACCATGCTCCATGAACATTTTTGGTATAATTGGGTGCGTCGTTTTGGTCGAGTGTCAGTTTACTGTTAGTGTCATATTGGGCCATACCTCACCATATTATGGATATTCCAATATTTGGAAACTAAAAGAGATTCAAAGATGTATGGACGACAGAAAACGCACCACTATGTCTAGTCTTATCTTATCTATTCTTCATGGCTGTTCATGCACGCTTAGTGCGATACGATACGATAATTTACGAGACGGTCGAGTTAAGAAGTGTTATTTTCAATTAGGAGTGTTCACATTAGTTGCGATACGATACGATACGATAACGTTATCGGACGTCGAGTTGATGAAAACATGTTAACTTCTATCGTACGATAAATTGCGATAAATGGCGCAATGCTGCAGTGATAAACTTGAGCAATAAGCTCAAGGCCTGGAACGCCAAAACCGATATCGGGGGACCTTTTGTCGTGAAAATGGGTTTTGTTATACATCGGGGGTTGTGATTATTGTATTGGGCAGTGACCGTGTCCAGGTCAGACATGGCCTCTGATGATGCATCCACATATACATGCAGACAAATAGTGATGGAAATAGAGAAGGGCGTGTTGCGTCGGCGTCCAACCATGCAAGTATCATGTATGCGAACGCAGGAGATATACGATTGATAGTGAATAGCCGGGGTTAAGGGGGGTTGTGGCCGTTTGAGAGGGGCAGTGGAGGCGGTTGATTTTTTTTTAGATGGGACGGTTTCCCGAGGAGGCGTTACACATCCGCAACGGACACATCGACGGCCTAAAAAATCGCACATGCACACAAAACCCAAGTTAGTCGGTCGCATGCGTGACAAACTAAAGTTGGTCATGATGCTAGTCAAGCACGGGTTTGTTAGTCGGGCGGTTAGTTAAGCATGCCTGACTACGTATTGAGTTTAGTCGGGAGATTAGTCAAGCATGCCTGGACTAATGCATGTTAGTCGGGCTCCTTGGTTTCAAAACAAAAAAGCCGGGGGGGGAGAGCTTGAATGTGATGTGCTTGACTAACCTCAAGTTGGTATGGCAGGCCTGACTAAGCCATTTTAGTCAAGCTTCTTAGTATGGCTGTCACTACTAACTCCAGCATTAGTCAAGATTGACACCATCTGGACTAAACTTAAATGAGTCGGGCGGACTTAATTTGGTTTCAGTGTGCATGTAGGGAGTTTTGTTTTTGTTTTTGCTGTCGCCGCGTGCCGTTACCGAATACGTGTGAACGTACATATACCCAATATTAAAGAAAAGAAAAAAGGCGGGAAAAGAAAAAAGGCCCCGACAACGGTAATAATTAAGCTAGCTAGTGGGGGGGGGGTTAAATGTCGATCTAACGCCTAGTAAGGAGTCGGTAGGTCAATGAGAGAAAAGTAGCAGGGTACACAGGTGAAGGCCGTTATTTTTCATGCTTTTCTGAAAGAGTAAACCAGCTCACGTGTTTTCAGACTCAGTTGTGGCTTCCAGTCTTTCTATATCCTAGTGAGAAGTGGATGCTCACTGTTTGACTGAGGGTAGATTGAATGGCTTATATGCTACCTCAGTGGCCTTCCCTCTGGATACCGCTGCCAGGAATCGGTGTCTAACGACAGGCTGACAGGGTACCTTGGGATGCGGAGATTGGTTCAGGTCAGCGGCCGGATTCGTGATCGTCAACTTCACTACCTTTGGCATATGGCGCGCTCCCGGTGGCGATCCCGACCACCGTGTTCTGTCTCCACGGAACCCCTTGGGTTAGGGCCGTTCGCCTGGGCGGCCGAGCTTGGTGCAGCCTGCTCAGGGAAACACAGCGCGGTACTCCGAGAGTTATAGGGAGAATGGAAAGGTTTAGGCCTCGCCTCAGTGGATGCTGGCTGGATGATGGGAAACGGCGGGTGGATGAGGGGGGCTAAGTGCCTTGGGCAAATAAATCGTGGGAAATTTATGGTGAGGAATGAAGGTCAGTGATGTCCATGCGAAAACGGGTAAATCAGTGCTCCTGGTTGCTCGTGGTGTCTCCACGACCAGAGAAAAAGAAAATGCTGTAAATGTTGCTTGCTGGCCTCAAAATGGGTCTGATGACACTATTCCACGACGACCGCCTACACAGGGGGTAAGCGAGCGGGGGAGGGGGGGGGGGGGTTTCACCCACCCATGATTTGGTCACTGTCGGCTACTTTTGGGGTTTCTGTCGGAGAAAGGAAGGGAAGGGAAGGGGAGTCTGGGAGGGAAGGTGATGAAGAGAGCGGAATGAGGGGAAGACAACAGTAAAAAAGCTATGAAATAGAAAATGAGATGGGAGGCTTCTTTACGGTTTTCCGTTTTCCAGTTCTCCATGTGATAAATAATTTACCAATCCAATCAACCGACGCCTGCTAGTGAAAAACTGTCGGCAAAAACTGATAACAACACAGCCACCGGTATTAGTATAGTCTCACCTACAGCAATTAACTTATTGAGAGTAGGGCCTAAGGGAATTGAAGGCCTCCGGATAGCCGCAGCCCACGAGTCGGAGGTGCCGCGCGGATCAGTCTAATGCCGATGGTCTTGGCCAATCACTATATCCAATCTGTACACGTTCTGGCTAAATTGACTCAACCTAGCCCCGTGTGAATATGTTTCAAAACAATGACAAATGGAAATGGCAAGAGCTGGTGACAGTAATGAGTTACTGAGTTCTCGGTAAATACGACACGCGACTGTGAAAGATCGTACCTGCACAGTGCTAAAACGGTGTCATATGTGGAATGCTCAATAATTATGAAAAAAATTATTAAAGGCTACAAAAAGTAGAAATCCAGAAGAATTGGACAAATAGATGGCGCTTTATCATACGCGAGTCCTTTTCAAGACTATTAACCTGAAAAGTATGTAGATGAGTGGGAATCACACCTCAGATGGATTACCCTAGGTGCCTCATATGGCATGTGAGACGCTCGAATTGACCCCCCTCTCCTTAATCATCAACAGCCCAATGGACACCTGAGGCGTCATACGCCACTTGATTGGCGACGGGTCGAGCATATTAGAGTCACTAATATGCAAGTATCAGCCCAATTACATCACTAATTTGATGTTCAGCATACAGAAGTCACTGAAGTATTAGTATAATCTACTTTCCAATATAAAGGGGTAAAAAAAACCTCCCCGGTGGGCAAATTTCCTCGTTTATCCAATCAATTTTCTTCTGCCGACGCGATGATAGGCCTAGTCGAAAAGGAATTTCTTACGTGCTTGCCAAATTACTCAAAATATGCACCATATTGCTTCTCACACCGGAGTTCTTTCGAAACCTTAAATCTTTCCGAAGGGGATGGTGACCTCAACCCCCATATCAGTCCACCATTCACAGACAGATCCGTCGGCAATCAAACCCATTCCTCTTCACCCCCTCCCCCAATAAAAAAAACCTCGGCTACGCCCCTGCAGCTTCTACAATTAGTGACTGAGAAAAGACACAAGCTTCGAATGCTCCGAAATGTACAAGTTTTTATATATCAAAAAATTCTGCCGACCAAGCTATTCCACGCTGAAGCGGCGTTTCCATGCACGCGAGCGGTGCGGGCGTCTAAATCGCCTCACCGTTATTTTCAATGGAGCAGGTTCCATGCACGCGGGCTGGCGGGCGGGCGGGCTGGCGGGCGGGCGGGCGTTTTCTCGAATCGGTCAGGTTTAGCGATTTTTTCCGCCCACCCGCGTGCCCGCGTGGTATATCGTTTAATCGATTTCCGGGGATTTTCCTGCAATCTTATGGCTTGTAGCCCGATGTAGTGCAATAGAGAACAAAGTTTGTTCAAATCATTGTTCACAAGCAACACTCCTAACTGTTTCAACACTCGTAATGAGATCTTATACAAATTCTCCCATTTTTTAACGGCCGGAAACCTTTGAACACATATTCGCAGGTTTAACCATTGAACTGTCAAAAGTTGATGCTAATTAATCTCCAAAACCTGGCAATTGTGAAGTTAATTGTATAATGAATATTGGGCTTTTAGGCGCTAATGTTGACATTTAGAACAATGGTTCTAAGAAACTGAACACCGGTGTTTAGGTTTAAACATAGTAGGCCTATGTGTTTGATTAAATAATAATAATAATATAATAATAATAATAATACTAATAATAATAATAATAATAATAATAATAACAATAAGAACAATAAAACAATAAATAACCAAAAGTAATAGTAGGCTACACGGTTCTTATATAGCGGATATACACACACTAAAGGGGAGGTGCGGATTTCGAGGAAAACGCCCGCCCGCCCGCGTGCATGGAAACGGTTAGGCTAGGATCCATGATGAGTATGCGTAGGTGAAAACTCGCCAATTTACGTTTAAATGAGCGGGAGCTAGTGTTTGATATGATTCTCTTTAGTTTGCGATATAGATATTGGTACAACAGAAGCCAAAAATTCACAAATGAAGGCCAAACCAACGCTGAATAGGCAAAATAAGCCACATTTACCAATGCGTAGCAGATTAGTATCACCGATGAAGAATTTGTGGGAATACTCCTGACAAAGCCAATCAACGCCTGTATACATGGGCTGCTGCAGTTTTATTCTTTTCGCATACACTTTATAGTGTTTTCTCTTCTGAACAAACATTCATTTTAGTTTAAATATGAGATTTCACATCGAGACCGGATACGCATACGCATCTATGGAATCCCGGCCTCACGTCACTCGGTTGTCCGACGTGCCCCCCGCCCGCCCCGGGGGGGAGGGGGGGGGGGGGGCCGTGCCAGGGAAAACGCGGTTAAGTACTGTCAAAAGAGGAAAACTTTTTCTCAACTCCTAACGACCACGTCGTAGCCTTTTCCTTCATATTAGGCCTCGACACGTCCGATCGTACGTTGTTATCGCTATGGTGTGGACACTCCATCCTAGAAATTATGCGTATGTGGACCATAGAATTAAACAAGTTTATTTCTATGGGGTGAACAGAAAAGAGGCATTTACCGTGACATTACTTTCCAGTGTACACGTCGCTGACAGGCGTCCGTAATTGTGTTCTCTAGCAGATTATAGTATGGGGGTGATCAAGTTTATCATCCCAAAAACCGGATCATGTTTGTCTCAATATCCTACTTCTATTTATAAAATTATCATTCAATTAAATTTACCATGAGAGCGGAAACACCTAGTCTTACCAACTTACCTCAGATCTTTTCCATAGGTTGCGAAGTAGCATTTGAACCTTATCTGTGCGACAATAAAAGTTCGATTCCTGTGCTGGTGCTGGTGTTAGAAATTCCCAAACTAATGAGGATTCAGGCAGGTGAAAATCGTCGGAATTGACGTGCGTGACTTGAGACTAACCTCTGCAACAGTGGTGATGGCTGTCTGACTCGGATTGAGTATGGTGGTAATATTCGACACGTATCTTGATGTGAAAGGGATATATTTTAGTAGAAAACAAAATTCAATAACGTCTATTCGTACAGCGTAGGATATAGCCTGATCCGACCCGTACGTTAGGAATCGATAGCAACGTGCGAAACCCATTTCCCTACTATACTTAGTAATTAACTAGCCTAGGCAAGGCTTCCCATAAGCGGGCGCCAGGCGATTTTTACCCCTGGTGCTGGTTAATTTTGCGGCATGGTGGCTCCTTTCGTGCATGCCCAGGCGGACACCTTTTTTCGTCAACAGCGCCCGGTCGAATTTAGAATGATCAGAATAGCAAACTATAAATACTCTCATCGTTGATAATTTACTTCTCGGAGTTCCGTAGTCGGGCAGCAGAAGTTCTTCTCATTGATACGAGCGCCCACGGCATGCAGAAAAATAGCTGCCCGATCGTTAGCACATAAACATCATGCACGATGTATGCGGTCATGCTTTACAGTATCGTTCATTCACGGCATGGCAAAAACCATAGGCACTGGCACAGTGGGTTAATACGGGCATAGTTAGTACGGTAGACGACCCGACTACGAAGCGGGCATGGCTCCTTCATACGGCTGTTGCACGATCGATACGACGAGAGTCTAGTTGGATTGTAAAGGATGTTGCTAATTGAAAACATGAATACTCTGATGATAGCTCACAGGAAAAGTTGCATGCGCAGGAGGAAGGTTGCATTTTATGTGTTTGAAAACTTTTCCAAATACCAAGTCAATCTCTTCCAGTGTTAGTGCAAAAGATAATTTGTTGATCGCCAGTGCCGTGAGCCCCAGGAAACTACAAATGTCTCAACTACTGCTTGGCAAAACGTATATGTATGCGGCGCGTGCGGCGATTGACAGCAAAACCAGGAATTTTGCTTAAATTCTTTTCTACAGATAGTAGTAAATATTAGATAAAGTATTGAGTATAATTATAATACTGCCGAAACACGTTACAATTAATGGAATTCTTCAACAACCAAGGTATGAGGGCAGGATTGAAGGTGTTTGTGCAACCAAATACACAAAAAACACTAGAATCAAAGGAAGGAAATATGAGCACATTTTCGGAAGGTCGACATGTATAGCCTAATGTTAGGTTTGCATATGCTACAGTGTTATTAGGATAACTTGTTTTCAACCTCAAATTTGCGATCGTTAGATATCAATTTTTCACTCCTAAGCTTCAAATCATGTTCATTTGACATGATAGCTCATGGACAAGTTTCTGAAACTTCAGAAACAAGAATAAACTGATCATACATCATGCCCCGTGAAGAGAGTAAGTAGATTTCCTCCTTCCGGTCAGCACAATACAGAATATATTTTGGGTGTTATTTGAACCATATCTGCCGCCAGTGACACATTTGCAACAGTACAGCTACCACACAGTGTAGGGGTACACATAGAACCATATACTTCTTGTTAAAACACTGAGCAGTGGAACTTGCTCCTTGAGAAAAGGTTTGTAGTAAAATCCATTCCACCAATTCACTTAGTGACTTAGGGTTTTTCAACAGTGATCTGTTCTCACAAGGGCTCCAGGGTGTCCTTTGGGGGAAATTTTCAATGAGCTGTGCAGATACTGTACTGTACCTCAAAAGAGTTGAACATAGTAGGCATATACATGCTGAGGATTGCGAGGCGGTCAATAATATTTTAGGCCTCTTTGGTGTTTTTGGTAATTTTTCTTTATTACCACGACTAGTTTAATTATTATAGGCCCTTACAACTATGTCTAACTACGTTTTTTAGGTCTTTGAGGGATGCCAAGGCGGTGGGGAGAGATGGGGCCATGGGGGGGGGGTGGCAATGATCAAGCCCAGAACACTAACGAATACACAGTGAGTAAATAAAAGAGAAAAAACAAAACAATTTTCAGTCTATCTATTCATCAAGTGATGCAACTACAACTGCCTGCAGGAAAAATATGGTGGTTTTCAGTGAGCCTAGTCAGTGAGTGGGGACATAGATGGTGGCTTACACTGGTAGGCCTACTGGGATCCTCTGGATTACTGTCATTATATTAACAATAACATAAGAGCAATGTGAATGTCATGTTTGACATACATAGGCCTACTCGTACTATCAAACCGCATCGTAGAAACATAATTTACATAATTTTAAAAAATGGCTCCTGGTCCTGGAAAAACGACCCTGGTTCCACCAAAACCTCCGGGTCCAGGAGCTAAAAGTGTAAGTTACTATCTCCTGGTCATTGGCCGCCTTAATGAAGGCTGGGCCTAGGGGCACTTTGGTGAGAAGACAATGGAGCAAGCCAGTAAAATCACGATATTCCCACTAATTTTGGGTGTATCGCCACCAAATCCTGATAAATTGTTCTCGTTATTCCACTTCACATGAAACTTGCAAAAAATTCTGATGAAATTGAATTTTTCAACTCAAATCAATCTCATTGAAGTTAGAAAAATTGCAATATAATTCCTGCATTTGTTATGTGAAGTAGAATGAATACCAAGAACAGAAGGAAAATATCAAGAGTTGTGGCGATACACCACAAATGAGTAGAATTTCATAATTTTTCGCCGAATGCAGCCCCCCCACCCCCCTACCATGGTAAACACTTGCAATGATCTGGCTAATTCCATCAATGCTTGTCCCAGGTTGATGGGATCCTGCTTGACTTTGAGAAAGCCTTCGACAAAGTTTCCCACAGCACCTTGTTTTCAAGTGACTTTATGGCCCTTAGAAGGTACTTAAAGGGAAAACTTACCTCGTTGGGCGCAATTCATTTCTATTTAATCGTACCCAAGGACAGTGTTCGTATTTTCCGGCAGGTTTATCGACCCTCGCAAAATGCGATGCATAATCAGCAAACTGCGAGAGATTTTAAAAAATGCATAGTAATTTGTGCGATGCAAAACTTTGGTGCGACAAATCGCGCGGCTATTATTTTATTCCGTGCGATGTTTTGCCCTTCTAAGGGACATCCATCGCCCGTGCAAAAAATATTTTCCCTGTCCTAATATATCGTGAAGCAAGAACACCTGAAATATTGCTTCGCCCAAGTTTGATTACGAAATTAACATCGTGAAAGTCATGAAAATTTGCAAGATCCAGTACACAGGTGCTGGTCGTTCGTTACCATACTGGTACCCAGCGTAGGACAAACATTCCGGCGGGCGGAGTGCAATTACACGCTAGCGCGAAAAAGATTAAAAAGAACGCTTGTGATTACATTCAGGGGGCGAAAAGATAGCCCCAAATTGCTCATGAAAACTTCCTCGGTTACCATTGATTTACAGCAGCAAGATTGATTGAGATTTTATGCCAAATACTGATTGAAAATGCATGAATATTGTTATTCACGTATATCGGCTACTGCATGCCCTGTGTGTCTGCAGGTGTGATACAGTTAAAGGTTGCCTTTGGACCCAAGATAGACCACCAGGTTCGTTCACAACTTACAACATCGTGTATGCCGTTAGCTAGATTCAAGTGGCACTGGAGTGGAATAAGCAGTATGTGGCCGAAACAGAAGTAAGATTTAGTTTGGAAAAAGTCTTAGCAATACATGATTGTACTTGCCGACACATGCCACCTTTGATGTAATGTTCCTACCTGAATTTACCTGAACCGCCTACATAGTAGGCTGTTTTAGGGACAGGAGGCTTTCCGCCCTGTGGGTCCCATTCATTTCTGGTCGATATGTTTCTTGAAGGGCAGCAGGGTTGGTGACATCCTGCTTCCATCTGACAATTGTTCCATTCCTTCTTCTCACACTCTCTCAAGAAAGTATTTCTCCTACCTCCCAACCTGGTATACCGTGGCTTTATTTTCCTGGAATTCCTCTTGTCGAAACTTCGGTCCAGTGTGAAAATCTCTCCGTGGCTAAGTTTATTTTTCCCGTGGAACATAGTATATCCAGTTTATGAGAGTCTTGTCGGTTTATGCCTCTCCTGTAGCGTTGTTAATTTCAGTTTGCTTCAACGGAGTTCAGCCTTGGTGGGATAATCATAACTACCGAAGAGCTGGTATCAATTTTTTTTTTTTTTTTAGGTCATGCTCTACTTCGGACTCCTTCTATAGGTCAATGTTCTTTCTTCAAATAAGTTTTCATACTTGTACACAGTAGTCTACAGGGGTCTCACTATGACTTGTAATACTTCACTACAACCTACTTATTCAAGGTCTGAAAATTTCTTCTGATGAGCCATTGTCTTGTTTCTTTTCACTACCTCTTCGCAGTGTCGACTCGCTTCCATAGATGTCTAAATAGTACCCTCCAGGTCTTTTTCTTTCATCTCTGCGAGTAAGAATCTCATTGTTAATTTTGTTACTGTCCATGCGGGTTATTGTATTCAAAATGTAGTACGAACACTTTTCTCGTATTGAAGTTCATTTGCCACTTTTGACCCTGTATTAACTTATTCAGATCCCTTTTAGCATTTTCTTCTTCCTGCTCATTGTTTATCCCATGTGCCACTTGGTGTTGCGCAGCGACTTACTGAATGAAGGAGTTCAATCCCTTCTCCAAATCATCATATATACAGTGAACATACAGGACCCAACACGATCCTTGTATCACCGAACTAGTCACTGGCAAACAACTTGATTCAGTCCCCTGCAAAATGACCCTCTGTTTCCTATTCTGACCAGTCTTTTGTCATCCACTCCAAGATTTTCCCATCTATTCCATAAGCCTGTAATTTTCGTAACAATCTTTTATGTGGCCACTGTGTCACAAGATTTCCGTAAATCCAGATACACCACATCGACTGGATCTCCCCTGTCGATCTGTTCAGTAACATAGGTCCCAGCTCCATACTGTTTGTTGTGCACGACCTCCCTCGTTCCTGCGGATCCATGCGTGTATCTGCTAGTATTCTATTCCTTTAGGTTTGTCCTGTTATTTTGTCTCTCAACAGCTTTTCTTCGCAAAACTTTCCTGTACGGATGTTATGTTCACTGGTCGCTAATTCAGTGGATCAGACTTCTTTTCCCTTTCTTAAACAATGGTGTACCTGTTGATATTTTTCCAGTCCTGTGGTATGGTCCTTTCTCTAATTGACTTTTGAAAAATCCATGTTAGTGGCTTCGCTGCACTTGCTCTGCGAGTTCCACTAGACCTCTTGGGTGCTATTGTCTGTCCCCTGTGCTTCGTTCGATTTTCCAGCTCCTTCAACTTTTTCAGTGTCATTTCTTCTGAATCTTCATGTCCCTAACTTTTGCTCTTCTGTAAAGGTACGTTGTGGTTCATATTTCTGTAAGATCGCTTCCTCCATCTCCTCCTCCTTTGTGAATACTTTTACGAATTCCTGATTCAGCAACATCACCATTTCTACAGCCTCCTTGATCTCCTCACCATTTTCGTCTCTGAGTTGGTCCAACGTGTCTCTTATTTGTCTTTTTGGATCGGACATACGCATAAAAGACTTTGGATCCTCCTTACTTTATCAGGCAAGTTTTTCCCTCCAATAGATTTGGCCTCTTCTAATTTCCCTCTTGTCTGCCTTGTAACTGCTTATAAGTTTCCGCACGAACTATTTGTGCCCAAACTTTATATGCCTTCCATTGCGCTTCCGCTTGCTTCTATCATCTTCTATCAGGCCCTCTCTTGGTTATCCAATCCACCGTGATCCCTTCTTCCTCCTACATGTTTTTGACTGGTGCATGCCTCTGTACTGCTTTCCTGGATTTACTTTTGAATATCTCCCATCCTTCTTCCCACATTTTAGTCTCAATATTTGCTTCCATCCTCTGAGCATAATTCCTCCTCCATCTTCTTGAAACCGCTCTATGTATGTCCTGTACTTGCTTACCGTTTTCATTAATTCTGCAAACCATCCTCCAGCACAATTTTCCACCGTATAATATTGTGGTCATACTCCAAAAACTTCACCAACTTTTAAGTCTTCAATCATTCCTTCTTTCCGATTATAATACTAAGTCCAGAATAGCCTTCCCCTGGTAATTTTCAGGTGACATCTGGCACCAATATTTTTCTTGCGTCAAATGCCCAAGAAACTGCTTCTTGAACAATGCCTCTCGGCCTGTAGCAACTCCCAATTGATGTCTTGATAGTTAAAATCCCCTACAATCATCACCACGACCCATCAACACTTTCCTCCAGCTCTCCAAAATATATTCTTGCCTCCTCTGCAGTCGTGTTTGGGCTCCTGTAAATACCTCCTATGGAAACTGTCGTTTTCCTTTCCCACTGTAAGTTTACAACCAG
Source organism: Sclerodactyla briareus (assembly GCA_026419785.1). Lineage (NCBI taxonomy): Eukaryota > Metazoa > Echinodermata > Holothuroidea > Dendrochirotida > Sclerodactylidae > Sclerodactyla > Sclerodactyla briareus. The sequence continues at coordinate 386,956 of JAODTK010003876.1, forward strand.
ACACGGCTCCCAATAGCTCCCCTTGCCTCAAGAAGGCTCAGCTTATACAATTCATTCACATAATTGCTCTCCTCTCCTCCACCTACCCCTGTCCCTGGCCTATCCTTCTGAAACCATTGGTATCCATCTATTTTCGCTTCCCAATCTGTTATTTGATCAGGTCACGCCATCTCTGATACAAGGATAATGTCTATTCCCTCCACCATTGCTGTACTTGCAATTCTTGTAGTTTGTTTCCGGAGACTCCTTGCATTTAGTAAAACAATTTACATCTTTTTTACACATACTATTTACATGCCCATCGCTAACTTCCTTCCTACCCTGAAAGGGCTGCTGCCGCTGCATCCTTCTGGTCGTCCCCGTGCTCGGACCTCCTATTACTTTTCACCATTGTTCCGTTCCTTATCCTTAAGTTTCGCGCTCCCCTTCTCATTCTCAACTCATCTTCCTCCCTGAGTCCTGTGCGTTCTTCCGTTCTCTGTTTTTGTAGGTTAGGTCTGGGCGTAGTTCCTTTCGGATATCTGTACTGTTTTTGAGATTTTTTTAGCCTATCTGTACACCAATTGTTTTGTATCAATGTTCCGTTAGTTCACCCGGACAGACCTAATGTCTTTAATTGCCCACTGTCCTACCACGCTGTCCTCTGGCACCTCTAAATGTTTTAAGCACGTTATTCACCTTCGCTCCTGTTTCTTCTATGTCGAGGTTTTAGTTGCTTATCATCCATATCCTGTTCCTTTCTTTCTTCTTTCTTCTCTCTCTATTTCAATGCCCTTCGGTTACCTCTTCCCGAATCTGTTTGTTCAAACTTTCCCACTGCTGTGTGGCAACTCCATGCCCTTCCTGGCTTGATTTCCTCTTCATGTGACCTTACAGTCACAATATGACCTACTGTCACCAGAGTGGTTTGATGTGTAATTGGTTCAAAACCCACCTTAACCACCAAATCAAATTCCCCAAATTATGATCCCAATTCGTCTCATCGACCAATGGGAGCCCTGTATTTTCTCCATGCTACAGTTGTTATAGATTATCATTTTCAGGCCTCTTAATTTGCGATCTTACCATTCATTGCTGACCTAACTTACTTGCAAACGCTTGAGATGCGTACCTAGGGCAATGTGGAATTTACAGTGGGAGGTTCGACAAGCTGGAACTGTCTGAAATTAATTTGGGAAGAGGATCGGCCATCGGATTTACAGGGGGCTTTGCAAAATGGGGGGGGGGGGGGGGGATGCACAATTGGAAGGGACAGATCGTGGAAGGGGTGGGGCAAGTAAGTTAGTAATATCCCACTTCGGGGATCGTATGATTTTACATAAACGTTCGGCCATAGTGAAATCTCGGATGTTCTGAGTTTGACATGGGGTTGCCAGTCACCGACGAGAGGGGGCTGGTGGGGCTTATTTTTTTTACAAAACTTCTTTTGTCATCCCAAAAGTTCAAAACTCTGATTGATTTGAAACTTTGCAATTTTTGTCAGATAATGATCTCAAGCCGCGGCATCTTTGAATTTTTTTGTCGACGAGTTCTTACGATGGCTTTTGGAACATGGCGATCATTTGATACCAACCCTTTGTTCCCATAAAGTCTAGCTGCTAACCTACGCTGCCTGACTAACTTTATCCCCATCATTGTCTCTCCTGAATGAAATTCAGGAGGAACTTAGTGGCACTATGGCATGTGTGTGCGTGTGTGTTGTGTGTGTGTGTGTGTGTCACCCTTCCTTCCTCCTCGTGACAGATATCTTTCCGACGGCAATGCAATTGCCACGAAATTTTCAGGGTAGCATCGGTTTGGGTGAACACGATCTGATTAGATTTGGCACGCAATTCAATAATTAAGTAGGTAATTAGCAAGCCTATTTTATGTAATGGGTTATTGTTTAGGCTCGTGATCAAGATTACTGATGAACCGTAGGTGCTATGATTATTTGGTTTGGCACATAGATTCGGGATATTAGGGTAGATGACTGATTAGATTCAGCGTAAAATAGGGTCATCAAAGGTCAAATCGTGGTCAAAACGGTTTTTGGCTAACATGGGCACCAAATGTCTGCCGAGGTGGGAGGTGCACCATTGTTATTCACTCGTTGTCCTCTGTGTGACCTTTGACCTCAATTTGACCTTTACCTGTTTTTGCCGAAGCAAATTTTCGGGGCCATTTTCGGATTCTCAAGGTACCTTCTGATCGAAATGACCATAATTTGACCCCATGTGACCTTCGTGTGTGAAATTCAGAGGTCAAAATTTTTCATTCGCAATTAAGTGCAGTTAGGATGTTTCGTAGTTATTTTTGTCATGGTGATTTTTTAGAATCAGTAGTTCAAACTACCTCTGATAATGAGGTCAAAGGTCAAAGGTCAAATTTAGGTCAAAGGTCAAAAGTTGAATGAATGTGCTTATTTGAAAATTACAACTGTCAATTTTTGTCAAAATTTGATAGGTGGCAGAGCTCTGTGTGCTGAATAGACAACCAAACTCCGCGCTTCAATCGGGCACTTCGTTCTCAAAGTTACAAGGGTGTCAAAGGTTGGTTTTTATACCTTTTTGCATAGCATTGGCAGTACTTTAAGATACATAATGCTTGTAGGACTGCGTGCATCCATCGAGAGTAACTTTTGCAATAAAACTGACAGTCATCAAAGATCAAGGTCGTTCAAGGTCACTTAGGGACAAAAAATTAACTATTTTTGGAGACAACTTACCTTGACATTGCTTGGCAATGGTAAAATTTCAGGACAGGGTGTATGTCATGGTTGAGAACAGTTCCCTAAAAACCATCATGTCATCAAAGTCAGCAAGGTCACTTATGGCATATAACTGCCAATATATGTTCGCTGCAGCAACTTCCAGGACATTGCCTGATGTGGTTTATACTTTCAAGACTGGGTATTCTCATCTTGGTAACTTTTTTCAATGCAAAGGGTCCATGACATCGAGGTCATTACAGGTCAATAAAGGCAAAAAAACTATTTTTTCTGCCATAACATGAAACCAGATGTCTGCCGAGGTGAAGAGGTTGCGCCATTGTTATCCACTCATTGACCCCTCATCTGTGTGACCTTTGACCTTACTATGTTTTTTGGCCGAATCAAATTCCTAGTGGCCATTTTCGGACTCCAAGGGTTACCTTCTGATCGAAATGGACATACTTTGACCCCATGTTACCTCTGTTTGTAAAGTACAGAGGGTCAAATTTTCATGGTGGCATCGGGATTAGGTAACACGATCTGATTATATTTGGGGAACAAAAGTCAATAATTAAGTAAGGTAACTCGCCTATTTTATGTAACTATATTGATTCAGGCTCATAGCAAGATACAGAGAACGTAGGTCTATGCGCGGATTGGTTTGGCACATAGATGCGGGATATGAAGTAGATGTACTAATTAGATTTTCAGCGTCAAATATGGTATGAGTTGTCTAACTTTGATAATTTATGCAAAATTCAAAAGTTTGTCGGATTTTTTTCATTCCATCACCACTCATTTCTGTGAATAGAGCACGCATCCTGTTGATATTCACTAGAGTCTTATTCACATAGGTGGAGGACACTGAGGTCGTCAGTGTGTCTATTTCGCCTGGTGTTTTCCAAATTTCAAGTTGGTTTGATTTTCCTGAAGCATTCGAATGTATGGTCTACCTAGTTTAGAGTCCCCCCAAAATGTTCAATAACATTGGACTCGAGTCACTGGGGGTTATGCGCAGTGTGTATAAATTGTTCCATTCACTGCAAATGTTCAATTTTAGTTGAATTTTCTTCCCATGAATGTATTAATTGTGTCCTGAGATTATGTGAAATGGCAAATGGGTCATAGGAAGTTTAATATTGTGATTAAGTTTGCATAATTTGGCAACTGTAGTCACATTTTCCACAAAGACTTATACTTCTTCACTCTTCAGTAAGCATTGTCATAATCATCCTTTGAATTAAATTGATCACACTGATTGTAGGGTGTTAAATGATATACTTAAAAAAATCTAAAGCACACTTAAATGCCTTTAATTGTTTTCAATGGTGAACGATTCGATGGAATCGCGCAAACGGCGAGACACTGGGGCGATCGTCCTTGTTTTCTCCAATATAGCAACCCACCGGAATTGAAACGATATTTGGGACACTGGTCATACAATTGCAACGAATAACGTTAACTGGCAAACACCTTGAGTCATTTGCCCATACAGCCATTGGGTGTCAGCTTTGCTGTAACAGACTGTACCCCTAGTGCTGTATAGACTCTTACGTGTCATTCAATCTTTGTGTTTGCAATCAATCAAATCGGCACTAGCTTTGGCATGGCAGCCTTTCTCGATCGCCCCCCTTAATTTTTTTATATACCCTCATAGGCTTGGTCAATCATTGCCCCTTCTCACAAATTCATGAGTCTCTGGCCAGGCGTACGTACATACGTATTACGTAACCTACTACCGTACATGGCTGGATGCTAGTGGTCGATTCAATGGTAACTGTCAGTTTAGGGATTTACATTAGGAATAATACGAATAACTACGCACCTATGTTCTCTTTAAGAAATGCCCATTTCGTGTCTACTGGAGTCCTCTGCAGTAATTTATAATTTACCCACTAAAAAAACTCCACTATTTTCACATCGGCGGTTTCAATTTTTTGCAGGAGTAGAAGGCAGCTAAGCGCTGCTACCCTGACCAACCGATACCCACCGGCCCTTTCCACCTTTCATGTAGTAATCTAGCCTATATACTAAGTATCAGCTATAGTGGTACTACTAGTTTACTACCACATAAAACTTTGAGCGGGCCCTAGCTTGTGCCGGGAATATCGATCACGCTATTCTGTTCGCGTTGTTATCCTCGCGCTAATTCACTTTTCGGTCAGCTATGTTAGGATTTTAACCACAACACTTTTTGCAATCAATCTGATACCACTATCATCAAACCGGCTCTTTTCATCAGCACATTTGAGCAGGCATTTAAGATGATTTTCGTTGATACTCGAACTGTATATCTTTGATAATCCAGCCTCGACGGGGTCTGTTACTGTACGTAGGTGTCTCTACATATCAAACTTAGCCTAGGCTGTTATGACTGATGAGTATATCTAGTTGAAAGCTCTTCACAGTTTAATAGACCGCTAACGAGGTCACTTAGACGCCGTGGGTTTTTTTATTTTCTTTGATAGTGGTTAGAGGAATTACCAACATGGTCTGGCCGTTCGCAGGCGGCGGTGCTGAGAGGATTACCGCTTGCTCAAAGAGGGCCGTCAGGGGGCAATGACTGTCTATTGTTCAGAACAAGTTTAAATTCGAATTCTATTCACGCGTCCCAAGGCAGCCAGATTAAAACGCTGCTGACGGAGGCCGCGAGACTCTAAAGGGAATTTGGATGCATCCCTTATGCTGAGCCAAATGTCATTATGTCCCCGCTTACTCACGCTAAATAGTATTAAAAGTACATCAAATCTTGTTGGAAAAATAAAATTGCTATGCAATATTGCCAGATTCTAATACAAAACCAATATTCGCATAGCCATTGTTGCTATGGCCTTTTTGGATCGTACAAACACTGCCGCTCCAAGGAACTGTTGTTATGGCCAAACTTCTACTGAGAGTCAGGTCTGGGGTCCCCCAGGGTACGGTCCTTGGCCCACTCTTTTTCCTTTGTTACATCAACGACCTGCCTGATACTGTGTCTTTTTGGCATATGACGCCTTTCTGTACTGCCAAATAAACTCCCCCAATGACCAACGTATACTACACAAGATGATCTCACATCCCTTGACAATGGTCCCGTGACTGGTGCAGCGACCTTCACTATTTCTAAACATATTTTCTTACCACCACTTTGAAAACCAAACCCTACAATGTGCTACAGGCTCCTTGCACAACCTTGCCTATGTAAACTCCCACTCCTACCTTGGTGTGGCATTCGACTCGGAACTGCAACGGGACCACCCACACCCATTGCCAAATCACTGCTAAGCAACTCAATCGCTAAATTTTCTCTCGAGAAATTTCTACAATTGCCCAGCTCATGTTAAAGAAGCTGCTCACAATATTTATGTGCGTCCCTAACTCGAGTATATTGCCTCTCATGTCTGTCACCTCAAACCGTTACGGCAGAATGCAATTAGAAAATTTTCAATCTAGAGCTGGCAGGATTAGACACTGGTGCTTTTAGGCCTACCGAACTAATCACTCATATTATGTCTCATTAAAGTGGAACTCACTGGAGCTTAGAAGAAATGCTTTTGACTGATTACCTGACCACAAAATTTGCATGTCCCAACACAAGACATTTTCACCCCACACAACAGTGGTACTAGGACCAACAAGTCCCAAGAGGCCCCTCCCAAGCATTGCTTGCAGGGTTGGCGCCATCGAGGGCGCCTATTTTCCAAGGACCATTGCATAATGGAACAAGTTTCTCTCAAATATTGCTGGACTTGGCAATGAGAGTGCCTTTTAGAGGGCAGTCGGCACCTCGCTACATCAATAACCTGCACACCAACTATACTCCATCAAATTCCATGCAAGGGTGCAATTGGAGTATCCTCCATGAAGTCAGATGAAGATATGTGTCAGCGAGGCCTACTGTTGTTACTACTTTACTACGGAAACAGGACAACTCGCTGCAATGCGAAGAGCATTGTTCACTCTCAGTGACATCCTCAGTCACTCCTGTCCTCTGATTAAAATGCTTCGAATTGCCTCCACCAATAAAGGGTCGGGTATTTGTGATAACTGCACAGAAATGCATGTCTATGCCTGTGGCACTGGGAGTATTTGTGTCCTAAAAGCACACCAATTAACGAATTTTGCAATCACTCAATGAAGTAGTTCTCCAAGCGGTCAGGCAAAACGTGGTAACTCTTAGTCCTTGGGCAGAATTGAAACAATATAGTATACTCTTCCACATTTTTAAGATATCCATACGATAGCCTATCTCTATATGCCACGATTGAGCCCTTATAGAGCTTTAGCATGATGGGGCCCGAAATATGTCAAATGTTTTTTGTTGGCAACCTATGCGTAGGTGTCACTCACCAGCTGGGCTCTAAGCGTAAAAAGTAACTATTGGAAGGAACCTGACACGTCCCCAGGTATGTCCAAATGGCACTTGCCGGGCTGCTGCACCCTCAATCTGACTCGGTTTTTTCAGTCACTAACTCGAAAAAAATACTACTCCTGCCCAAGAAGATTCAGCCTCTTCTCTTTCAGATACACGCTGTGAAAAAAAGGAAACGATATCAATGAACTTCCCTAAAAGTTAAAACGTGTACATACACAATTCAAATATAACATTGAGCCATCTTTTCTCATTTGGGGGGGGGGGGGGGTGTTCTTATAGCCCTTTATTAATCAACGCTACAGTATGCTCAACCGTAAGTCCATTTAAATCCGAACACCCATTAATTTCACTAACCTATAGGTGTCACAACCAGTAGTAACTACTGTACATATCACACACATGCCCTGTCCATCAATCAACACTATGCTCAACCGTTAATCCATTTATTATTACATCACCGTGTAATTTCCTGGCACCCATTGATTCGACCCAACACAGTCAGTTCCACCACCTTACAAGGTGCTCAATGCTGTATTCCTGAAACCTATTTATTCACTTAACCCTGTCAGGCGGTCTCAACCGTAAACCCAATCATTCACATAACCACTGTGATTACTGCAAACCCCTCTATTCTCAACCGTTAACCCATTCATTCCCATAACAACTGTTGTTCCTGAAACCCATTTGTTCACTCGCTCATCATTTCGTTCTTTATTAAATTAATAAATATCAGTATTAACTACATATCCCTCACATGACCCGTCCATTGATCAACACACGCTCATCGTCTCGTTAATTATTAAATTATTAAATAAAAACCACATGCTGGTGCTGCTTGATCTTTCCAGCAGCATTTCGATACCATAGTAACAACGTATTAAAACACAGAATAGCCACCAACAGGGTTTGTGATGCTGCCTTGAACTGGTTCTGTTCTTACTGGAGTAACAGGACGCATGTGTCACTCTCAATGGCGCATCGGGCACAAACTCCGTTGCTCTTCGGATATGGTGTTCCACAGGGATCTGTCTTCAGTGTCTTGGGACCGACATAGTTCCCTTTATAAGCTTTAGGAGACATCTGCCGTCATCATGGAATTATGCTCCATTCATATGCTGATGAAACACAGCTCATGTTAGTTTCAATCCCAGACTACATTATCAATGACGCCCTAAGCTGCATGTAACTTGATTGTGCATTGAAGATATTAGGATCTTGCGTATAAACAAACTTAAGCTTAATGACGCGAAAACGACAGCGGCTTTGTTTCCATCCCGGTATATGCCGTTCCTGATCATATGCCAAAAATCGAAAAGTTGGTGATACCGTCATCACACCCTCTGTGTTCGTAAACCTCGGTGTTTACTCTTCAGATTCTCACTGAATTAAAAACATGATCGCACATTTCTTCTTTTTTCCAATCTGCAAACGACCATTTAAGGAACATTGGTCGTTCTAGGAAATTCCCCACTATTAAGTAAGTGCTGACTACGGAATATCTTGTCTATACTTCCATCTCATCTTGGTTGGATCATTGTAAAGCCTCCTTTCGGTGTTCCCGATAGTCAAATTCAACGCTTGCAACTGTACAAAATTCTGCGGCGCGCGTTATCACTCGTGCAAGGAAATTCAACCATATCAGCAAGACCATTCAACGCACTTGCAATGACTCCTGTTAAAGAGAGAATCGAATTCAAATTGTTGCTCTTTGACTCATAAAGATATTCCAACAATGCTCAATAATTGTCTGAGTATACAGCGACAAATTGCCAAGGTATGTTCCTGGCCAGCCTCTCTTCGTTCCTCTACCCAGCTTCACGATGGGTACCTCTGTTAAATTGCCAGCTATGGTGAAATATCTTTCTCCCATGCTGCTGCTCGTTTATTCAATGGCCACCCTATTTCTGTAAGGTCAGCGGAGAGTGTGAATGTCACGCTTAAAACGCTTCTCTTCATCAGGGCCTTTTCACACTTCCTTTCGTTTTTAGCTCAAACCAGCTATGCTGGTTGAGCTATTGTGATTTCCCTATCTATCCTCCTATCTATCCAATCTATAAACTTTCGCTTTTTTGGCCCGACAAAATTGTTTGTGCGTTGTTGAATCTGGACCAGACTGGTCACAGCTGCTATTGACTGTTGGGTCATCATTGACCACCTAAAGGTCAGGTCAAATGGCATTGAAGGGCACAATGGGCCAATAAGTGGAAAACTGCAAAACGCTACTTCTCCTACAAAGTTTGGTGACGTGCTGATGTTCGGTCATAATGATGGGTCTAACAGCCGTACTTCGGGTGTTCAGGCATTTTTTATCCTGAGGGCCCATTTATGAAATTTCACACAATGGTACTTGATGAACTCCTCCCACAAGGGCCTAACACTTGAATTACAACAAAATGTGTATCTACTACAAATTTAGTGCACAGTGCTGATGTTTGAGTCATAATGATGGTCTAATAGACGTACTTTGGGGTGTCAGGATTTTTTACTTCCCAAGATCCGATGGGCCTGAGGTCCATTTTATGATATTTCACACATGGTGCTTGAAATGCCCATCTCCTCCTCAAAGCTTCAATTGATTTCCTCAAAGTTACATGGTAATGGTCCTTGGGTAGATTGGCCATGAGGGGTTATTCAAGATTATGGGCCCAGGGCCAGTTTGGGACTGGGCCCATTATATGAAATACTAGTAAATCTCCTACAAATCTCGGTGCACCATGCTGAAATTCAGTCATAATGATGGTCTAATAGCTGCACCTTCAGGGTGCTCAGGGATTTGAGACCAAGGCTTAGTGTGGGCCCAAGGGCCCGCTATGGGGAATTACACAAAATGCTTCTCTCTCACCAGTTTTAATGCACAGTACTGATGTTTCGTCAATAATGATGGTCTAAACAGTCGTAACCTTTGGGGGGCCAGGAATTTTTTCGGTCCAAGTCCCACTTGGGCCCAAGGGCCCATTCTATGAAATTACACAATGGGAGACTTGAAATGCATCCTCAAGCATATCCTTCCACAAGTACCAAAGGATTTTTTGAAGATACAGGTAATGCTCCTCGGTTAGGGGTCCATTGGGGGGGTTGCGAACAATGTGGGGGCCGCGGAGGTGCCCCAGAATGCTTTAATCAGCAAAATGCTTCTACAAAATTTGATGCACAAGTCAGGCTCAGGTTCTGGTCATAATGAGGGTATAGTGCCGTATTCAGGGTTTTCCAGGCTTTTAGGACCTGTGGCCCATTGTGGGCCCAATGGCCCATCACATGCAATCAAGCATGTTTTCCTCCTACAGTGCTGATGCTTTATCATAATGAGGAAAGTATACCAAGAACCCACTTAGGCCCTACAGCCTATCTACTCTATCAAGGTGTAACAATTGCCCCCAACAGTCATTCTGTGAGGATGTAGACCAAGCTGGACACATTGTTATTTGACTCGTGGACATGTTGACTTTGTGAAGGTCAGGGTCGAAGGTCCAAGGGGCAATATGGGCCATTATCTATAAAATTTAACAATGATCCCCTCCTCAAAAGTACATTAGATTTCTGAAACTGTGTCATATTGCTCCTTTGGAGGTGCTATTTCAGCTTGTTTGCAGATTTGGGATGCAACATTAATAGTGTTGTTAGAATTGAAAAGGTAAACATCTGATGAAAAGAAGCAAAACAGCATTCTGGGATGGAGGTGACCAAATTTGACCCCATGCTTAATTGACTTTTGTGAACTTGTGCAGGTCAAGGTCAGAGGCCACTAAAGGGGCAATAGGCCATTGTGTGAAATTGCATCTTTCCCTCAATTGGGCATCTTCCAATGGATGTTGGACTACAAGGAGCAACAAAGTTCATTGACTGCTAATGATTTTGGGCAATATGAACACAAAAAAAAAAAAAACAAAAACCAAAAAAAAAAAAAAAAAAAAAAAAACCCCAAAAATACATTGAATTTTGTCAAAGGTTGTTACAGGGCAAAGAGGCCATGCTTGAAACTGCCTTTTGGCCTCATGATCTTGAACATATACACATAATGTACATGTATTCGTCTGTGGTGTATTTGTTCGGTTTGAGATACAGCACCATTGTTGCTCTTGTTTCCCACTCTTGTTTTGTGTTTTCTATTGATCTTTAGGACTTTTTGTCTTTTTCCTGTACTCTTTGTGATATTGTGCTATCTAAATAATTTAACATTATTTTAATTTAAATCTATTGTTGCTTGCTGATCCCGCCATTATCCTCTCCTCTCGATCTGGTAACCCGAGCCGTTTTAACCAGTTCCGAAATCGTACCGGGGACATTTTAACCAAAGCAGAGAAACGTTTTTGACATTTTTACCTTACCGTACAACACAACCTAGCAGGAGTTTTGGTTGAACCCGGGACGTTTTGGTACACAGGGATTGTTTTGGTGAAGTACGTTTTTACTGGCAATGCGCCAACACATACTTTCCCTTGTGCAGTCTTTTTCATTCCTCAAAATTTATATCATAAATTTAATGATAAACATGAGAACCTAGGCTAGTTGACGTAGGCACCCATCCCATGTTCTACCTCTGGCGAGGGTGACGTGCGGCAAATTTGACTTGCTATGAAATTTCCACTTGCGGTGAGTTTGTCTGCAGCGAGTCTGTTTTGCGGCGAAAGGTCTTTCAATACTTTACTATCAGTACTACTACAGGTAGCTATATGTATATTCCTTGAACAGAATTGGTGTTTCCACAAAGGTGGCGCCAGCCGGGTGGGGCAAGTGGGCCGTGCCCCCCTTGGTGAATGTTCTGCATTTCGTTGGGAGCCGAGTGGGTACGCTAACACACCCCAACGAAAGCCTATTGCAGTACAGTAATTTTTCCAACCTTCTTTAAACTTCCTATATTGAAGCCTGAAATTTTTTTGGCAGGCTCGCATGCCTCATATCTCTTGACTTACTGTTTCTCCCTTAAGGTTAAGTTAAGATCAGCGTATACATTTTCAACCAGAGGCAGTGTGCGAAATCAAGCAGTCAATAGCCAAAGCAAAGAAAATATGATAATTAAGTCATTTGTGGGTGCATCGCCACTGAATCCTGACATTTTCAGAATGCAACAGGCTCCTACTTTTTTCAAACTCTCCTACTTTTTGACTTGCCTCTCACTTCTCCTATTTTTGACTGAATAATCCTACTTTCTCTATTTTTTTAAAGTTTGCTTGATGAAAAGAATCCTGAGTAATGTTCCATCACAAAAGTTCCCAGCAATAAATGCCAAAATGTAATTCTTCAGAAGTAGCTCGTCATTGCAAGTTTCAGACTGACCACCAGGACAGCCTACAAGCTCAAGCTGTCAGTATTAGTCCGCAGTATCATGCTCGCTTCCTCAGGCAGAAGTGAGTTGGTAAGAAGAGGGGGAAGCGTGTCAACTATTGCAGTAACAAAGAAGGAGAATCAGCTACCAGAGAACAAGCTGTAGTGGGAGAGGCAACATGAACCACAGTTCTAGGGAATATGGAACCAGAGCACCAACAAGGGACCATAGAGACATTACAACAAGGGAGAGCACAAGAGCTACCCCAAGAGAAAATAGATGCTTTGACCGACTGAATGGAAAATTACAGGCCCAGGCAATCCTCAGAGGATGGTAACAAAAAGCAGGGAACAAGCCAGTACAAGAGTACACCCTGATTGACCATTACTGGAGGCAAGTGTTGAATCGGACAAACTCATTGGGGTCACAGCTGTATGGATATTCCAAATGGCAAGGCTCAGTGGACCTGAATCAGACTCTCAGTTATCTGAGTCTATCAATTCTTTGAGATGGTAACGTGCAGTCAGGATCACTGGTTCTGGAACTCGCCCATGAGATGCCTGTGACCTACGCAGGTGAAGCTCATAGATCTGCCAGTAGTGGTATGCTGCGAGATTGCAGAAGAGGAGAGAGAAACTCCGCCAAACAGCGTCCAACATAACAAAAAGGAAAAAGAAGCCAGAGAGAAGACAAGAGACAAGGAAGCTATGGGACGAAGAAAAAATCATACTGGACAGAGAAAGGACTCTCACAAAAGAACAGGGAAACGGTGTAATGCGACATGTCTGCAGGCGAATAAGCGACTACTTAAAGCCATAAAAGACAAAGGACATGGGAGAAATCCTCTGTGTCCAAGGTCTCATAGATGTTGCCACACCAAAAAAATGGAACGAGCCGTGAGAGGACTTGAGACTCAGGAAGACGGCAAGGAATTAGGAGAGAAACGCAGGAAAGTCATGAAATACTTTTCAACAGCTTCCGCTAGTTTGCCAAGTGACGACTTGCTGTCATGTTCATGTTCCGGCCTGTAAATGAGTTCAGATCTGTTGATGTACATGTATTTTTTGGTTGTGATGTACTGTATGGGTACGATAAACCCATAGGTTCAAGAGAATTACCATAAGAAAGCCATAGAAATCACAATCTATATGTCGCATTGCAGTGTAGTCAATCATATTGGCCTATGCAATTTTTTGTAGAGTATGTGACACTTATAGTATGAAATAGGGTGAGTCACAAAGATCAGTGTCTTCACAGCAGCTGCCTAATTAACAAACCTCACTAGTTCGTAGTTGTATAGCTCAAGGGGACAAATGTTCAATCTGGATGTGGTTATATCACTGTTTGAAGGAAGCAGTGGTGATAATGTCATGATACTAGGAATGAATGAAAAGTGTATGACATTTACTACATGATTAATCACAAGGGTTTTTTTTTCAACAAATCAGGACAAAGAATTCGAAAAGGTGAATTTTGATGCAGAAATTGTAGGGGAAAACCCAGAATGAGGATTTATGGGAAAAAATCTTTTTATTGAAATGGGATTTTAAATAAAAGGTGATGTGAGTGACTAAATGAAAAAAATTCAACACAAGCTTTTCGACAAGATGGCATTTCTGTGGATTGCCCTCTTGTCACTGTTTTGAAAGGAAGAATTGTTGACAATGTCATGACTAATAAACAGTGTATGACATTTACTACATAAGTTTTCTTCAATGACCTTACCGGTACCATACGATCATAATATGTAAACTTATAAAGTGCCGGTATCCGTCCGAAGACGCTCATGGCGCTGTGTGAAACGACCGGACAAAACAAAACAATAGAAATACAAAGTTACGAGTGAAACGATTGCTTAAACAGAAAAGTTTTGAGTGCTGACTGGGAAGCTTCGTCCATGGAGGTAGCCATTCGCCCCTGGACAGGAAAGGGCCTCGTTCCCATACGTCTGCGGCAGCATTGGCAAATGCACAGTCGCCCCACTGGTTGTTAGACCTCGCCTCAACTAGAAGTCTTTGGTTCGATGACCGGAGTGTAGCCCGACGAGGAGTGTAGAGATGGACGAGGTCCGCGAGATGTAGGAAGGGGCACGACCGGTCAACACTTTGTAAACCAGTGTAGCCAGTTTGTAGGCAATCCGCTGCCTGACAGGAAGCCAGTGAAGGGCGGATAGCACCGGAGTGATATGTGTACGAGAGTGGTGATGTGATGATTCTCGCAGCTCTGTTCTGTAGGTGCTGCGGGCGATCAACTTGGGTTTGAGCGAAACCATGAAGGAGAGAGAGTTACAGTTATCCAGATTGATGTGGCATACGCGTGAACCAGAATTTCAGCCACATCACTGCTCAGTGTTTCCGGATCGATCCAATGTTACGCAGAGACAGATGCTCTCCTGAGCACGGGGCTATTAGCCACTGTACTCGATCCTGTTGTAGTCTTCGTCAGTAAGTTTCAAGTCAACTTTGAAGTGGTATAACTTATCTTGATTCTTCTAGTAATTGTCGATCTCCTTTCCAATAACTGAAGGCTGGTAGAGAAATATCACTGGAAATATTCATGCTTGTTACTACAAACTCAACCCAAGCTATGCGCTCAGTAATTGTATGGGTGTTCAGGTATGTCTGTGGCCCTCATGTGTGAACCAATTCACATTCTCTATTGATGTGATAACAACGAGAAGAACGGGAAATGAATGTGTGATATATTGTTGTTGTTTTTTTTCAAATATGGCTGGTATGTCTGGTTGAGTACAAGGTACATCCTGCTGGTGAGTATCGACAAAGAACTACCTCTGAGAATCAATGAAGGTCCTACTTTGCCCTCCTACTTTTCTGATCAAAATCCTACTTTCCTCCTACTTTTCAAAAATTTCCTACTTACTTTTTCTCCTACTTTTTTAATTGAGCCGGTGTGATGCCTGTATTTTGTTCTTGTTATTCTACTTCACAAGGAAATTGCAGAAATTCTTATTTGAAATTTATTTTTATAACTCAAAATTTATTTTTCGTTTCTGGCTCAATATGCGTTCCATGACAAGCCTTCACCTTTCATCATGGTAGAATGTGTTTCAGACTTTAGGAGATCGAAAAAAATGGCCTCATTCGAGTTTATAGATAAATCAGATTCAATCGGAATTCCTGATAACAATTAGGTAAGTAGAATGCAAGGATAGCTAGGCCTCCACAATTGGGGCAATACACCCACAAATGAGTGGAATATTGTGATTTTTTATTCTTTGACGAAGTCAGAGGATCGATGCAGTCATGACGATGTGTGTGTGTGTATGTGACGCCTATCCTTGTTAACATGATAACCCGACCCCACTTGAATGGATGGAAGTTCATACTGGTTATATGGGTTTCTTCATAATGAGTTACATGATCCTATTGTTTCAGGGTCAGGTCGAAGGTCATCTGAGGTCGAGAGAGGTCAAAGTCGAAGAAAAGGTCAAAGAAAATTTTGTTAACGCAATAAGTCCAGATTGCCTGGCCCGATCAGGAATTGAAATTGAAATTTGGCATGCAGCTCCATTTAGGGGGATAAAGTGAAATCTATTGATTTTTGTTGTAATTCAAAGTCAGATTTTGGGGGAATTATGGCAAATGGGGAAAAAAATTAATTTGGCAATTCACTCATTTGTGCAATTGTGGGTCTGCAGATTAGGTCGGGTTGCCATGATATGTGAAACGTATAATCAGTGACTAGTAGTACATATGTGTTCCACAGGAATTGTAGGTGGAATATTAAAAAGGGGGGTTGGGTGTGGTGGTACGTGGGGGGTAACCAGGCCACAAAATTTTGTCATATTGTAGATATGTGCATTTGTATTTTTTGCCTTTGAATGCTCATGCTTCGATAGACATTGACCAGAGTTCAGGACATAATATTCATTGACTGCTGCGTGAAGATTTGGACCACCCAAAGGTGATAGGTCATTGAAGGAGCCTAATGGGCCATTGTGGAAAAAAAGATGTATCTCCTCCTGGAGTACCTCACAAATGAAGTTGTGTCT
Organism: Sclerodactyla briareus; assembly: GCA_026419785.1. Classification (NCBI taxonomy): domain Eukaryota; kingdom Metazoa; phylum Echinodermata; class Holothuroidea; order Dendrochirotida; family Sclerodactylidae; genus Sclerodactyla; species Sclerodactyla briareus. The sequence goes on from JAODTK010003876.1 coordinate 403,280, forward strand.
TCCGAGCTCGCTCAATGTCATCCAAGGTCGGTTAACTGAAATCATGCACAACTCAAACACATATCAGTTCACATACATATTGGAAATTGTCTGGTTGAGCTACTAAAACCATTGGTTCTCTAGTTATGAGAGGTAGAATAACAGGAGCAAGATATCGGTGGTGGCGATACACTCACAATGAGTGAAATATTGTGATTGTTCTAGCTTGCTCCATTGACTGCACACAAATGAAATGAGTGTCACACGTGCACATCGGCTACAGTCTTATGGAATATTCGTAAATCTCTTGAAGAGAGCGTTCAATATTGGGGGGGAGGGAACGTCTGCCCTGAGAAAGAGTCTACCACTGTTTTGCCAGACAGCTGAAAAACGAACGTCATTGAGCAAGTGCGTTCTTAGATTGGTGTGCTCTTATCGAAACAAATACTTCCATTGCCAGGCGGCATAAACCTACATTTCTGTGCAGTTATTGCAAATACCCAACCTTTTCTTGGTGGAGGTAATTTGCAATATTCTATCAGTTGCGCCTGATGAGTGGATGTCCACTAGAGTAAACAATGCTCGAACTGTCCAATGTCAAATCGGAGGGGAAATGGCATCATTCTCACACGCACCGCATGTTTTACTAGTCACATAATCAATCAGGAGATAAACAGATCTATGAATGCGAGGGAAAAGGCTATACATTGATGCTGGAAAGTTTAAAATTTACAAAGCGTTTGCATTTCATTAAGTGGACAAATATTTAATGAAGTTTTGAAACAAATCGAATGAATGTCATACCTACTAATGAAACGTTAAGGCATTATTCTGTTTATAATGATACTAACATTAAGAACAACCTGGAAACTACCGAATTGCGTGAATTATTGATCGTTTGGGGAAGATTTATAGCCTACGGTAGCTCATTCACTTGTGCCAGTGATTTTTACTTCATAACCATGTGTTTTGTTTTTATTCCTTTACGAAGTCAGAGGAAACTATGTAGTCATGACAGTATGTGGGTGTGTATGTATGTGTGTGTATGTATGTGACACCTGCTTGTGAACACGAAACTTGACCCAACTGGATGGTGGGATGAAGCTCAGACTTGTATGTGTGTTCCCAATGTTGAGTAAATGAACCCTATTATTGTTTGGGTCAGGTCAGAGGTATCTGAGGTCACCGAGGGTCAAATCGCAAACGAGAGTGGTAAGCTTTCTTATAAAATGTACAGAAACCCTATGATGGTTGGAAAAATGGGAAATTTGTCAGACGTTATGTTGTGCCCATAATGAGCTGGTATAACAAACTGCAAATTGGTCCTTGTGTCTGGCCGTATGAGGTTGTCAGAAAGAGTCAAGGAATCACTAAAGCCTTTGGCTTTATGGTCATAATTGAAATAGTAACTGGCAGCGGTACTCACACTTTTCCGCAACATGTAAATCAATGTGAATAAATGGCGTGGGCGAATACTGGTAGGTGGTGTTGTAATATCTGTGGATTTGTGGGGGCGCAAGTGCTTTAACCCTGCTAACATTCGCCGTATCGCTTTCGTATTTCTGATCGATATGCGTAGGCTCGTTTTATTCAAGTGGCATGTGGCATGTGAAATAAAAAGAAATAAAAGAATGATTCAACAGGAGGGAAGGGGGGATGAGTTCAATGAGGCAGAAAGAACAGCAGCTTCTATGAAAAGAAAGAGATGATTGTGAAGAGAGCCAATTTCATTGTCTATGCTTTTTAGTCGGACTAATGCATGGCATCAAAATTTCCTTAATTTCATTCCAATTTTATAATATATATTTTAAATTGGATAGTGCATGAATGCCACCCCCCAGGCCTCACGACAACTCCCATTGTGGTGCACCCAAATGTCAGTATTGCTCTTTGCATCTTGGCTATCAGCGTAAAATCATTAGACCTCTGGATGTTGGCACCTGTCTTGAGATATGACCAGCCTAGTCCATACAGTATTGAAGTGGATTGTTTGTCACTACTTGTTAATTAGTAACTGCTGCATCGAAGCATTGCGGGTAGCGGGAAGCAAATACTAGCGGTTGTTAGAAGACAATTGAAGGGATGAATATAAAGAGGCTAATATATTAGATGGAGGAGAAAATGAAGGGTCCGTCCAAAGCCCGAAGTTCCATACAGCTTCATAAGTTACAGTCCTTTGAAGCTTGTGCACTGTATTGCACAAGATTCATGAGGGCATATAATCATCAATATATATTATGATCAACTTGCCACAATCTGCAAACATTCTCGGCTTAATAATGAATTCACACCTTGTCTTCAATTCGAAAAGAATAGTCTATGGGAAATATTGCTGTGTGGGTTTGCTAGGTGGTTGATGGTAATACTTTGGTGTAGAAAGACATCAGAACTTCTGCTGACTGTGACTTATTATTCAACAGAATGAAACAAGGAAATATAACATGACTTTAGGGGTGTCCAAGGTAACGTAACGTTATTGGCAATTGGAATTCTCCCCAAATTCTCTGAAGAATGGACTAAATTTCGAAGGCCAATAAACTCCACATAGGAACATCGTATTGAAAATGGGGTTTGGGAACATATAGATACAGTTTCCCGTCTACACGATCAAACTCCAAGTGATGTTGTATCCAGCCTGCAGTTGAAAGTTTTGCCCAAAATATAAAAAAATCGTACAGGTCAAATATGCATAAGGACTCAAGGAATCACTGTGGACTCCGAAAGCGGCAATGCTTGGACGGATACTGATGACTCGGACTCGGGATTGAGAGGATTGCTCAAAACAGATAGTGGCATAGGTTAGGTGTTGTAGGAATCTGAATTCGATGAGAGGGTATCATTAGACCACAGGGAAAATGACTTGATCTCATCAATGGCGCTGCAAAAATGGGACGACTGGCACTATTTTTCTTGTCCCGATTGGCCAACACTCCTCCCAAAAGTATTACGTTCTTTTAAAGTCTGCTTTGTCGACACATTTGCGGAAGAAAGTGGCATGTCATGCTGATATAGATGGGCCATACATACCCCGGTCCAGGGTGGGTGGTTAACGCTGGCACAACTTGTACATTAAATTGAACGTACATATGGAGAAGGGGCGATGGCAACAAAGGAATATATGGCGAGTCTAGCAAATTGCGGTCCCGGGGACAGTAGAGGCAGACACCCTTCACCCGGTATGTTCTGAAACACTACTGTATATTCGAGAAGAGAATATGCAAGTTTCGCCAGTGTCCATCCACGGTCATACCACATCAAGTATATTACAATTTTACAGCAGTCAGAACCCGATTTCCACAGAATGAGACCCCCAGTTGGTACTATTCACAACCCTGTCTATGATCCAGTCCATACACATGTTGGAAGGCTTTGGAGCCAGTGTCTCCTGTCTGGTCCTTGTTAAAGATCAATGTAGGAACACAAGAAAGCTCCTATCGAATTCCCGCATCCGCTCAGACAAGACGCGGGGAGCGGAGATGCGATCCACAGCAGACTTCTTGGGAGGGATATCAAAACTACTCAGTCGCTAGGCGCAAACCAGTGACCCAACGGATCCCATTTGAGGATGATCCAAGCAAGACTTTGCACGGACTTAGAGGAGTGATCATCCATTGTTATCGCAGTCCGGCACACCCTTCTCTTTCCAGATTGGAGCAATAAGTCCCTTTCCAGTCAGTGGAGATGACACAGTGCTCAAACAGAGCAGTAGAAAAATGCAGAGCACAAGGGCAGCCTGGCAACCAGCCACAGAGCATCTTGGATGTATGCTACAGACCCTGGACTCCTGGAGGTTTTGGCAATCCCACTTTAATTCTTTACAATGCCCTTTTGAGAATCCACATAGTAGGGCATGTCCACACTCAACAGGCAGTTCGCCTCACGGTGGACAACACCATCTCATCTAATTTCCTAGCTTTGGGGGATCAGCCTTGACAAATCCTCGAAAGCCCTCAGCCCAAACAAGCACGCACATCGGATTCTTCGTCAAATACCTGCCGTCCTCTGTCTTGACAGCTGGGCACTGAACCACAGAAGAAGCGAGGTGTGGAGTCTATTAATCACTTCGAGAGAGATGGCTTAGAGGAAACCCGTTGTCCAAATGTCTCTCACCGACTCACAGAGATGACGAACCCGGCCACCTCTAAATCCCATTGCAGTCCTTCAGTGTCACAGGAACGATGACCCTAGAAATTGCGCATGGTGGTCCTCAGGATTTCATGCTGTCATGAGGTGATGTTTTGAAGTATGCCCATCTCCGCTGGGGTGCAACATTTCACCCTCCAGCCTTGAATGATTTTCAGCATGCACTGTGGCTACTTTTGATCTTCAGTTGGCTCAACTTTTTGAGGGCCCACGTAGCTTTACGTGGGATAATGAGTGGAATCCTGAAGGCCGCAGTTCCTGATAATCGCCCATCTAGAGTACCATGGTTGATCTCGTGGGACAGGAACACCGTCATTGGAGTACCAAGTCCAGTGCCTCGCAGATGTTGAACTGAGGCACGGCAATGTTAAAGCACACAATTCAAGAAGCCTGTGAGATGCATCATCACAGCTGCCAGACCATGCCAGCTAAGACACGACTCTTAGCCATCCCTACTGACACCAGTGGAGGCATTTAAATAACCCAGAATGACCTATAGTCAGAAGTGGAACACCAAACTGAGTTGAGCGGAGAACGCTTCCTTATCGTTATAATTCCCGGTGGTCAGAGCCTACACTGCAACGATGAATGATCCGCAGTCGCATTTTATATTTCTTGTTCAAGTGTTAACTGTTTACCAAGGTACAGGGTGTTCGACCACGACCATGAGTATGCCACCACCGTCACAGCCAGACCCAAAATAGGTTTTGTAAACCCCAATGGGGGGAACCCGACAAGAGCACTTCAAAAGGAGAGCTGCAAAACAAATTGCCCGACTACAAAGTTCTTCTGGACAAGGAACCCACAAGTGTGCTACTTCACATGTATGGTGAGGGAAATTCGAGAGTTTATGGACATATCAAAAGTTGGGGCCTGGAACTCAATCTTGAAATACACTTTGTAAGTCCTTGATGAAAGGGAGAGGATTCCATTCACAATCAACGTTACCCATATTGGGGTGCTGACAAAGTTTCGGTTTTGGCACAACCCCATCACCTTCTCATTTCACAACCCCCCCCCCCCCCCCAAAATGATATCAAGGTCGTTGGGGGTCTTTTGGTGGTGGAAACTTTGGAGAATTGTCTAAAATTGACGAGGGAGCAACAGTGAGTTTCCATGGATTCTTGTTGCCCTAATGGAATCTGAGAGGCAAACCTTGCACCACGAATTATATCATGAACAACAATCATGGAGGAAGATGATGCATGCACAGTAGCTATCTCCAGGGACTGGCTTGTTTATGCTTTCTTATACTACTGTGGTATACTAATAGCCTCATCCTATGCTCTATAGGGCAATTGTTTTTTTCTCTACATCAGCAGTCTTGTTTCCTGGCAGACTTTGAATTTGTGCATTAGTAGTGCAGACTTGTCACTTTACATTATATAGGCTACAATAAAAAATAGTATTAGTAGAGTAGTTTATTATAAGCAGGATAATGACAAGCACACGTATGTACGAAAAGTCCACTTTTTAGGAGAAAATTGGTCGTGAAGGAGGTTAAAGGATAAATAGGAATTTTATGGCTGGGCGGCAAAAATAGGGATTCAGGGGGATCGTGGATGAAAATTCTGCAGATTTCTCACAACCATACATACATCAATTTTGCCGCCAACCAGAAATCTGTACCAATCTGTGCCAGCCCCTGACATACACGGTAAAGAGGCAGATAGCAATCAATGCCCAGGGGATCATTCTTGTCGCGTATTAAATATATATTAACAGTATCATTCCGTAGCATCTCAATGAATCTAACAAAAAGGGCCCGCCATTCCATATTAACAGGCGTGCCTGTGTCGTTACAGCCACTGTTCAGTGATGCAAATCCCCAGGCACGTGGCTAATTGTTTCTTTAATTGGTAAAATACATCATGTCAGGTATAGTAATTGGGACAAAAATATCAATGAACTATTAGTATGCTTCCCAATAAGGAGTTTTCCTGTTGTGTGTATTCTTCTCTCGAACCGTTCAAAATGTGAATTTTCAGTCTTGCAAGCGGGGGTATAAAGTTCATGCCTTTGTGAAAATATAGGGTATAGTTTAAAATTCTCTATTCGTACTACGGAGAACCGTAAGAGTAGTGCCTTTCATGCTTGATTTGGAAGTTTTTTAGTATGGCCAGATTTCTTAGTCACATATTTCTCTGTGGGAAATTCTCTAACATTGGGCACCTTTCCTATTCAGTATAAAGAGGTTTTGAACCATGAAGTGAAAACAAGACCTCGCCCTTGGAACTGCAACGAAAGCCACCTGGGGAAAACATCCGCTGACTGCTGGAATTTAAGACGGGATATTTGCTAGCAAATGTGCCATTCTTCCATTACTCTCCGGTTTTCTGGAAATGTTGATGGAAAATTCAGTCCCAACCAGAGATTGGACCTGGAACCCGTGTGAGCTCCCATTAATAGTTTAATGTGTTTTTACAGTTTATTGGCATGAAGAGAATTACCCATTGGCGGCCACAACAAAACGCTGGTTTAAAACTCTTGGTCCTCCCCCCGATGTATAACTAAATATATGGGCTGAAGAATATCAGCCCAGCTTGTTTGAGATGTAGTGAGGATCAGGAACATAGTTGTACAACTTACTCTGCCTCATATTGTTCCTTTTTTTTTCTTTTCAACAGAGGCGGACATGGTTAAAACTTTCCATTCATGAATTAGGGAATAATAAACAGATACGAGGGCCTTTGTTACCGAAATAAAAAACCGGGATACGTCATATAAGAGGTCAGAAACGTCAGAGGCGCAGCACGAGTGTTTTTCCCGACTATTATACGCAAACAGGGTTTGTTTCATTCCGAAAACAACTCCCCGAGTATCTAATTATTTTAATCCATCCATAAAATACTCAATTCTCTTTATTGTTTCATACGAAAAGTGTGCATAATCTCTGATAATTATAATATCTCTTAGTTGTAGAGGTTACTATATATTGACTGAGGCAGTCGTATGATTAATGGGTTGCTAAGTGGCACTTGATTCAAGTACTTACATGTATATCTCTACTCTGTGGTCCAGGTCTAAGCCTGAGTCACAACCGTTGAATGCAGCCAGCACCACAAGTGCCTTGCGCATTATTTCGGATGGTACCCGAAGAGCACGATACGATGCGTGCAGGCCTACACGGGTCGAAAGCCTTGGTAGGCGGTGGTCCCCACGCCATGTCAGAATCAGGACGAAGAATAGTCCTACGCTCTGTCGATTATTATGGTTTGTCCATGCGCGTCTTTCTCCTGCTGCCGGGAACGCCAGAGACAGCGGTGAGGTCCGGCTTGAGGCACTCTCTCGTCGCACCCGACGTACACGACTGAGAGTTACACGGACTTACCCCATCACACCCCTGTCAGTATCCAGGCATGAAGTCCGGATTGCGCTGAAGCTGACCCGGGAGCCCGATTCAAAGTCCGCCAGACAAAAAGGACCAATGGATTGCCCAACCTACCGACAGGGGTACCTGACGATAAATTCCTATCATGATCAGGTCAAGTGTATTTGGACGACCTGCCGACGAAGCTCTACTCCAGCTCTCCCAGGGTGGCAGAGGTATGGAGCTGTCAGAGTTGATCTGCTTCAACGGGAAGCTCTACACAGTGATGACAGGACGGGGGTAGTGTAACAGGTATTTTCTTTCTTGACCATGTGGTCCCGTGGCTCATGCTCCCCGATGGTGACGGCACAACAGTAACGGTTAATCCAATCCTTCAATTTTTGTTCATCTTTTTTGACAATTTATCACTTGTGTTTTGGACATGATAGTAGTCAAGGGTTCTGATCATTCGCAATTTACTGTGCTTTACTCCGTGTATGTAATATGCACAGGGGTGGGGGAGGGGGTAAAATGACTTGTGGTACATCATATAACATGAATTATTCCATTGATCCTTACGGAAATATAAACCTGTGAATCTCAGTTACAGTAGTAGTAGACTGATATTGATAGTTTATCTTGTTTGATTGTTTGTTTGTATTTATTCATAAAAGACACCAAAAATGCGAAAACACATGAAGGCAGCACATTCACAAAAATGAAGAGAAATTGCTTTCCTTCACAAGGATAGCCTTCGAAAGTCCGTAGGGGTCCTCAAGGAAACAAAAACTTAAGCATAAAAAATGTATAAGTAACCCTGCTTTTTCAGAGTCATAAAACAATCAGAACCCACGATCCAAAATCGAAGAAAAATATTAAGAATCCTAAAATGCCTGCAAGTACCTTTTTATTGCACACTTAAACGAGTTATAACTATCAGAGAGCTTCAATTGCGTAGGTAGGTTTGTTCCAATCATGGATAGAATTTTTATAGAATGTTTCGGCAGCTTCATGCTGAACCCGAGTACCACCAGATTAGCGACGCTGCCTCTGGTACGATACCCATGGACCGTTGAAATGGGGATGAAATGATGCTGAAGGTACGTGACTAAGACCATTTATAACTTGTATGAACGGTTAAGTCTAAGTTGGCATACCTTTGTTGACCTCTAGAAAACCAACTTGCCCCTAAATTCTGAGGCCGTTAGGACACTCACCCTGTCCCAGGAGAGAATATTAGAATCATTTTTTGTTAGATCTTGTTGATGTAGCCTGAGATGTCATCATACCATCTTTATTGAGTGTTGTGGGCAGATCATTCAGATCTCCGTGGAGTGTGTCCTATAGTGTAGGTGTTTGAGGGTCATCATAGATCAGTGGTATTAAATTAGTAGCCTGAATCCCTCTTAATTGATGGTTGTTGGGCTTGCTCTCAATGAGCTCCCCGATTCTGCCATTTCAGCAAGTGGGTCGTGTTCTATTTACAGTAATGAGGTAGCCAACTTGGGGATTGCCCCTGCAGCCAGCGACAACAAGGTACTTCATTGTTCATACATACGGTGACAGTACTTGAAAAATAATTTCTGTTTGCAATTGAGATTATTGATAGTTTTAACTTAAAACAGCTCACTTGCTTTGACAGAAGTTATTCCGCGGGCCTCGGATCTCTGTTCTATCTTTGCATGCCTGTTGTGTTTCTCTGCTGTTGATATTATCAGAGGTTGAAATCAGTCCAGTGTTCAACCACGTGAAGAAAGGCCATATGTTACATGTTTTGTGGCATTGAAGGCATCACTTGGTGTGTGTTTGTCAGGCTTCTAATACAGCCTCCCCAAGTTATCAAGCTTCTTACAACCCCAGGCTATCAAACTTCTTACTGCCCCAGGTACCAAGCTTTTTACAGCCTTCCCAGGTTATCAAGCTCCTCAGAGCCGCAATGTCATCAAGCTTCTTACAGCCACCATGTTATGGAGCTATTCCTCTGCCTGCAAGTTAACAGTTTTTTAATAGCCTCCTGTTATCAAGCTTCTTAACAGCCACCCGGTTATCAAGCTTCTTACTGCCACCAGGTTATCAAGCTTCTTACTGCCACCAGGTTATCAAGCTTCTTACTGCCACCAGGTTATCAAGCTTCTTAGAGTCTCCTGATTGTCAAGCTTTTTACAGCCTCCAGGTTATCAAGTTTCTCAACAACCGCCATGTTCATCAAGCTTCTTACAGCCCCAGGTCATCAAGCTTTTTCTACAGCCTCCAGGTTATCAAGCTTCTTACTGCCACCAGGTTATCAAGCTTCTTACTGCCACCAGGTTATCAAGCTTCTTAGAGTCTCCTGATTGTCAAGCTTTTTACAGCCTCCAGGTTATCAAGCTTCTTACTGCCACCAGGTTATCAAGCTTCTTACTGCCACCAGGTTATCAAGCTTCTTACAGCCTCCAGGTTACATTATCAGCTTTTCACAGCCTCTAGGTTATCAAGCTTCTTACTGCCACCAGGTTATCAAGCTTCTTAGAGTCTCCTGATTGTCAAGCTTTTTACAGCCTCCAGGTTATCAAGCTTCTTACTGCCACCAGGTTATCAAGCTTCTTACTGCCACCAGGTTATCAAGCTTCTTAGAGTCTCCTGATTGTCAAGCTTTTTACAGCCTCCAGGTTATCAAGCTTCTTACTGCCACCAGGTTATCAAGCTTCTTAGAGTCTCCTGATTGTCAAGCTTTTTACAGCCTCCAGGTTATCAAGCTTCTGACAGCCTCCAGATCATTGTGCTTCTTGCTGCTCCCATTCTCCAGCTGCTGAGAGTCTCATGATTATCAAGTTTTTTTATAACCTTCCATGTTACATTATCAAGCTCTCACAGCCTCAAGGTTATCAAGCTTCTTAGAGTCTCCTGATTGTCAAGCTTTTTACAGCCTCCAGGTTACATTATCAGCTTTTCACAGCCTCTAGGTTATCAAGCTTCTTAGAGTCTCCTGATTGTCAAGCTTTTTACAGCCTCCAGGTTACATTATCAGCTTTTCACAGCCTCTAGGTTATCAAGCTTCTTAGAGTCTCCTGATTGTCAAGCTTTTTACAGCCTCCAGGTTACATTATCAGCTTTTCACAGCCTCTAGGTTATCAAGCTTCTTAGAGTCTCCTGATTGTCAAGCTTTTTACAGCCTCCAGGTTGTCAGTTCTTACAGCCTTCAGGGTATCAAGTCTGATGTTAACTAGCTATCTCTTTCTACTCCCCTCTAGTGTTTACCATGCATGACCTCATTATAGGCATGTCTCCAGTATAGCATTTCACTCAAAACAAAAGTTTTGAAAATGGCTTCATGTCCAGACACCAGTGACAATAATTCATAAATTCTTGTTAAAGGTTTCAAAGGAGAATGGATGGCAAAGAAGGTGAATGGCTGTATATAGGAGGGCTCGGCAAGGAGTGGAACACAGTGACTGGCGAAACTAGTGAACCACTTCCCGCAGTGGGTGAAGGTCCCTCATACAAGGGGGCGCTGCACCATATTCCCTGGATGGACAACTATAATGCTATGAGGGAAAAGTTGGGATATGGCTATCCAGGTAAATATACCCACCAGCCCAGTGGCTGTTCTATACTGAATATTTTTCCTCAGAGTCTGTGGGAATGCTGACATTATGCAGAGATGGGATTCCCCCTGTTGGTGGATTTGCATGCCCTTCTCCACTCTGAATCAGGACCTATAAAGTACTCTAGTATAATGGGCATGCTGTATTAGTCGCTGGCATTTCTCCTGGACTGTCAGTGCAGGCTACTCACCTGTCACTATTGTCAGGGTAACATTTGTGTAGTGCCTCGGAAAGGCGCTACCACAGCCTGAATAATTATATATCATTCGCTGTTGGCTGTTAAAAGACAACTGCAGGAGGAATTATAAGAAGCTAATACATACTGAGAAAAAACCGAATACGGTCAGTCCAAACGCGAAGTTTGTACGACTTTCCACCGTTGCGGAGTTAGTCTTTTGAAGTCTGTGCATGTGTATTGCATCTCATCATGCAATCTAAATGAGTTCATACTTGCACAACCCTGCAAACAATCTTTGTTTTCTATAGAAATTCACGAAGATTGCTGTAGTTTGTTGGTAGGTTTTGATGGTTACTTTTTAATAGTGAGAGAAACAACAGAACTTCTGTCTATGTTTTGAATTGTTACAAAATGGAAAGACAATGACTACAGTGACATAACTTCTCGGGTTTCCGTGTGTGACGACAAGCGTTATTGCACAATGGGATTCTCTCCAAAAAAATTTCTTCTCCGCATATTTTTTTTTTCATGGAATCACTTATAAGGCCATAACTCCATATACTGTATGGCATCATATTGAAATGGGGTTTAACCTATAGATCTCAGTTTTTCCATTCTCCACGATATAACTTGTACCGTTCTTGTTCATATTGTGATGCACCTTTCGTCATTCAAATTACTTACAATTCCCTGAAAATCCCCCACTAATAGGCCAGCCTTACCTATTTCCTTCAACATCTGAGTGAAATGACACACCCTTCAGTCTACTTTGTGACTGACCATTCAGGGCTCCCAACTTTAACTGGGAAAGTCATGAATTCGAAAAACTGCTATAAATCCTTGAAAAGTAATGGAATTTGATTGGCCAGATTGACAGACACAGGAGAATTGATTGGCTGAGATGGCTTTCCAGAGCTGTCCGGATCGGAAATAAGTAGACGGTTCTCATCCTGGAATTCTGAAATTTTGTCATGGAAGACTCATGGCAATATCATGGTATTCTATTCTCTTGGAATGCTGGGAACCCTGGTGACCATGGTGTTGGAGTGTCATGCAATGAACCTAGTAATGATTTTGCCTTGGCCTGTCAAATGAGCAAGCTCAATATAACTGAGTTCCTGCGGTCATGGAAAACCTGTAAAAGTCATGGAATTTCATCAGTAAAAATCCAGGCCTGGATAAGTTTTGAAGTTCAGTGAAAAGTTGGTGAGTCATGAAGTGATGTTGTCACTTTCTCACAGCTTGTTTGGTGTTGTGTTCTTCGGCTTTTTTGCGAGAATTTTGTGCGAGGATGTCGTAGAGAAGGGTCAGGAAATTCTTCATTTGTTCATGTGCTGTTCAGACTCAGCATCTGTTCTATGGACGTTTCATGCTCTCCAGTATTCGTCTATATAACTTTGTGGCACCAGAACTATATTTACAGTACTCTGATGATTACCCTAATGATTCATCTCTTTCTCATATCTGTACAATATGAAGAAACATATCTGTATCAATACAAGGAAGTTGCTAAAGGGGTTCCGCACACACAATATTTGTCAACAGTTTGGCATAGAAATTTCAGCGAACAATCCAATTTTGGGGAATGATAGTTCTGGCATATTTACCAGACATTGAGGTTTTTCAATATTCCTGACTTTTCAAAACAACAACAAATATGTTTTATTTTTTTGAGGAATCACAGGTAAATTCAGAGCATGATTACAAAAGAGATTAATCTGGGGTCGTTCAGGCATCACATTTCTACAAGAATGTGTGTTCCATGCCATGCGGTTGTCACTGAAATTTGTGCCGGGGTTGAAGGTCATGGTCTCCAAAGCCCCCCATCAGAGCGCTGTCCAGTAACCAGGCCTCCCCTATGTTTTCTGGTAGAGTATAATGCATAATGCGGGCGGTTTAATTATCTGTGAATGAGGAAACTAAAGAAGTGCGCCAGTTAGGTAAATATTTCAGCGTCTGATGAATACAAACAACACCAGATTTCTGAAGAATACAAGCATGTATCAAGATCAAATAGGTGGTCGAGTTTTCAGATGAAGAGGCCCTATTGTTTTTGCATAGATCAAGTTCCTTGTAGTTCTTAAGAGGTTAAAACATCAAAACACTTTTCTAGAGGCCTTCCCGAGCTCTGAATCGACCCGAAAAAGTATGTATTTATTATACATTTCATACATCTAGGTTTTTCAGAGGACCTTCAGTAGTCTCTTAAAACTTCATTTTCAGGATCCGTGGTGTCGTTTTCACCCACCATGTATGATTTAGAAGCCACCATGTACAGATTTTTCACTACTTTGTACGAAAGCACCCCAAGTTTAGAATTCGTTCCCAATCCTGGAAGGTTATAAAGTTTCATGACCTGATTTGACCACAGCGAGTCAGTGGTTTGTAAAATCCCCATGATACCAAGCATGGCTCTTCCTGAGATTTGACTGACCTTTCATCCATTTGATCATCGTGAGGATACACTCTCATAGTTTTTTTCAATCCCACAATTTTCCAGTGGGCAAGGCACACATGGGTGGCACCCAACTCTGATGGGGCCTTGCTCTCCGTTGTCGCCCCCTTTGGTGATGTTTTGATGTGGGAAATTATCACCCTACTACCTCTCATGTGTGTTGTCCAGTGGTAGTTGTTTGAGTGACTATTGTCTGAGTGGGGATTGTCTGGGGGGTGGAAATTGTCTGGGTGGGAGCTGTCTGGCAGCCTGAGGAATTGTTGCCCCATCCATATCGTGGTCAGACTGCTACCCTTGAATGTTCAGTATATCTGAAGAGCTTAGATGCAAAAGGGCTTACGTGCTGTCAAAACAAAGAAAAACAAAAACGTTGTAGACTCTTCACTAGTTTTAATATAGAATTATTGTTTCAATGTGGGGTTACTGTAATAATATCTGATCTATTACCAATAATCTACATTAGAACTGTAGTTCCAAATCCTACAACTTTTTTTTTTATCCTTTGTTCCGACAGCACGTAAGCCCTTTTGCATCTGAGCTCTTCATACATATACAAATTACAATATTTAAGAGTCACCTGGGTACACTCGTCACAATACTGTTGGGAATTTATATCATAGGAATATACAGTCCATGAAATGGCTACAAGTGTTGAATTTAGAATTGTTTGTTGTTGTTTGATGAATGAGTAGAACGTACAGAGACATGCTGCTGAAATTTAAGGCAAATTAATTCCATATGTCTTGTACAGTAACAGTAGCCATACTGTACTGTAACTGCTGTACCTCTGAAGGCAAATTCAGATGCTGGTTGAGTATTTACATGTATGCTGATTTTGATCAGCATTTTCCTAAAATTCCTGTACTGTTCATGGTTTATCTATAGTGTTACTGTCTAATCATCCCACAGTGTGAATGAGATGGGCTGTGTTCAGGGAAGGGCAGATCATTCTGGGAATGGGTATCGCCATGTATAAAAGAAAATGGCATTGATGGCAATATATTGGTTTCAGGCTAAACACTAATGTCCACACAGAATGCGTTCTAACACGTCTCCATTCCTTCATTATTTTGCTGCATCTTCCAAATATATGTCAATGCGGAAATTCTGCAGTAATTCCAATGTCAGTTGGATATCTTGTGTGTAGTCAGAAATACCCTGCATGCTGAATTAATAATGAAATGTGTGTGTAGGACACTGAGCAATTAGCGACTCCAGTAGCTATGGCGATCTAGCTGTCACAGCAGTTGTAGGCCTACACTATCGCTATATCCCATGCTATGCTAAAACAAATACAACGCATATCAAACAAGATTTTCATATTAATAGCATATACAACCTTTTGTTGAGGCACAACCATTGGGGTAAGGGGGTGTGGTCTAAAGTAGTAATGAACAATAGAGGGTTTGATGTGATACCACCTCATACCCTGCTTGTCAAACGAGACTGCAACTTGGGGATGAGTTTCCATATTGAAAGACACTTGTGTATACTTGAATAAATGGCGGCAATATGTGCACACGTCAGCGTAGATATGGGTACTGTGGGGGAAGATATGCTTCGAATTAGGGGATAAATACAAGGTCGTTTGTTGCATTTAAGACCGATGATAACGTCATCATGGAGGCTTGAAACCCCTAGCCGAAGGCGAGGGGTTTTGCCTCTACGATGACGTCTTCAGAGAAAAATGAGTTTCATGTTAAATCTGGTCAGTGACATCGTAATGGCGAATCCTCTGATACTAGAGTACATGTCAAGCAATGCAAAACAATATATTTTCAATAGAGGCTGGAAGTGTCTACCGTGCATTTTTACACAACATACAGCGTAACCCATTTTATGCAGTTTCTGCACTGTTTATGATTGAAGAGCTGAACCTTGTACTCCACGAAGAAATTTGAACCCGACCTGTGGCAAGATTGCAATCTAGAAACGCCTATCATTATCGAATCGCAGCTCACAGATAGACAATCTCTAGGTTAGATAACCAAGAAATAACAGGTAACTTCTGCTGGTTGGAAGGAATGTATTTTTCATTATTTTAAGGTTTACTCATTCCAAAACCGACACGCTGTGTAGCCTAACTTTTTGTAATGTAATAGCCACTGATCACCTATGCCAGACGGTGACCCGGCAAACATTAACCGTATTTCGAAGGCTTCTTGATACAGTTTAGGAGATATACATTTGCAATGCCACGACCTATTGTTCCATTATCCAGAATAATAATTTTAAACATGGCACTAGGTTAGCTGCGTGGTGTTCGTTAGACCTAATATTTGACAATATGAGCGTCGCCTAGCCCTGTATTTTGTGATCCATGACAGGCTGCAGTATTTTGCGGTTGTTTTAATGGTTGGGGTGTGTGTGGAAATTGAGCATAGCAGCGAGCGCGGGCTCTGTACAAACACATACACAGCAGTGTGTGATATGTAGCAGTTGTTTTGTTTGCACTTCAGTAGAGTGTCAGACTGTCATTGTGCGTGCTGCGCTATGTACTGTGGACTGTATGATGTATCATTAAAATGTTGCTGTGAGTGATGTCACAATGTCACCATAGCAACTATCCAAAACGAAGGTTGATATGTTTTTCAAGTACTTTGTGTGCTGGGCTGGTACCTGGTAAGGTACAGTTACTATGGCTGCACACCAGCTAAACAATCAGATTCTAGATGATCATAAATTCTCCTCAGGCACAGATATGCAAATTCACCCACCCCGATGTGAATCGATACTGGTCTTGATTCAACTCTTTGGCCAATCAGATTGCAGGAAACCAATAAAGGTATTTATGAATGCATAGTCATCGCATACTAGGGGAGGCAGCTGATAACTGCATTACACGGTGACCTGCAGGGCTGTTCACCCAGTTACCTCTGCTAAACTGAAGTCTCAGCCATACCACTCCATTGTACTGAGCTATACCAGGATATTTCCAATGCAATAAGGCATATGGGACAGTACAAGTTGTTGTTAACCGGGGACCCAAGTGGCATTGCTTTTTTGCAATCACTATGTGATCACTTCCGTGTGTGTGTAGATATGTACCATCTTTGGCCATATGGAGATCAAGGTCAAGGTCGTTACAGGGGCACAATAGGTCATTGTTCGAAACTGTCTCTTGGCCTCATGATCTTGAACATTTAACACTCATTTTACATTCATCCTTGGTACATTTGTGCGGTTTGAGCTACAGCACTATTGGTGCTCTAGTTTCTATGTGAGACAGGGGCTGGCAAATAATACCCACTATGACGTTCACCTTACAGATCCTGTTATTACCTGTTTTGACCCCTTATATCAATGCAACTAGGCAAAAAAATTATTACCTTAACAGAAAAAAAGAAAGAAGGAAAGGTGTGACTAGCGGTTTGAGATCCACCATCTCGCTTGTTAACCCTCTACATTGTGGAACACTTGTGGTAATAATGCAGAGTTTGACTTAGTCTCACCCCTCTCATCGGCAGGTTACATGATTCATGAGTCCGGAGTCTGGAGCGATGTCCACAATCGGTGGTGTTCTCGCTTCCTCGACGAGCCAGCAGCGAGCGCTACGACGAGACGGCGGACGAGCACCGTGCCACCAACATACTCCTCTCCTGCTCCGAGGACTTCTCCGACATCCGGGCCAGCAGGGTCGGGGCGCTCAACCAGGTCCGGGGATTCTCGTCTTTCAAGTTCGTCCCAGGCACCAAGGACCAGGTCATCGTGGCGCTGAAGACCGAAGAGGACCGCGGGCAGATTGCGACTTTTGTGATGGCTTTCAACCTCAAGGGGGAGATTCTGCTGGAGGATCAGAGGTTCACGATGTCATTCCGAGGGAATTGAGTTTATATGAAGGGTACCATGGTGGCATCGTGTAGCATCAGTCAGAGTGGCACAGGGTCAATCCTGCTCCTATTCTGCTCTCTGTCAGAAGCTTTTCTGCACTAGTTGAGGGCTTTATGGTTCCTTTCTTGGGTTGCCTGGTACTGTTGGTTTCTCTGGTAGGATTGGAATAGCTCAGCTGTGATGGAGGCATTTAGACTTCTACCACACCTTTCAGTTTAGGGGGAAAAGTTGCCCGAAGACCAATATACCGACTCACCGTAGCAGGGTGGCAATACACCACATTCTTGGTTCCCTCTGATCGTCTGTAAAAAAGACGGGGTGAAGAATTGCTGCTATCCATCGACGATCGCATTCGGGGACTGGAAAAGTGCATTGCTTGCTTGCTTCCCAAACCCATCAAATTAAACTCTGAAAGATGGGGTGGGGCAGCACGAAAGGTAGAGGTATTGTTTCTGATGGATGGGTAGTGGATCATGCTAAGTCAGATGGTATATCTGTAAGAGGGTAGCCTGTCTGTGAGCTGGTGGAGGGACACCACAGTGGGTCAGTTACAGGGTTGGGCACCATGGTAGAACAGGTTCTGTCTGTTAGGAGGTATTGCTTTTGATGAATGGGTAGTGGATCATGCTAGGTCAGATGGTATATCTGTAAGAGGGTAGCTTGTCTGTGAGCTGGTGAAGGGACACAACAGTGGGTCAGATACAAGGTTGGGCACCATGGTAGAACAGTTCTGTCTGTTAGGAGGTATTGTTTTAGATGAATGGGTAGTGGATCCTCTTAGGTCAGATGGTATATCTGTAAGAGGGTAGCCTCCCTATGAGCTGGGGGAGGGGCGCCACAGTGGGTCACCAAAGTGGGTCACATACAGGGTCGGGCACCATGGTAGAACAGGTTCTGTCTGTTAGGAGGTATTGCTTTTGATGAATGGGTAGTGGATCCTGCTAAGTCAGATGGTATATCTGTAAGAGGGTAGCCTCCCATTTGAGCTGGGGGAGGGGAACCACAGTGGGTCACCACAGTGGGTCACCACAGTGGGTCACATACAGGGTCGGGCACCATGGTAGAACAGGTTCTGTCTGTTAGGAGGTATTGTTTTAGATGAATGGGTAGTGGATCATGCTAGGTCAGATGGTATATCTGTAAGAGAGTAGCATCTCAGGAACTGGGGGGAGGGGCACCACAGTGGGTCAGATACTTGTCAGAGACAGGGTCGCTTTCGATAAGTGGCTGGGGGGGGGGGGGGGGGGGGGAGGGGGGATTATGGGTTGTTAGTCCCCATGATTGGGTTGACCATGCTATTTCTTTGTGTAACACACCCCTTGATATGCTAGTAAACCTCTCATCATTCTGTTAGTGAAGCAGAATGTTTGTTTTGAGTGGTCAGGGGATAAGCTGAATGTCACATCGGGCGAGGCAGAGGCTCATAGGAGTAGAGGGCACTGTGGTAGGATGTTATGGCAGGTAACAGACTATTTTATTCAGACAATAAAGAGTATTTTCTATAGAATGAATCTCTATGAAAGGGGCTAACTGAGCAAATTTGTTTGTAGTGTCGCAAAATGAGTCTTTTGTCCGGACCTTTTCAGGTAGAAGGTCAGTATTCCCACTCAGTATCCTTGCATAATCTAGTTCGATGATTGGGTTATGGTCAGTGAAATTTGTATATGAGCCACCTGAACTCTACCAGGGAACAACCTTCATCGGGATTGAACAAGCCAGTATATGGACAGCTGTAGTGCTAGTTGTACTTGAGTTTAAATGGAAGGATGATTCCTCAAGGTATCGTTTTCAGCTTTTTTTGGTACTCTGATTCAAACTTGGCAGCATGGCTTATCAATAATATTGTAAGCTAATCCAATGATGGACATTTGAACCTAGTGTTCTTTACGTTTCCTTTGTTCAAATGTCTGGAGGAATCCTGATGGCCCAGGTGTTTGCAGACCTCTGTGCACGCGATTATGTGGTCATCGGTGGTTTGGTATTTGTAAAATGATAATGAAACAATACAACATTTGCATTGAACATGCTCTCTCACTTGCACACCCTCCTGTGGATTTTGAGTAGTAGAGTGGGCTGAGGTATCCCCTGCCTGTTATTAGAGGGGGAGGCCTTGCTACTGGTTTATCTACTCAGATACTGTAGTGCGAACACAGACATGATGTTAAGTTTGTACAACCTACTTGACTGACACCCACCCCAAAGTGTACCTGGTAAGTAGGGGGGGGGGGGGGGGGGGGGGGGAAGGGGGTCAACAACAAATTTACCAAACCTGCTCACACAGCCAAGCTGCCCACCTACCCACCTACCTACCTCACCTCTCCAGCCTCTTCCTCCCTCACTCCCCATGAGAATGATTTATGAAATTTGCCTCTACTGGGCTTTTATAAGCTACTCCTGTTGCCCAATTTCCTATGGCGCACCACAAGTTGATAGGTGTCTGTCTGGCCGCTGTGGTGTGATTCTCAGAAAGAAAAGTTTTATCATGCAGATGAATGTTTCTTGCGCCAACACTTTTTATGAGTGGTATTATTTTTAATATTTTACTTATACCATTTAGTTCATATTTTTTTTATTATGTAGTCGAATTATTTCTTTATTATCCACTGATGTTGGATATTGCATCATAATATTACTATAATGATATTAGAACGAAATTGTAGTTCATTGGTTGCCCCGGTCAGTCTTCGAACTGAGCTACAGTGCTCAAGTGCGAAATGCCTTCATCTATTTTTCCTGGCTGTTGCTAATGTCAATATTTTTACACAGTCTGTTCTTTGGGAAGGGATAATCTCATTTTTTTCCAGGCCTCTAATGTTTCACAAATGATCAGGCGGCTCATATTTTGGACTGAATCTGGCCGGTTTTGAGATTGTGTCCACTTGATGGATATGGATTGGAAATAGGAGCAGGAGCCATGATTTTGAAACATTTTTGTTTTTTTCAATTCCACAAACTTGTGTATAAATGTGAGTATCAGTCTACAGCAGTCTTTCACTTTCAAACTGATACCTCTTCAATGAACCTACAAAGATGAGGAGTCGTATTATTCTGAATGAACCAAATATGTCATTGCAGTGTTCAGAACAATATCTAATATCCCTATTCATGTATATTCCCTAGAATTGCCTTTGTAGCTGCCATTTTGTTCATACCTCCCCCCGCCCTCCCCCCCCCCCCTCCCGGGGGATGTGTGTGCTCTGCTCGAAAAGAATCCCCCTTCCCCCAAAACAAGGAGAAAGAAAAGCAAAAATTATTGGTCTGTTATGAGCTGCCACTTTTACTAACCGAGTTCTAGAATAAGGAGAGCGACCTCCTCAATTGCAAGCAATATACATTAAACAGCCTGTATTTTGACGTAGAATATTCTCTCAGGATGGTATCGATAGAGTAACATGACCAGCATACAACTAATCTATTAGAGAAAAGGCAAAAATGTTAGCCTGCACATTTATTACTGTCAGAGCAGGTAAACAGGTACATATAAAATAACATGCATGATCAAGGTGCATTATACCAACAGAATGATCCAGAGCATACCTCTACACCAGCATTGCCATATGAAAGATCACTACATTAAAGGACAACTCGGCAGGCTCAGAAACATTGGAGGTTATATGTGGGGAATGAAAAAATGTATCTAAGGGTCTAAACCTTTCAATACTATGATCCTTTGTGGAGTTATTGGCCTTCAAGTTGGTACAATATGCTGAGAAATTCGGGAGAACCCTATGCGTAAAAATGGCATGACATCAACAGTTGAACAAACACAGATAATTATGGTATGTATTCCATTGTTTTACGTGTTAAATAACTCAACATTCTGCAAAAGTTCTGTCATCTTTTACCAAAGTAACCATCAACGCTGACCAACCTGCTGCAGCGATCCTCTCCCATAGACTAAATATTTTTCAAAGTGAAATTAGTGTGTAAATTTTATTAGAAATCGGAAGAGTATTTGCAGAGATGTGCAAGTATGATAAGTGTAGTTCAACTCTGGTTTTTGTTGTGCTTTTATGAGCCCCCCCCCCACACCCCCAATTAGATCAATTTGTAGGTGTTCTCCCATTCAAGCATGGGCTTCTACTAAGATTAAGATTCAGGTTTTTTGTTTTTATAGTCTTGCTTGTATCACGGCGCTCCTCTTTAACACTACTAGCGAATTAAAATCCCCTGGTCATTGGTATCCTGCTGAAGACCTTGCCTGCACCACCCAGGGTGCACGTTCGCCTCGCAGGTATGATACCGTTGTAGTCTTGTATCAAGGCAGCTCCTCTTAAAGGACAACTGCAGGCTTGGATACAATGATGTTCCTATCTGGAGTTATTGCCTCCAAAGTTTGGGCCATTAGGCAGATAAATGGGGAGAATCCCAATTGCGCAATAACGTATGACGTCAAACTTGGACAACACAGGAAATCATGTCAGTATTCGATTGTTTCATTTGTTTGAAATATGCAAACATTTAAAGCAGAAATTCCGTTTCCTTCTATCCCGAATGTAACCAACACCTACCAACCCACTACAGCAATCCTCACCCATAGACTAAATGCTTTTCGAATGAATAATTTTGAATTTCAATAGAAAAAAATGAATGTTTGCAGGGTGTGCAGGATGACAACATTTATTATTCATGATGGGATGCTTTGATCTTTGCGCAAGCCCAATGGCGTCCCAATACACAAACTTAAAATGGCGATAACTCCTTAACGGAAGTCCTATGAACTTCCCGTTTGGCACTAGCGCATTCAGTTTTTATCCAGCTATTAAATAAGCCAAGTGTGAATCATCCTGCAGTTTTTTGCCCTCTTCACACGACTAGCAAATTAATCCCCTGGTCATTGGTATCCTGCTGAAGACCTTGCCTGCACCACCCAGGGTGCACGTTCGCCTCGGCAGGTACCCCATTTACACGTGGGCAGCGTGAAACATTCGAGGAGACATGCCTTGTCTAACAGCACTACGGAAAAAACCCTTGGTCTTTCACTGGGTTTCAAACTTGCAGTCTATTGATCTCGAGTCCGACTGAGCTAATCTGCCTCCCCTACTAGAAGAAACATGGAATTTGATGGTCAGTTTGCGGTCAATTAGATAAACCCAAACAACACACATTTTGTGCAATTGGTTACACAGTTGGATATATACATTCATGTTATTGATGTAACTGATGATTATATCCTATGACTAGATCATGAGCAGGTTTTTCTCCAAGATTTCATGCTCGGCTAATATGAGAGGGTTGCCAGGTCTTGTTGGTGATATTCAGCCACGTCAATGGCGATGCTGGTGAATAGGGGCCACCATTTATGAGTCCATACACTGTACATACTGAAAGAGATACAGCACATTCTGTCAGTGTGTTAACAATATTGTGAAGATATTCATAGTGCCTATTGTGTATCGTCTAGCGCGAAGGTCACGGGTCGGAAGACCAGATTTCCAAATGGCGACAACTGGTAATTGGTTGTGCTATACTCGAGGCTGTATCAATCCCCAGCTGTTCTGTCTTGATATTTTATCTGGTGGCTTTGTACAGGTATTTCTATTCATTGGTAGACCGGACTTGCATACTCCTCGTAATGGTAGGAAACCCCCTCCTTCCCTTCTGCATGTATTTTATTCTATCATTTGAGATCTTTTCATTGATGGGTTATTTTATCAATCTTCCTCTATTTAACCAAAGTTTGTAAATACGCCCCCCCAAAGTACTACTGTACCAAACCCAATCTCAAAATATTTCTATTTTGATTCAGGAGTGGATATTAATAGTCGGTTGTGTTATGAAATGTTTTTTCACTCGGTATTGGGTTGGTAATCAAAAGTGTATGTTAGTATAATATACTTAACAAAGCGAGGAAAGATTTGTGCATCAGATTTCGAAGTGATTTGTAAATTATTTCTATCGAAGAAAAAATTGATCAACGAGGAATTTCAGTTGCATCACTTCCTCTTTTTAAAATGGGGTCATGTCATGGGTTGGCTCTACGGACCTTCTTCACGTACTGAATCAATCAGCACAGTCTGGTACGTTACCAACAAACGAGGCCCACACTATAGCTCGACAGACTCGGCCACAGTTACACTAAACGATAACGAAAAAAAATGATCACTAACACACAAACCCAGTGGCGCTGGTCACACATGAAGAATAACAATAAAATGCAAACCCCGATCGCGACCAAATGAACTGCTCGATAAACTTGAACAATGAACAATGCTGACAATCAGGGAAAGTGGACATTCGACGCACCACCCATCCAGCTCCCGGGGTTGTCATGGGCTTCCCCACTATAGATTTCATGTTATTGCTATCGTTACAGTGTGACTGGGGCTTAACTCTTGGCAAGTCGGGTAGTACAGTTGGATGATCTTGTATAAAACTGGCACGATTGATTGTGTGGCCTCGGTTTCTACTAGACTGTGTTCAGCTAATATAAACACACGGCAGTGAACTCAATTTTTGTGCCACTCTTTCACTGAACTTTGTATGTAATAGTTACAATGGCAAGGCATCATTATAATGAAAATCATGGAAGAGAGGGCTTATTACCCTTTCTCAGCCAAACTTTAAGCCTGATAAGTTAAAATTATTACTCCTCCAGAGTTGACCCCCAGTACACGGGTAATTCTTTATAGTCCATCAGTCCTACAATGTACTGTAGTAGACAACAATAGTTGATAGGAATTACACAGGATTAACCCTTGTCTAATCTCCTCTTAAAGGTGCTTTCATCTGTTCTCTGGAATCTTCCCTGTCATCATCTTCTTGAAGGTTGTCATGGATGGAATATCTAAAGGAGTAACGCCGGATACTGATTAACATGAACTTAGTTGACCCCTGTAAGCCAGTTCGAGAGTAGGGGATCACACTAAGCCAAACACACGAGAAGCTAATATTTACTTGAATACCACAAAGGTTATGATCTCTGGCCCAAATACGAAAGTTTACATATTGCGCACTAGACCGTTTCTTCTCTCTGGAATTAAGGCCAATCCTCATGCCTACCAGAGAATCAATTTACTGTTTAAGCTAATTGATGAAAAAAAACTTGAGCCGAATTTGCATTTTTTGGAATGGGAATGTGGTGTGCGGTACTCAAGCCTACAGCTGCATTGCTAATTCTGTGCAGTTTTTAGGCCCACCATCTTGAAGAATTCAACCTTTCAGTGTTTCATTGAGTTGTTAGATGCCATGAAGATTGAAAAAAACAATGAGAAGAAAAACTTTGGACCTTTTCCCAATATAATCAGTAAATTTGGTGTCATATTGGAATATCTTCTATTCAGTTGCTTCAAAGTACACCAAATAACAAAACTTACAACAGCCAGCTGCTTGCGAAACAAGGATACCACATTCCGTGCAGATAATGATCCAGACAGCCTTCAATCACACTAGTGCTTGAGAAACAGATAGTATTCACAGGCGTACGAGCCCCTACCATTCCCACGGAAGGGATTGGCCCTGAATTTTACCGCAGTGTTCCTCAAAAACACTAGACAATCCACCAACGACGCACAAAAAACGGGCACATGGTACCAAAACAAATTTACACTTTTTTTTTCAGGCATTTTATCAGAAAAAATATGAGCACTTGGTAGGGAATTATTTTCACTTTTGATCATCTCTGCTCGAATTTCCAACATATGCCTTAATTGCTAGTGAGAAATCTGCCCCTATTATCAACAATGCATAAAATCCATGATTTTGCTGAGTTTGAATGAAAATGTATTTATGGAATGTTTTATAAAATCTCTTCAGCAATAAAGGAAAAAAGATCTGATTTGTTATAGAGTTATCTGTTAACATGATCTGTAAAGAAGTGTTGGAAGACGGATTGGTACTAGGTTGTTTTGTCTCGCCTGATGAAGTTACCCAGTGAGACAAAATGCCTTTTAGCATGTGTTGTGTGTGGGTGTGTGCCTGTGTGTGATGTCATACTTTTCTGTTAGAACTCCTCCAGAACCAGGGACTAATTTTTTGAAATTTTGTTGTATTTCGGAATTGGGGTGAAACATGTTTTGTTGTGATTCGATTGTTTAGCCCGAATGAAGGGCATTAGCTTATTTCATGTATCTCAATGTTTGAGCTTGCTTATTATTGAGAGTACGGGCAATCCGTAGATGCCGAAAGGACAGGATGTTAAGAAGAGGAACTGATTATATTCTCAGATGAAATAGGCTAATAATGAAACTACTATAATTTGCACAATTTATGCCAAAATCTAGTTCGCTGGATTCTCATGGAACTTTGTAGGTGTGGTCTACCTTAGTACCAGAAAATTTTAATTAACAACGATTGAGGGATACTGGAGTCATTCAATGTGTCCGATTAATTCAAGGTGTGTCCAGATTATTTGAGATGATTGAAGTCAGAGGAATGGGAACTGGAGGTCAAATAAATTGTGTCTAATTTGCAGGGATGGATGCAACAGGCTCCTACTTTTTAACTCTCCTACTTTTTGCCATGCCTCCTACTTCTCCTACATTTTCCTTGAGAAAATACTACTTTTCTCGACTTTCTCCTACTTTTTTCAATGTGTGCCTAAAAAAAAAATACAACAAAATTTTCCCACATTTTAAACACGTCCGCAAATGTTATTCTAGGAGCAGCTAGGCATTGCAGGTCCAGACTGACCGAAGGACGACTACCACCCAAACTGACGGATGGAGAGGAACTACCAGAACATTGTCTACTCTGAAAATGGGGGTCCTTCCGGAATGTAGCTGTACAGTGGAAGTGCCAGTGAGAAACCTGTAATCTCAAACCGTACAATGTACCAAAATGTATTGCAAGAGACCAACTGTGGTATTATTTGGTTTGTTTTATAGAGAACACCCAATTGCTGTTTGTAGGGAGATCCATTTTAGCTCGAGCCAGCTAGGCCTATGCCGGTTAATCTGGATGCATTCTATCTTTATCCATCCATCTAGGGATCTATGCTTTTTTAGTTCAAACCAGTTATCTGGTGAACCATTACGAGCCAGCTGCATTCTGTCTATCCATCCATCCATCTATCCCATCCCCTCTATCCATCCCATCCATCCATCTATCCATCCCATGATCTATCATCCAATCATCATCGATCCCATCCAGCCACCTATCTATCCCTCCAGCCATCAATCCCCCCATTCATCTCATCCATCTGTCCTCCCATCCATCTATTCTCCCATCCATCATCCATGCATCCCAGCCATCGATCCATCCATCCAGCTATCCATCCCTCCATTCTCTCTATCCATGCATCCCATCCATCTATCCATCCCATCCATCTATCTATCCATTCATCCCATCCATCTATCCTCCCATCCATCTCTCATCCCACCAACTATCCAGCATCCCATCCATCTATCCATGCATCCCATGCATCTATACATCCATCTATCCTCCCCTCCATCTATCCATCCTCCAATCCATCCAGCCATCCATCTATCCATCCCATCCAGCCATCTATCCACCCCATTCCTCCCATCCATTTCCTCTCTCCAGCCGATCTATCCAACCCATCCATCCCTCTATCCATTCCATTCATCGATCCATCCCATCCATTATCCATGCTCCCATCCTCTATCCTTTTATCACATCTATCCATCCCATCCATCTCGTCATCCCTTCTCTGTCCATTCCTTCCATTCTGTCCCTGCAGCCCCTCCCAAAATGTATCTCGCCTACAAAGTGCATTAGAATTGATCTATGTCCTTGCGTGGTGGGTTTTCAGCTTGGTTCACATATTTTTTTGATGTTGCGTCGTTAAGCCATTGGAGTTACAACAGTAATCATCTGGTGGAAAGAAGCTTTATGGGCCTCCAAATAGTCAGTGTCATTGACCTCCGGGGCATCTTTGACTACGTGAGTGTCAAAGGTCGTTGAAGAGGCACAATATACCATTGTGTGAAATTGCCTTTTCTCTGTCCCAATTGGCCATGCATTCTTTGATGGCTGCCTGACCAATTTGGACCAATGTTTCATTGACTCCTGGGGCAGCTTTGACCCATGGAAAGTCCAAAGGTTTATTGAAGGGGCACTAGGTGTCATTGTGTGAAGTTAGCCTTTTTGGCCGAATTGTTTCATAGCTTGGAATTGATGATCTTTGGATGTTGACCCCTGGTTTTGGGGAAGAATCAAGCTTAGAGTCATAAAAGGGGGCACAATAGGCCATTGTGGTGATTGCCATATGGCTCTCAATTATATCCTTCTGTGATGTGTATGTTGACCAACATAGGTACAATGTTGAATGCTGGGGCATGTTTGACCTTGTCATGGTCAATTCCAAGGGCCATTGGGGACAATGGCCATTATGTAAATTGCCTTCTTTCCCACCAATTTGTTATTCTTCGATGGAATGTTAACCAAATGTGGAAACAAGTTCATTGATCTCTGGTGGTAAACATTGCCATGTAAAAGTTAGAGATACAATCAGTGATTATGTTGGAATGAATTTTGGCCGCCAGATGGTCATTCTTTGAATGTACACAATGTTCATTGACTGCTTGTCATTGAAGGGACCAAACAGCCTTTGTGGAATGCAAATGCATCTCCTACAAAAGGCATACACTTTCTCGAATTTGTACCATGTTTCTAGAGCGTTACCTCTTTCACATGTTTATTTATAAAGAAACCTTTGATAGGACAGTTGAATTAGCTGTTTTGTGAAACATTGCAAAAATTCATCTCTCCCTTATACAAGAGCATTTAGAAGTTCTTGAACATTGAACCCCTAACTGCACATTGATCCTCTTCGCAATGAAATTTTGGTAAATTGGGTGGTTTGACCCGCTCCACCATTGGTGCTCTTCTTTGTAGAAAAAATGAACAACATTTGAGTTAATCTGGCATTGTGTGGAGTCTTGTGAAAATTAATTGGATGTTCTTGACATTCAACACTATCTGCACCATGGTCTCTTTGCAATGAATATTGATACATTTGTATGGTTGGAGCTTCAGCAAAACCAGTAGTGTTCTTGTTTGCAACATTTTACACAATGCCATTGGTTGCCACAAAGGCAGTTTCACTCGTACTGTCATCCTTGCAAGGGGGTGGTTTTTTTCCCTTGGTTCACAGTTTTTCTGACTCTGCGTCCATATAATACCATCAAGTTAAAGCAAACATCTGGTGGAGAGAAGCTAATGTGCCTCCAAACAGTCACAGTGTTCATTGACCCCTGGGGCATCTCACACTTGGGTCTGTGTCCCACTCCCTTTCACTTTAATCATTCCTTACCTTGGAATGCTCTGCCTTCATCCTGTTTTCCTTCTTCTTACACCTCCAGGCTTCAAGTGTGTAATGTCACAAGCTGCCCCTAACTACTCTCCCTTCACACATGCTTATTGTTGCCACTTCATGTTCCAGTGTCAATGAAGCTTGTGTCCCGTTTGGTCAACTTCCATCAAAGATGACTGTTTGGGGGCCGGCCCATAATACTTCTTTTTAGCCGATGTCCTTAATGACATTATATGACATTACTCCTGAATCTGTAAACAAGCTGAAAGAATCATTACCCAAGGAACTTATTGACATAGTTTCAAAAATCTAATGCACCTAAAAAAAGACTAAAGAGATATTTTGACATCTTAAATAGACCCTTGACCTTCCTAAGCAAGAAAATAATCGCAAGGGTCAATGAACATTTTTCCAAATTTGGTCACATCCATCTGAGATGACCATTTGAGGAGGCCAAAAGGCAATTGCTAACATGTGGATACTAGACATAGATAGGTAGAATTACATACAGGTCGCAATAGCTCAACGGGCACAGCTGATTCGAGCAGAAAATCACTTTTGCCTGGATTGAGGAGAAAACCACTGTCGTCCAAGGTTTTCTAGATGTGTGCCACCCCAAAAAATGGATGAGCAGTTAAAATCTCGAGACTTGTCATAGAGATAAAAGCATTCGGGTGAAAAATTCGGAAAGTCATGACTACATTGCACCAGTCTTGCTATGTGACTTCCCTCCTACATCCAGGTCATATTGCAAAGGTTTAATGACCTACCATATAGAAAAAATATAGAAATCCCTGCTGGGTGGGGGGGCGAAAAGTATTGACAGTAAACTACTTGTGGAATCTCCTACTTTACTCCTACTTTTCTTATTACATCCATACTTTTCAGCACATTTTCTACCCTCCTTGTTGTCTCCTACTTTTTACTAGGGAGCCTTTGCATGCCTGAATTTGCTTAATTTATGTCATTTTTTATTTCCTTGCTGAATTCAGAATCTATGCAGTCCTTACTGCGTGGTGTCTGTTGTATGTGTGTGTGACGCCTAGATTGTTACCATGATAACTCCACCCCACCTGGATGAGAAAAGCTCATGCTTGAAATACAGTGGGTTCTTTCTCATGATGATTACAGGATCCCTATCGTTTCTGAGTCCGGTCAAAAGTCATTTAGGTCGAGGGAACAAGTATGGATCCCCGAAAAATATTTCTAGTCTGATCAAGTTGAAGCTTGGTAGGCAGCTTCCTTAGTGGATACTTACTTGAACTCTATTGTTTTTTATTGTCGATCGGGGTCATTTTTCTAGAGGTGGGTCGGGGGGAATGGGGAGTTTAATATTTTAATTTATACCCATTCCACTTGTTAAGACGATAACTCACTCCACCTGAAGGAATGAGCCTATAAATGACATAATGAGTACAAACCAGGAACCCTATTGTACGAAGGTCCCAAAGGGGTCAAAAGCAGGAACTC